>JAVANC010000002.1:15691323-16207611 GCA_033319125.1 Parnassius glacialis | reverse complement strand
CATCCCTGCTACACACATCATAAATACACAAACTCATCCACTTGCTCAACCAAATTCCCTTGTATTGTTATTTAGACATATTATTTTACTTTCTTATCCTTCAAAAATCATCTCTTTCATCTTACTTGAGTTCATTTTCATTCCTCTTTCTTTTCCTATTCATTCATTTAACCATTTGCAACTCAGCCGCCGACTACGCAAATATGATTTTATAATCGGCGTACAAAAGACATTCATTGGTTAACTCGCCGATTTTTAACCCACATTCTTCAATTTTCAGTATTTCCAACAACCATCCATAGATAGGTTGAACCGTCTTGGGAATACTACAAAACCCTGTGTGACACCTTTCTGGGTGGCACACCAGTCCAAGTAGGCCCCGTTGATTCTGACACAAGCACTAGAGTCCCTATAAAGATATTTTAACGTCTGTATCAACTCAGTTCTCAACCCAAACGCGTTCAGTGTTTGTTATAAAACATACTTGTCCAGTCTGTCATCAGTCTTTTCTAATTCCACTAACCCACAGAAAACTTTCTGGATTTTGCACAAAACTTCTCTGCGAACATGCTTATAGAAAGGACCTGATCCGTACACCCCATTACTCTTCTAAATCCAGCTTAGTTAGGTAGTTAGTTACAGCACATATACGTCGTACTGCTGGGCACAGGCCTCCTCTCATTTCTGAGAGGGTTTTTAGGGCAAGGAAATGTCCACCGCACTGCCACTGTGCGTGCGTGTTGGCGAACTTCACATGTCTTCGAATTTTTTTTTCTCATTTCTTATACATGCCGGTTTCCTCACGATGTTTTCCTTCACCACCAAGCACGTGGTAAATAAGCACTTAAAATTACAATTAACCATTTCATTGATGGTGTCGGCAAGGATTGAACCCGGGTTGCCCGCGTACTGTGAAATTTACAGCGAGCGCCTAGCCACTGAGCTGCCACGGCCCAAGCTTGTATTATCTAACTACCTGTTTCCTCTTCTTTCGGAATTTCAAGTTCATTTAATACGTCTGTTTATGAGTGTGTAGACAGAGTATATCACTCTCAAAGTATATCTTCCATCTCTTTAAACTCGAAACTCCATTACAATTATACATACATATGTACATAGATAGATACATTCAAGTCAAGCTAATATAAGGCGTGCAATAATAAATTAATATAAAATAAGGAGCCGTAGTAACTTAGGGGCCAAGTGCTTGCCGCAAATTGCACAGTACGCGAGCATTTACGATATATCGATGCCCGCCGGCACCAATTCAATTGTTAATTGCAATTTTAAGTGCCAATTTAGGACTCGCTTGGCGGTAAAAGAAACATCGGGAAGAAACCTGCATATTTTAATATAAAAGGGACGAAACGAGCATGCGGCTCACCTGATGATGACTTCCGCCACCCGTGAACAACTGCAACACCATGGGAATTGCTAACGCGTTGCCGGCCTTTTAAAAAAGAGTAGGTTCTTTTCTTGAAGGTCCCTAAGTCATATCGGTCTAGAAAAATCGCTGGATATAGCTGATTCCACAAAGAATTTGTGCGAGGATGTCTGAGAAATTAAATAAAAAAAACAAATATATATTATGAAATCCGCCACAATGCACTAGGGCAGCGCGGCGGACACCTAAAACACATAGGACACCTGATCTCAATAGTGGAACGTATATAAGCTGTAATTTTTCTTTACTTTTTAAGCATAAATAGCCACATTTGTTACGTAATCTTTCTGATGCTAAAAATTGTTCTTATTGTTTATCACTTCGTAATAGTTCACTACTGGCCAGGTGCCCCTCTATCGAAAGAGTAAAAGAAAAGGTTTGCTGTTATTATCATGTTGTCAGTATCGTAGTACTCGATTGGTTGAATAGTTATGATTGATTAACTCTGATATACGGTTTCAAGACAGGAGTTATTTGAATTTAATTCTTCATTAATTATTTATTATTATCGCTGTGACGTGGCGGCGTTAAAGATTCCACAATCACATATCATCCTTTCGTTGCCGTCAAGGCGGCAGAGAAAGATGAAACAGGAGATGGATAGCAACATCTACATGATCACAAGTCAAAATAATAATAAAAATCCTACTGGAAAGTTAGCAACTAAGATTTAATACAAACTTTTTTACACTTCAATATTTTACGATCGTGTTAACTACAACTCCCCCAGTTTATAGTGAAAGTTGGTTCGTTGCGGACTTTAATTTCTTTCGCATAATAACAATCCGCATAAAACGTGATTTTTGTGCACCGATCACTAATAAAAAAAACTAGATACACAATGCCATGCAAAAGTTATCTAAAACTGTCGCCAATTGATTTGACGTAATTTTATTTGAAATAAATATAGATTAATGTAAATTCAACCTTAAAAGCATTGCCTAAAGCTGTGTTCACAAAGCTACGTACAAATTAAAAGCGCTCCCAAATGTTCGAGTGGGCGCTCATTCGGTAAGGACATTTTTGTCACTGATTGTGTATCCAGTTGTTTATTAGTGATCGGTGTTTTTGTGTGACCACCCGCGCGAATTGCCATGTTGCTACTGCGTTTTTATTTACTACTTGGGCGAATTTTAGAGTAAAGTATACAGAACTGAAAAGAACAAAGTATGTAATATAAAGGATAATATGTAAAATTGGGCCACTAAATGTTCCAAAGAATCTTATTACAAAACGTAGTTTTTTATTAGTCTCAGATTTAAAATAAAGTATGTTTCAATAAAGGAGTCCCGTGGAAAATATACGAACTAAAATATAAAGTATGGAATTTGAAAGAAATGTTTCAAATCTCAAGAAAACTGTGGCTGTGTGGTTAATGAATTATTTTAATCGTTTACTTGTCATTCCCATGACTGACATAAGCAGAATTCTTTCAAGAGAAACCATTTTCATGTATGAAAAGAAGAAGAATCAGATTTCTTTTACGACAAAGACTTTTTTTAAACCTAGACTACTAGTACTAGACTATCGCGAAAACATGTTTTAAGACGTAGGAATGAATGTGTTATTAAAGTAAACGCGGAACTAATAACCACGCAAGTAAAGCAAAAGGATTTGTAAGCTTTCGGTGTATCCAAATCCGGAAAGCCTTTTAATGCTCCACTACCTGTCAAACCTTTTTCATATGTAATTTACCTGTCTATAGATAGAATTGGTAAAACTAATTTTGATCTTTTTAATAAAAACTATCCTACCCACAGTCTTTGTACTGATTTAATCATGATTGAAGTTAAATGTTTATTAATAGTATAAATTACTTTTTATTACAACTAGGAAGCTACTTTACAAAGAAAGTACTTAGATTCTAGGATTTGAATGAAACATTCAGGCAAGCCTCCAACATCCCACTTTAGGTTAATATCAATCCTGTGAAATATTTTTATAAAATAGTGATTTTTTTATGAATAGTAACCTATTGCATTTTTCTTTTCTTTACTAAAAAGTTATATCACTTCATCGTCATCACTACAGTCTTTCACAAGATTTCACAAGTCCACTCACCAACGCCCAACAATAGTCACAAATCAGTAGATTCATCTCAGCCATATTTTTGTAGATATTATCCATTCGGCTATAAATCCATCTCTTAAAAATTGCTGCGAAGAAAACGATATAATTTCGAAGCTTTTCTAAGGGAAAATTTAAAATATGGTTGAATATAAATTATTATTTTTGTACGTTTGAAATAGTGTAGCTGAAATAGTGTTTGAAAGTTAAAACAGCTTAACCCTTAAATTGAAATTTTGACATTTTATTCCAATATTTCAATTATTTATGTAAAACACTTTCAGGTTTAGTTACTCTTAATTTTTACTTAGCGATTGCTTTTACGAAAAACAACAAAAGGGTCTTTTCCGGGATTATGTAATTTTTTTTAATCTTTTTTAATCTTATAATAATTAGGCCTACGTTTTACCAATTTAACCAACCCTGTTTTCACACGTGGTAGAGCCAAGCTGCAGCTATATTGATAGTATAGTTGTAGCACGAATTGGTCGGCTCGACCGGGGACGACCACTCTCACGTGTTTCGTGTGGTGAGTGTAGAGAACCGAAGACCCTTTTTACTGGAAAAGTGGCATTCCATCTTTGTCCTCACGGCTGACAACGCATCTGCTATTTGATTCGCAAGCGAGGAGAGATGTAGATGTCTATGGCCCTCAGCAACAACTTACCATCAGGTGGGCTGTGTGCTCGTTTGTTACTCTATTTCAATGAAAAATGTTAATATGCACATGGTGTGGGTCCTGGATTGATAAAAATTTTACCTATAAAATGTTTATTCATTAATTTGTGTCTTGAAAAGTGAACTAAAACAATTAAATAAAAAAATACTACTTTGAAAATTTACTTCTTCGATAAGAAATATCAAATTAAATTAATCATGGTGGATAACAATTTTTGTAATTTATACAAAAATAATATTTGTACAATGGAAATGAGAAATGTGAGTTTTCAACGTAATTGGCCATGTGGTGGTGGTGCAAGAGTACCTATCTATCACCCATTTACGCCCCGTGGGTACCGTAAACGGCTCCTATGGGATACGCCAGAAACATCTTATAGCTTCCGATAGATAGCGGTATAATCATCTCGTTTATCCCAGTTGTAAAATTTCCCGACCGGTAACGTGGAGTGTCGTTTAAGTTTCAATCCTACTGTCAAGCGTGACGATTAAGGAAAATCCCGCCTATAACGGGATAGATCCATATCCAGTAGCGGACTTTTGGCTAGCCGATAAATACGAAGCTGAAGGAGAACGTACAAAAAATAGCAGTACTGTCAGGTCAGGCAACTTTACCAATGGATGTTAACGTTGTCATCAGGGGTGTACCGGTACAAAATTACGATTAACACGGAAAACGTAAAGTTTTTCAAGATAAGCCATGTGTTGTATGAAAATACAATAATTAATTGACAGCATTGCTTTCGATATGGCAACATGAGCGTTAATTTTTACATTTTATTTTAACGCGGAAATGTGCCACCGAAATAACCTCTTTGTTCAGTGCTCCAGAACTTTAAGTGTTTTGTTTGTTTGAAATACTGTATAAAGGTATCTATATCTTTGTAGTAATGTAATATTAATGTTTATCAAATGTAATATATTGTTTTTAAAATGTTGGTCTTAACATTTATCTATAAAACTAACTTGGCAAAGTTACCATACTAGTGATGCCATGACGTGACGGTTACTTTGCCAAGTTTTGTTACAACCAAGGGTTGTCACTTTGAACCTTTATTTTAACCGATTACAACTATTTAAACAAAGTGTTCTGCACTGGACATTCTATGTTTGTATGTATGTTTGTAATGACGTTTCACCGTAGCAGCCTGTTGGACCGATTAAAATCGGTGAAAAAATTGAAGAAAAATCTCTTTGGTTATACTGTATGTATCTGGCTGATTTTAATAGCAATACATAAAGGCTATTAAGAAAAACAAAAATGAAAAGTAAAATACACTTTGCCGCCATTTTTCAGTTGTATTTCTGCCCACCAAAATAAGTGAATCTAACTAAGAAATTCGATACATTCTGAAGTTTTATTACAAAAATGGTAATATGCGAAGTCGCGAAAAAAATTGTGACGTTTATATAGTGCAGTGTCAGAAAGAGTAACAAAGTTGGTTCAAACGTTTTCAGTCCGGGAATTTTGTTGACCACTAAACAGTTTTAACATATTTGAAGAAGTCTGGCTCCACATAAAAGTTCAATATTTGGATACTACATGAACTCACTGAAAGAAACTTATGTATCCTATACTTATTTGCGATTCTCTATTGAAACGTAATGAAACCGAACCTTTTTTGAAAAGATTGAGCACTGGTGACTAAAAGTGGATCACCTATGACAATAACGTGCGTAAAAGATCATGGTCAAAGGGTAGTCAAGCTCCACAAGCACGGATTAACACTCAATAACGTGATACTGTGTGTGTGGTGCGATTGGAAGGGCATGGTTTATTATGAGTTTTTACCGCCGGGCAAAACCATCGATTAGGATCTCTACTGCCAACAACTAATGAGACTTAAGCAAGTAATTGAGAAAAAACGGCAGGAATTGATGAACATACAAGAGTGGTCTTTCATCATGATAACGCCAGGCTACACACATATTTGGCCACTCAGCATAAAATTAGAGTCTTGTCGGGACGTGTTAATACATCCACCATATAGTCCTGGCTTTGCACCCTAAGATTTTTATCTGTTTCCGTCTCTTCAGAATTCTTTGGGTAGTCTTAGCTTAACATCAAGAGACGACAGTCAAAACTACTTGTCGCATTATTTTGATCAAAATACCCAAGATTTCTACAGCAACAGGATTGTCACTATCTATAAGATGGCAACAAGTTATCAAATAAAATGGCATATATATATATATATATACCATAAATGTAATAAAACTTTAAAAAAATGTTTTGAATTTGTATATAAAATAAGAAAAAACTATTTCCCCGACCTTTTACATTCCATTTTCGAAAATGTATTACGGGGCCAAACATAATAATTATATTAATTCCCTTAAGTTTAGTTTTGTCTTAGAGACTTTACTATTAAAATCGTATATTGCTGTTATGGCCTTCTTCTGCTAAACAAATATTATAGTTTCAGTGTCAGTCACGTATTCTTATAGCAAAATACCATACGACATTATGCTATGGAGATATTTAAAATAAGCAAGTCTAGCTGTTTTAACTCTGGTAAGATTTCTAATTTTTTACAGAACACATCAAGTACTGCATACTAAGTCTGCTTGCTAGTTTTGATATTTTGATGCTTTGCGTTTAATGTAATTCGAAGAAATTTTGTGATATAAGTATACAAGGCTCAACCCTCCCCATTCAAAGTTAAATTAGTATTATAATGTTTCAAATTTGGAGTAATAAATTTCAAACATTTAGGTTTAGTGCCTTTTAAATACAAATTATTAACATTAAACCAATTCACTAATTTAGATATAGCATTACTTAGTTCGTCATAATCTAGTAATTGTTGTTTTAATTTAAAAATGGCTAATTCAGTCTAAATATTTAGTTTAGCGCAGATCGCACTTAATGTATTGAATTCTTAGCTCCTGTCACAATTTTTCCTTACGATCCAAAGAAAACCTTGCGCTCCAATATCCTGAGGTCTCCTCTACATTTTACGACAAATCGTGCTCTGTTTTTGGAATAAAATTTTTGAACTCTTTACCTCTGTCGATTAAATGTGCTGTGCAAATGTCGTTTCAAAAACATTTCTTTGAGAAACAGGTAAAGTAGCATTGTTTGCCTCTTACCATTGTCTCTTCCTCCTTTTATATATGAACGCTAATCTATCGCCTAAAGTCTGTTGTCTTTTTAGTTGTTATCATTTGTTACTATGGTGCACCCTATCCATTATCTTTCTCCTCTATATACTATATTATTTTTAAGTTGTTTGAAAGTAGTGGAGGTCCTTTGTAGTATAAGACCGCATTTCTATCCCCGCCGGCACTAATAAAATTGTTAATTACAATTTTAAGTGTTGACTTATCACGTGCTCGGTGAAGGAAAATATCGTGAGGAAACCTATATATTTCGAAGACGTGTTAAATCCGCCAACACGCATTGGGACAGCGCAACGGACACTTCATTGCCCTAAAACCCTCTCAGAAATGATAGAAGGCCTGTGCCCAGCAGTGGGACGTATATGGGCTGTAACTTGGGACAGCGCAACGGACACTTCATTGCCCTAAAACCCTCTCAGAAATGATAGAAGGCCTGTGCCCAGCAGTGGGACGTATATGGGCTGTAACTTGGGACAGCGCAACGGACACTTCATTGCCCTAAAACCCTCTCAGAAATGATAGAAGGCCTGTGCCCAGCAGTGGGACGTATATGGGCTGTAACTTGGGACAGCGCAACGGACACTTCATTGCCCTAAAACCCTCTCAGAAATGATAGAAGGCCTGTGCCCAGCAGTGGGACGTATATGGGCTGTAACTTTATTTTAACAGTGGTAGAGCCACGCGGCAGCTTTTGTTGTCGCACGGATGGGGCGGCTCGAACCGGGGTGGTACCACGACCTCACAGAATACCAGCGTGAAGTAGAGGTTTACCTCTGCGTTTCGCTTGGTGAGTGCAGGTGGCCGGAGGCCCTTTTTACTGGAAATGAGGGATTCCATCTTAGTCCTCACGGGTGACAACGCGTCTGCATTTTGATTCGCAAACTATGATAGATGTAGATGTCTATGGGCCGCAGCAACCACTTACCATCAGGTGGACTGTGTGCTCGTTTGTCACCCTTATCCTATAAAAAAAAACTCTACCCTCAATATTTGTTTATTTTGTTACGTTTATCTTTCCTTGGTGTACAATAAGAAGTATCATATTTTATATTTTTTATACATATGTTAAAACAGCACTTAGCTAAAAGAACGTGAATTTAAAATAGTGTAAATGATAGATTTACGACCGCCGACTGTACAGCGTGTACGAAAACAGATTTATGAGCGTTCCGATTCCATGCGAATTTATGTTTCAGTTGATACATGGATCTTTACGGCTAGATTAAATACAAAAATTTAATTTTGACGTAATATAGATAGCTTTCACGTTGTTTTCTTTTCATGATTATATTATACGACCTACAACTGAAACTAGGAATGTACTTTAATTAACGATAAAAATACCTTTTCAATATTTTTACCAATAGTTGCGAATTCACTCTCAAATAGTAATAGACTAAATCAATTTACAAACGAGTATACATGTAATATAATATTGTTTATTATTTAATGATGTTTTATTTTCTTACGTATATAATATTTCATTGTTTTATCTAACATATTTGTCATTTGTTTCAGGTAAGTTTCCGGTGAATGAATATAAAGGAAGATTGATTCTGCACTCTTTCGATAATTTTGTCAAAGGTTTGATGTATAACATTTTTCTATAAACTTAGAGCCAAAATAACAGGTTTTTTATTAAGTTATGAAGTAATATAGATTTTATGTTACCTGTCCCATTGACTGGCAGTTAGGGGGAATGTTTTCCTTAGTTGCCAAGTTGAAAACGCTGCTGCCCATCTCCTGATTTGTTTCCCTCTGTCGTCTCTTACAACACCCACGGGATGATATGGGGTAGTGAGTATTCTTACACCGTTCCTACACGGGTATGTATTTTATGTACAGGGATCAAATTCTAATCTTCACTCATCTCTCTGCTTAGCAAAAGCTAGAGTTCTTTAAAACAATTTAGAGTTCTGTAAGGTCACAGAAAAAAAATACTGGCTAAAAAAATAGTATTAAATGTATGCACCTAAATAGCATCTAAATATATTGTTAGTAAGCTGAAGTGGAAGTGGGCCGGCCATATAGCTCGAAGAACCGACAACCGATGGGGAAGAAAGGTTCTTGAGTGGCAGCCTCGTACCGGTAGGCGAAGTGTAGGGCGACCCCCCACGAGATGGAGTGACGACCTGGTAAGACATGCAGGAAGTCGATGGATGCAGGTGGCTCAGGAACGTGCTTTGTGGCATTCCTTGGAGGAGGCCTATGTTCAGCAGTGGACTTATGAAAGGCTGTAATGATGATATTGTTAGTGCTACAAATACACCAAATTAAATCAAATAAAAGATAAATTATTTACGTTTATACTGTCAATGTCAAACATAACTGTCGCTTGGACAAATAATGTCGTTTGTTGACGTTCATACCGCTAATGTACAATGTCTTAAAGTAAGTACATGCATATTTATTTATTTATTTATTTATTCTTTATTGCATTCCTTAATCTAAAAGAATACAAAGGGCGGACTTAATGCCTTGTGGCATTCTCTACCAGTCAACCCATGGAGTGGTGAGAATTTGAAGTAGGTGTAGGAATATAGAATAAAAACAAAATAGAAATTTATAATTAATTACGTTATATATAAATTTTACTAATATATACAATAAATAAACTATAAAAATATATCCTATTTATACAAGTATACAAATATATACGTACATACATAAGCATACATATCTTCATACCGACATACAAATACAAATAGTACATATAAATAACTATAAATATATACGTCTAAAATATAAATGACATGGATGATTCATCTAAGAAGCGTTGTCTTTAATAGATGATTACGCACCAACTTTTTAAAAGCAATCTTATTGGGAGCTTTTCTGATGTCATCAGGCAAGGAGTTCCAAAGGCGTGCAGCTTGAACTGTAAAGGAGTTACCATAGAACTCGGTGAAGTAAACTGGAATACATATTTTGTTGTTAGAAGAAGAACGTAGAACCCCATCATGAGATGAGGAGAGATATGCATATGTATGTTATTACTCTCTAAAACGTCTTACACATGGTCTATCTTGGCGTACGTCCCGCCAAGGTCATGCACGATGCACGACGCAAAACGATAATGATTAGGTTTGACCTACGTCACTGGACGTACGTCGCTTGACACACGTCATTGACATAATATGTCAAGCCTGTCAAGCCTACTGTTGGACCGTGTATGAGACGATTTAGAGTCAATGTTAAACACTTGTATGAGTTCGAACCTTTTCCTTTTTCAAAACTCATTACGTTAATAATTACGTCGTACATCATTACGATTGATTTTAGACTGCTAGGGGACCAAAAGTGAAGTATAAAATTACATCCGTAGATGAATCTTTATGGACGGTGAGCTAGTGGGGGAATATTATATAATTTAACTAGCATAGATATAAATGCATGTCCTCTTAGATGACTTTGACACTCGATATATTAGGGAATAATCACGTGATGGTGAAATGAATGGATCACTTGTAGTATCGTAAGAGATTCTATCGCCATAATTAATCCCGTGGGCGAGACTGACCCTCTCGTCGTGGAATTTTACGGACAGAAGAGTAAAGTTTTCGCGTGTAACTCTAAATCACTCTATGTATCCCACATTTTTTTCCAAAATAATCGATTTTATAATTATGATCATATGCGATTAATATCCTAGCCTTAGCATAACAAAATCGTATTCACTCATGCTACATTGTAATCTGTCGGAAAGCCGATTACAATGTGCAAATTATTCCACTCTCTTGATATTATACGAATTACGAAAGACGAAGCAACCGCTTAGATCGAATATATGGAACGTTGTCAACAAAGGATTGGAGACCCGCCGCGCGTTTGGTTGTTCAATGATGGAAAGGGGAGGTAGGATTAAATGAAACTAATTTTTACGGATTTAATCGCGTTTAATTTAACTTTTTAACTCCCGATGTTTTGAGTGATTTACAGCACACATAGTCGCGGGGCGGACTGAGGTGTTTGACGTCCCGATGTCATAGTTAGCCCGGCTACTCTCAGTTTTTGAATATTAATTTTTGGTTCAATTTACGCAGAATAAGCTTACAGTATCTTAAAGTCTTGCAGTGGTATGCTTGGGCTTGGATTTAATTTTATTAATTATAGGATCCCAAGCATATGGCAGCATGGTCGTGCTAAAGCACCTGAAACGTTGGGATTAAAAAGGTAAATAAACGCGATGAAATCCGTAAAAATTAGTTTAATTTAATGTGTAGTCTTCGCGTAAATATAAGAAATCATTAGGGGAGGTAGAAATTATTCCTGCTCACACTCTCTAAAATGTACCCTATATAATATTGAAGGGCTGAACACTGCACCTGTGCTTAAGATTGACAACATTGATTTCACACGTATCAAGGCTACCAAATAAGGCTTATCGGTGGCCTTGACTAGTTAGCACGCCTTTTCAGTGAGTAAAACATGCTAAAAAAGCAATATTTGCAGCACCCGACCATAATATTCACATAATAAAGTTCGGTCACATTTTCGCTTTATACAGGATAGGAAGCTGTCCCGTTTAGTACCGCCGTACCGCGTAATCGGAAAAATATCAATCCCAAATAGATAAATGCAGTCATTCCACTCTGAAGATACATCCCGGAAAGTAGGAATCAACATGAACGGGCTCATTTTTACGGTGAAGAGAAACGCTTATATGTTTGTGTATTATTAAAACCGTTGTCTTTAATTGCATGCGTCTGTCACCAACAGTATAATATCTGGTTCCTATTACTACGGCTATTCTTGTTGTTGATTTAAAAATACAATAAACTTAAGAACACATAAGATGAAGAGTACTCCATTGCTCGCTAAGCGGCTTTGAGCTTTCTCATACAGCCAGCATAAATAAAGATTAAATGATATAAAAATCGATCAGGACGATACTCTCGAACTCAAATAAGATATTGGCAATATCACATAAGATCTTTTTCTTTCATTTGAAATGTTTAGAATTGTTGTTGCATGGAGCGAAGATTAAAGAAATTCTTGTATATATTATGGACTAAGTGATAACGAAGGGCACTATTTTTAATGATTTTTAAAGAAATTGAAATAATTTTAAGGGCAATATCACTAATGACAAGTCAAATCGGGCTACGTAATTAATACTGATTAGAACTTCATTATTTAAGACATTGTCTGGTCATTATGAATATTGCTACGTAACTGTTGGGCAATTTGATATAACCTAAACTAACCTAACCATGATATTCACTTTTAAGACAATAAGTTAATAATGTAACAAATTTAAAATTAACAAGTCTAAAAATTTGAAGAAAGGGAAAAACCACTTTGCAGTATCAAATAGCAGCAGTGGAGTTTTCCTCCCTTTGCGTTACGAAGAAAAAATAACTTTGATGATAAACTTTGCTTGAATTTTAAAATATGCGATGTCATTTTTACGTGGTAGAGCCATGCTGCAGCTATATTAGTCGTATAGTTGTAGCACCAATATGTCAGCTCGACCGGGGAAGGACCACGCTCTTACAGAATATCAGCGTAAAATACTGCTGTGTTTCGTATGGTGAGTGTAGAGAATCGTAGACCCTTTTTACTGAAAAAGAGGCATTCCATCTTAGTCCTCACGGATAACGCATCTGTATTTTGCTTCTTTATTGAGGATAGATGTAGATGTCTATGGTTCACAGCAACCACTAACCATCAGGTGGACTGTGTGCTCGTTTGTCATCCTATCCTATAAAAAAATGTGACATTAAAGAAATTATTACTCTATCTAACGGACTTTATTTTATTAAGTCCAGTCAATTTAATAACTTGAATAGTTTTTATCATATTGCCTTTTCATATTGGGCATATTTAAAACTGTCTGGATATTATGAATAATGCCCTGTTAATCACTTGGTCCATAACATACACACTACACATACATACACAAATTGCGTATCACATAATTTCTTTATGTTGTTCGTGTATATAAATAGTATTTTTTTAATATAAAAACGGCAAACGCTTACATAAAAATATATATAAAATTAATAAATAAACTGTTAATATTTTGATTTACTAATAAATTAAGTCCATGATATAACTTGGTAAGCTAAAAATGGTAAAACAATTGTTGGATTAACGTATTAAACGGTTCGTTGGCCTAAGCGAACATAAAAGAATTCATAGCCGCTTAAGGTCAGAGCCCTTCGTTTCAGAGCCTTTCGTTTGCATTAAAGTTTTTTTCTCTCCACAACGTATGTAGAATTCATGGCTTACGAACATTATTGGCGTACAAAACATATCACGTTTAACTTGAGATGACTTTAAAAATGTATATTTGTATTCGCTTTTTTTTATAGGATAAGGGTGACAAACGAGCACACAGTCCACCTGATGGTAAGTGGTTGCTGCTTTTGAAGGGAGAGCCCTGTAAATTTTGAGATGTGTATTTCAGTTAAATTAAAACAATGTCAGTTTAAATCAACCGAGATGGAGAGGGAAATAAATAGTCATGCTATATTCGTTTATATATCGCGCCATAAGAGAGTCAAAGGCAGTGAACGTAATTATTTGCGTTAAAAAAGAATGAATGAGGAAAGAGTAACAAAGCAAATAAATTTATACTGCAGAATTGAGTGGTAAAGTCGGCAATAGAAGTCCCTCATGGAAGATTACCAACCAAATTGGGTGATATAATGGAAATGGATAATTTTCTTAATGAAAAATGTAATAGCAATGCTATGAACATTACTAATATTTCTTTTATTCGCTCCTGGTAAGCTTAAAATGCTTATGTTAGGAGTGGATCACGATAATGGTCGAAATGCGGATTCGAACCCACGACCCTTTTGAGTTTGCATTCCGCGCCCTGCTATCAGGCTACTAACGCTTATAAAGAACTTACGTTCATGAAGAACCAAATTAAGAAACCATCCGAGTGTCTTCAAGTACCTTTGTCGGCGATCCTCGACCTCCGGGTCCGAAAACGGAGAGCAACTCATTCATAAATGTAGTTTCACGTGTTTGAACCGTGCAGTGGCGGTGTAAGAATATCCACTACACTATACCGTCCCGTGGGTGTCGTAAGAAGCGACAAAAGGAAACTGCGACAGAACGTGGACAGCAACTTCGTGATATCAATCCAAAATTATAAAAAACGGCGGTTGTCAACGCGCCTTCCAAGCGTGGTAACTATGACAAAATTTCTCCTATGAGGCAATCTATGGGGAGGCCTATGTTCAGCAGTAATATTTTTTATTCTGAAATGGTGTTTTAACTGATGCCGCGACGAAGCGATGGCAACATGAGCTGCACACGCGGATCTGCATTTAAAAGATATATTATAAGGTTGAAAGAACGGATTAAAATTGCATGCAATTTACTTGTATAAAAGTAAAAAAGTAAAGTTGCAGCCTATTTACGTCCCACTGCTGAGCACATGCCTCGTCACATTTTTGAGAGGGTTTTAGGACAAGGAAATGTCCGCCGCTCTGTCCCAATGTGTGTTGGCGAACTTCACATGTCTTCGAAATATTTAATTCTTATTTCTCAGACCTGCAGATTTCCTAACGATGTTTTCCTTCACCGCTGAGCACGTGATAAATCAGCACTTAAATTGCAATTAACAATTTCATTGGTGCCGGCGGGGATCGAACCCGGGTTGCTCGAGTACTGTGAAGCTTACAACGAGCGCTAACCATCTGAGCTACCACGGCTCCAATTGTATAATTTACTTGTACATGTTACTTATATATGTACTTTTTTAGAAATATCTCAATTTTTACTGACGATAAATGGGAATTATCTCCAGCCAAAATGAAAGATAAATATTTGTTTTTTTTTATTTGTCGTTATGTTTCTTATAATTACTATAAAATAAGATTTACATGCATTTTTCTATCAAAAGTCCACTGCTGAAGATAGGCCTACTTCATCATAAAGATTAAATCATATTTACCATAGTTGGCACGCTTGGCAGGCCGTTTTAATTAGTTTGAGCAGTTATCATAAAAATACTGCTACAAATCTCCTGCTTCAGTTTCCATCTGTCGCATTTAATGACATCATTTCATGGAGCCATGCTGCAGCTATAGGCTCTACCATGTATAAATAGTATAATAGTATAATATAGTAGTATAGTTGTAGCACGAATGGGTCGGCTCAACCGGGGAAGGACCACGCTCTCACAGAAAACCAGCGTAAAATAACAGCTTAACGCTGCTGTGTTTCGTATGGTGAGTGTAGAGAACCGGAGACCCATTTTACTGGAAAAGAGGCATTCCGTCTTAGTCCTCACGGGTGACGACGCATCTGCATTTTGATTCTTTATTGAGGATAAATGTGGATGTCTATGGGTCACAGCAACCACTTACCATCAGGTGGACTGTGTGCTCGTTTGTCACCCTATCCTATAAAAAAATCTATATAGTGGTTTCTTTACGGCTACACTACACAGGGGCACACTCAGCACGTCAGCGTCGCAGTTTGTATGATACCATGATTAAATAATCAATAAAAAAATGTAAATATAACAAAACTCAGAATAATATAAGAATTTAATTTAAGCTAAATTTAGCCAAAGCATTTACATTCAAAATTTGTTAGACTAAATCTCCCCGTAACCAACGGACAGGAAAACCGCAACGGAAGTGCGATCGAACACGCCGGCCGGTCTTAACTATCGTTCTGAAACCACGTAACTTTATTACTAACTATGAATTTGGTAAAACTACACCTATATTAAAAGGCTTAAAGTTCATTATCAACTCATTAATTTGAATATTCCTAGAAGTTTTCTCGAGTTTGGGATATCACTCCTCTATAAATAATGTAATGGCGATGTAGACTAGTAAGGTTGTTTTTATGATATTGTTTTTATTTACTTTATATAGTGGGCGTTACATGTATCGAATTACGTAAAATTTTTATCAGTAATATTCACGAAAAGCTCTTTATTTATAAAAATCAATTGCTGTCCGTTAGTCCGACTTGAAAATTGCTGGACCGATTTTGCTGAAATTTTTTGTGTGTGTTTGAGTGGGCCCCTGGATGGTGTAAGCGATTTACAATTAGACACGGTAAGTGGCGCCGTTGTCGAGATCCATAAACCACTTGTGCAAAGCCGGTCGGATCGACAGTAACAAATAATTACTTTAATAGTTAAAGTTTTCTTTGAAGTGAAAACTTCTATAGAATCGTTATGGTTTGAAACTCGATGAAACGCAAAAGTGACACCAAAAAAACATACGTATACATCAAATGGGTTTTAGCCTATAAGATAATGAGATAAATTATAGTATACAGTTTTTCAAATTATCTCTGTCTCTGCAGTGATTCGTAGCCTTTTTCTGAAGGTTTCACTTCTAACGCGTGTGAACTGTGCACATGTTTTTTTTTTCTATAAATAAATTCACGTGGCAGTGTCATAGTGCCATCTAGGTTAATGTTAAAGGCTGATTATAGAAGTCATTTTGGGATTAATAGAAAATGTTCAATTAACCGAATAATATAACGTTATAACGACATACCGTTATTGGCGGCTTTCCACTATTGATACTGTGCATGTTGACGCCGGTAGATGAGCCGCCATTTCTAATCTCATTCTTTATCTAGACGGATTGTAAAACAAGAATATACTTTGTAACACAGATGTCAGAAAAACAATTTATATTTTTATAATTATTGTCTTAAGGCAACTTAACGCAAGATACCGAATAGTGATGTTTTAATACAATGTGCATCCGAACAAAAATTTAAATGACATATTATTACACTTTATTACTACTGAAAATAGGTTTTTTCTTTAGGGGTTCTTTAACAAACATTATTGTAGTATATTTCGTCCATTTCGACATTTAACTTCAAAAAAGTTCTTCAAACACATGAACTACAAACTTAACGCTCCGTCAAAAATATCTTTTTTCGTCGTTTTATCGTAATATTATAAGTGATTAGCCACGCCCACTAACTTAACCGAAAATAGACCAAATTCTATTCTACTTGCTTACTTTCACGGTAAATTTTAACATATAATTTATAACTCAATTCATTATTGTTAAAATTAGGTTAAAATTAAAAAAATACTTCACTACTTAATAAGTTTAAATCGGCCTTAAAGGTGAATTTAATAATACTTTATCTTTTTCGTTAGTGCGTCATGTAACTTTTGAAATACTATAAAGATTGAGCTCATACTCACACAATATATTAATTTTGTCAAGATGATTGTCATAGTTATCCTAGTATTTGAAAGGTGATGCTGTAGTCAAGTTATCAATAAATTCTATATTTATGGCCCAATATGACTCAAGTTCACATTATGTTATGTTGGTTTAGTTTCAAAAAGAAAATCACAAAATCTGATTAGCTTGGCAATGTACTTGAAGCATAAACATAAGCATATTATGTTAAGTGTTTAGTGATTATTAGACACTCACGGCTGCCACCCAGAGGGATAGGCAGAGAATACAGATTTCCATTTCGCCCGATCCTGACACACCTCTCTCGCCTCTTTTACATCCATATATCTATGCTCATCGTTTAAGGGTACTCCCAATCTAGCCCATTTTCTATAATATATTGCCAATTTGGTGGATAAACCTTCGTCTAGGGCATCCCTTAACGACTCTACCGTTCACATTTGTGATATATATTTGCATTGTCACTCTTTTCTCGTTCATATTTCTACATGAGCAAGCCACCGAAGCACTCCATTCTTAATCCTGGTCACAACATAATCTTGCAAACCACACTTTTCTCTTAACACACAATTTCTAACACTGAAATTTATATTCAGCTCTAGCATGTAGTTGAGTTATTAATAAATGTCAATTTACGCTGTAAAAAGTCCGGAGTGAAATCAAACTAAAACTCATCGTGCCACACAATGGGTAGAACAACGTCTGTCCAAACAATAATAAATAAACATTGTATCTTATAAACATTATTTTTTTAATATAAAGTTAATGAAGCCCAACAACAAAAATAGGAATTTAAAAAAATTCATCGTTCATTGAACCTTCAGTCAGTGCTCTGATAAAAGTCCACCTGGTGTAAAGCAGTGATGCAGCCTTAAATTGTAAATTGTTCTGTCTTAACGTAACAAGTGCCAATGCACTATTGCTTTGCTTGCTATTCAAGATAATATTGTCTGATAGTACTGTGCACGTATGTTAAGAAGCAGTTTGATTCACGATCTCAACGATCGTAAATAATAATTTAAAATTAAAAATTTTGTACAGCCGACTTCAATATAAGCGACTTCAATATAGGTTATTTAAGAATAACTCAATAACCATTGGTCTGACCTTGATCAAATTCATATGGGACCACACGAGAACTATCAGCTTTCATATAAAATAAAAATCATCGAAATCGGTTCGCCCAGTACAAAGTTATGAGGTAACACACATAAAAAAAAAAAAAAAAAAACATACACCCGAATTGAGTACCGTCTCCTTTTTGGAAGTCGGCAGAAAACTATTTGAATACGGAAAATCAACTGCTATGTACTATCCTGACATTACTAACCTTAATCCAAACTCAAGCAAAACATTGCAAGACATTAAATCACATGGAGCTTCTCCTTAGTTCAGACCAAAATTTTTAGTTAAAATGTAGCTGGGGTTAACTATGACATCAAAAAAATCAACAACCTGTGTCTCCCTGTGGCCGTCAGTGACGCAAAGAATTAAAATTAGTTTAATTGAAAGGATAATATTTTTTAATGATTAAGTAATGAATGTCACTAATTAAAGCTACAATATCTAACCATTTCTAACAAGGCCTATGGATTACTATTTTAGTAGATTGTTTTAAGACAGAGTCCATCATCATGATCATCATTATTATAGCCCTTCACATGTCCACTACTGAACATAGGCCTCCCCCAAGGAATGTCAAAAGCACGGTCCTGAGCCACCTGCATCCATCGACTTCCTGCATGCCTTACCAGGTCGTCACTCCATCTAGTGAAGGGTAGCCCTACACTTCGGCTACCGGTACGAAGCTGCTACTCGAGAACCTTTTTTTCCCATCGGCTGTCGGTTCTTCGAGCTATATGGCCGGCCCAATTTTTTTTGCTTTAAAAAAACGTTACCCCACACAAGGCTTTTCTCCTGTATCGTGGAGGCAGTTTACAAACATAAATTGCACAAGGACAAACATCCAGATCCGGAACAATTATTTGTAGGCCACACAAATACTTGTTCGATGCAACTCATTGCTAAGTCACTGCGCCACGGAGCCGTCTAATACGATTCAGCTTACTAATCCGTTGGGCTATGTCGGTTATTCTGGTTCTACTGCAGTAATCCTCATTTCTAAGTTTATCACGCAAAGAAACCCCAAGCATAGGCCTCTCCACAGCTCGCTGACTTACCTGGAGCGTCCTCATACGGCCAGCAATGAAGGACCATGTTTCAGATTCATAAGATAGAGTTAGTCATAACTAAAGTTTTATTTCTAAAAGTATATGTTGAATGTGTAATATTAAAACTTTATTTATTGATATATAAAACTTTTAGTACCTCTGTCACACATAAAATTTGTCTACAGTAATAAAAAGATACCCTTTCCTTAATATCGACCAAAATCTTAACTTTTTTATATTTGAAATATTTTTATAAGATTTTCTTCATAAAATGGTCATAAAGAAGTGATACCATTTACCGTTACCGTTACGGTGATAGCTTATCAAAGTCCACAGATGAATATAGGCCTGCCATATATATTGCCCCATATGGGGAATTTTGATAACATCATGATTACTAACATTTATTGTGGCATTCATATATTAAAAAATATTTTTTATAGGATAGGCTGACAAACGAGCACATAGTCCACCTGATGGTAAGTGGTTGCTGTGACTCAGAGACATCTACATCTATCTTCAATAAAGAATCAAAATGCAGATACATTGTCACCCATGAGGAGTAAGATGGAATGCCTCTTTTACAGTAAAAAGTGTCTCCGGTTCTCTTCACTCACCATACAAAACACTAAGTAAGTTTAGTTGCTATTTCACGCTGGTATTCTGTGAAAGGGTGGTCCTTCCCCGGTCGAGCCGACCTACTCGTGCCACAACTATACTACTATTATAGCTGCAGCATGGCTCAAATATATGTAATGCCTACTTTTTCTCCGAGGACAACCTCGTCTGTATACAATGATGGTGTCTTACTAATTAATGGATGAGTTTTAAGCATCCGCAAAATACTAAACTCAAATTTCACAGACTGCTACAGCATCAGTGTGAGAGTATCATCAAATTTTTCTGGTAATTCATAACTTAATCGATTATTACAAGCCGCATTAATTTCATCTTTCTTGCATTTGAATTTAGGATCTTTCTATATAACCTCATATTTCGTATTATAAGGTCTGCGATGGTTTTAGTAGGCCTTTAAGGAGCTCCCTCCTAAAGAAACATTTTGGCTGCAGTGTTATGACGTCACTTCTATCACACAAATCTA
Source organism: Parnassius glacialis (assembly GCA_033319125.1). Lineage (NCBI taxonomy): Eukaryota > Metazoa > Arthropoda > Insecta > Lepidoptera > Papilionidae > Parnassius > Parnassius glacialis. The sequence goes on along the minus strand of JAVANC010000002.1, from coordinate 16,186,869 downwards.
TCCTCGTCGAAAATAATCCAAAACTAGCTTGGAAGATTTAATTTCAAAATTCTTCCAACAATAAAGTGAAAAAGCTTGTAAATTAGGCCGCTACTACACGAATTGTCGCGTTTTAGCGGCCTAAGTATATCTATCCCATAATATCATCCCTTAATTGACGTAAAAGGCGTCAGACAGAACGCGAAACAGGAGATAGGCAGCAGCATCTTCTTGATAACAACTGAAAATAATAAAAAAATTGCGATTTGTTTTTGACTGTAATCAATGAATGAATATTTGGAAGTACATTGAATGTTATGTGCCACAGTGAAATTTCCTTGAAAAAACACAGTACGCAAAGTTGCAAACGTTATGCCGGCATAAAATAAAATAAAAAAATAAAAACTGTCCCGCTCTACAAAGGACGCTCAGCTTTTTAGAGGCCAATTTTGCCTTCCCTTCCAAGTGATCGCGGAACTGAACATATGTCGACACCAAGGATTCCAGTGCTAACTGAAACAACGAGAGAAGTGCCGTGAAATTAAGGAGATACCACAAAGGGTTTTTTTAGAGGTTAACGCAAAGATGTTTTATAGGTCCAGATACCGTGTACGTGCGCCTAAAACGCTTCCATTTCAAAGGCGCCAATATTGGCGTATTCGTTCGATCGTTCCGCGATTACGCCAGCGACGTTCACTGCGAACGTACATCACGAACCAGTGTTTTTAATTTCGCAAAATGACAGTTTGTGCTGTGAAATCATTTATAAATTACTCTTGAAAAAAAAGATAAGGATAAGAACATCACTTTCCATAAGTAACTATACAATTTTATGGAGTATTTCTTTGTAAAAGAATACGAAAGCTAAATTTCAATACAAGTAATAATACTGCGCAATAATATTCGAGTGTTGCCTAGTCTATGAAATGTTTATACCATTTTTTAATGTCATGACCAACCGCAAAGGTTATCTGTATAGGGGTTTATTAGAGATACGGGTAATTTTACAGATTTTACCCAACCTATAGAGTTAAACCGTTTTAAGGGTTAGGGTTGAACTACATCTGGCAGCATGAAATTGCACTTTCCTGTGTTTCTATCCTTTTTGGTCACTCAGAACGGTTGTTTACTAGAGCGAGAAAGAGAGCGTGAGTGTATAGTTCCACCCTCAAAAAGCCGATTGTAAAACGGTTTTAAAAGTTTATCTATCATTCTTGACAATCCATACTAATATAATATTATAAATATGAAAGTGTGATTTTTTTATAATATTATAAACGGAATGGAGCATTTAAAAAAAATTAAACATTTTGCTATCTCTTGGCCGAAGTTTACGCTTAACCAAACTTACTTTTTTTCGTTATTTTACTGAGGATTGAAAAATAATTTAAGGTCTTCGTAAAAAAGCGGCAATATTTTGTGTTCTACATTACAAAAGTGTAAGTGTACTCTGTATATATTTAGTAATAATAGATTATAAATATATGTTACATACATAAATATCTACTGTGCTTTTTTATTTATTTTACCTGTTACATTAATTATAGGTTTTATTATATCTTTAATATTTTAGTGCGATGTTCGTACCTACATAAAACACACATAAGCAACCACATCCCCATACACACACGCACACAAATGCACACGCCACGCACACATATTTTATACTCTTAGAATAAATAGGTACGTCAATATGAATGAAATATAAAATCTCCCACATTTTTTGGGTAATCGATTCGCACTATTATTACCAAAGTCACGCACATTAATGCAGCCATGATGCGTAAGATATGCGCGTCACGTGGTACTCACGCACACATGAATCAAAGACTGTCTTCACTATGAACGTTGCGGTGTGTTAGCAACACGGTATCTGGACCTATAAAACATCTTTGGGTTAACGGTAATAATATAAATACGTAATATAATATTTTACAACAATTCTTTGTTAAACAAAATAAAATACATTTATTTTAAATCCTTCAACAAAAGCTAAGAGTACGTAGAGGGAAACAAAACATAATTTGATCATAAGAATTTAATTGATGAGCTATTCCTCGCCAAACCTACGGAATGAAGGAAAACCGCAGTGAAGTGCGGTAATTTTGCTTCCATCTAGAGCAGAATATTTTGTTATGATTCTATATTAACTACGATTTCAGATCTATAGCTTAAAACTGTATATTTGTAAAATATTTTACTCGTATTCTTCGAAATTAGGTTAATTGCCTTCATTGATTTACTGAACTTAAAATTAATATACAATATACGATAGATACAATCATTGTAACTATTGGCAGGATATAACGTTGCATTATTTTTCAGAAAAATGTAAAAATATCTTTATAAATTCCTCTAAAATATTAAGTAATAATTATATTGAATATTTTTCTTTAGTATCCGTTACCGTAACTACCTATTAAAGTGCTGAACATAGGCCACAGATTTCCTCGTATGCCATAGATGCCATGGTTGGCAAGCGGGTTGGCAAAAGATTTTATTTTTTATTTTAAGTCGTTTTTAGGAAGACGCTGCTGCCCATCTCCTGATTTGTTTCCCTCTGTCGCCTCTTAAGACACCCACGAGATGATATGAGTTAGTAGATATTCTTTCACCGCCAATATTCCGTATTCGGTTCTCTAGTATAAAACATACTAATCGTAAATTTATTAATTTCGAAAATACATCAGTAAGCTATTCAATGCTACTTTGACATAAATCATATCGATATATTTTAAAGTTTTCGGACTTACTAATGTCTTTATCCTGCTTATGAACCCATTTAAAAAACGCATTAATAAAAATACCGAGGTGAGTAATAAAATTTTTGGAAGCAGTCTATTCACAAAAACTAGCAAGATTCTAGCAACGCATTTATAGTTTCCGTGGTAGAGCCATGCTGCAGTTATATTACTGGTATAGTTGTAGCACGAATGGGTCAGCTCGACCGGAGACGGACCACGCTCTCACAGAACACCAGCATAAAAAAGCTGTATACCGCTGCTGTGTTTCATATGGTGAGTGTAGAGAACCGGAGACACTTTTTACTGGAAACGAGGCATTCCATCTTAGTCTTCACGGGTGACAACGCATCTGCATTTTGATTCGTAATCGAGGATAGATATAGATGTCTATGGGCCACAGCAACCACTTACCATCAGGTGGACTGTGTGCTGGTTTGTCACCCTAATTCTATTAAAAAAATGTGTTTATTTTTATCGTTGTCTTAATTAATCACGCCGGGCACTAGCTATCACCTCGTGGCCGTTAATTACGTGATTGCGCGGGAGAATATATGTATGTATCTTAAATTAGAGGAATTAAATTTACTTACCTAGAAGCTCGTACTCACAATCACTAATCGGCGTTCGTTCTGAATATTGTGGTATGTAATGTTGTATGTGTTACTGTATGTATGATAGTGTATAGCCGAAAACACTAGCAATTATAAAATTTAAAACTATTTAAATTGATACTGCGGTAAGAGCACAACAAGGTGCAACAGCGGGCGGCGGGCGCGGTACAGCGAAGACTATATTGAACTAATGACCCTTTTCCTTTTAAAGGTGAAGTGGAGTGACAATTTTTACTCACACCACCACCATCTATGATAAATACGAATAGATTAATTCGAGCGCATGTTCGGCGCGACTATTAATTTCATACATATTGTTAAAAATATTCGGTTTGTTTCTAGGATCCATATTCATATATACATGGCTTATTTTTTGCAGCCTGCCCATAGTTTGCTTCTTAAGACTATTAGCCTTAGTTGCCACGATTGACAGGCGAGTTGGCAACTGCAGATTTTTTATTATTTTAAGTTGTTATGGAGAAGAAGCTGCTGTTAACCTCCTGTTTCAGTTTCCCTCTGTCGACTTTAACGACACCCACATCTATACTACAAATAATTAAAGCCAATCGTCAAACTGAATTCTTGTAAAGAATAAGAATTACAAACGAGCACACGGTCCATAGACATCTACATCTATCCTTGAATACGTATCAAAATCACACCTGAGGGCTAAGGTGAAATGCCTCGTTTCCATCAAAATGGTTCTACGCTGTTCTATATACTTATACGGTACCATTAAGCTACAATTTCGCTGGTATTCTGCGAGAGCGGTGCCCTTTCCCTGTGGAGACGGCTCATTGCAACTACAACCATAATATAACTATAAATAGCTTCAGCATGACTTTTGAAAAGGAGGACACCTTTTCTCTCTGGAAGTCCGCCTGTTTTACCAATTTACCAATTACCATAAACAAAAATAACCGTTTTACCAATTACTGCAGCCAAGCAACAATGTACTCACTGCTGAGTTTAATATAAAAGATTTGAGTCATCTTAATCAATCAGCGCTTTCTAACAGATTACTTTGAGGTAAGTAACATGAGTTGCAGTTTTAAGGTATTGCTTACGTGACTCATAAAAATGATTCAAATTAATTGTTAGGTTTAATTAAGCTGTCAACATTTTATAACATCTATCGACATCCAAAACAAAAATCAAATTATTTTTAATACCGCCTGAATGACATCACTCATGAAAGGGTCAGCACAACAAAAGAAGGCTCAATCTATATAATAAATAAAAAAATATCTTCTGACTCCCTCAAAGACCATAATATGGAAAGCTTTTCAAAGTAAAGGTTTCATTTTCAGAACACTAAAACTATATTTAATAAGGCTGTCGCCTTCATAATGCTTATTTTTCGTAGGTACTAAACGTATTGATTTTTGTAGCAAAGTATGATGTTCCTTTTATCAGATATTTTAATAGAATGGAAAAAATACGAAAACGAATGATATAATAATGATGCCTTGTGTAGACAGAAAATGATAAGGATTTCGTACATAAAATGTTTGACTTTATTCTTCTAAATTCATTAAATTATTCACTGACTCCTTCCTTTAATCTTTGATTTCATTGTCCACAGACGTTCGTTTTCCTGCGCGCTCTTCACTTTCATTACCAATATTTATTTCTCCTCGGTTTCATAAAAATTGTACACGTAATTCTTTTGTCGTTCCATGATATTGGTGGTTATAATAAGCATATTTTCGGAAATGGATATTTCACCACCATCACTAATTTTGTTTAGGTAAATTTAAAATAGATTTTGTAGTACAACTTCTGCCCGACCAGCTCCGTAGTGCAGTGACTGAGCATTTTGTTGCAGCGTTACAAAATTACAAAAATGCGTGGGTTGTTTGTTGAAGTGTTTTTATGGACCACCAATATTTGTTCCGGGTCTGGTCGTATGTGCTTGGGCAATTTATGTACGTTAACCACAATACAGGATAAAATCCTACTGATATTTTACAAACAAAAGAAACCAAAAAAAAGATTGTGTAATGTTTGTAAACGTAAATTTATGGGCACTACTTGATCTTTTGTATTAAAATAAATGTAAAGTGTAAACTTTTTGTTTTTCATATGACTGTTTATGAAAATAACAAAAATAATGACAAACTATTACATAATATAAAATAACGCAGAATTCGTCTATTGGCTTACAAATATTAGAAAAAAAAATGCTAAAAATCGAAGTTCGCCCCTCCTGATTTATTTATGAGTTTATCCAAATATGAGCCATAAACGGTGTTAATACCAAATAATGGTTTATTTATAGTCTCGAGTTAAAAGAAGAGTCTTTGTCATAAAAGATACTGCGCTACCTTAGCGTAATAACATGTTATTATGAAATGCTACTGTCGCGATATTTGACGTCTGCCGTCAAATACCATTCCTAAAATTTTAGTTCGCATTCCTTCCACTAAACTTGTTATCGTCATAGACTCTGGTTTAACCTAAGATTGTTTATAAACAAGTGGGATGCGGGATGTATACTGCGTAAGAACCTCCGCAGGAGGCTGAGTTATAGGCGAAATAAGAATTTTTAATTTTTTGGTTTTTGGCCATTTTCACCCCCTAGGAGTGTAACGAAACCTTTTTTACCCTATTCAACTATGCCCCCATGACATTATTTATTTTTATTTATTTATTTAACTTTTTTGAACCTTATAAAATATATAAGTACAAAAGGCGGACATAATGCTTAAAGCATTCTCTGCCTGTCAACCTTGAGGAGTGGAAAAACATCGAAGGCGGTTATTATAATACATAACAGTAAAGAATAAGAAATATAATGAATTTAGAAATTATAGCATATAAACATAAAGGTAAAAAAATACATATACCATACATACATATATACATATATATATATATATATATATATATATATATATATATATATACATACCACATACACACACATATATATATATACACATGTACACATATAAATACATATATACACACAAATATACATATATACGTAAAAAACATATGATGATGAAATTAGCTACTAACACAGATTAACTAAGATGATGACGCCAACTTAGGAATTCTTTACGACTTTCAAAAAATGTTCTTTAACATACTTTTTAAATGTTACTTTGTTGGAGCGTTGTCTCAAAGTTTCAGGCAGTGCATTCCAAAGTCGCGCAGCTCGTACAGTAAACGAGGAAGATGAGAAACCGGAACGGTGAAGTGGAATGGAGAGCGTAAGAGTCTCCGAAGAACGTAGAGGTCTTTTATGCGTATCAGATAGAAATTGAAACTTACGTTTCAAATAGTCGGGACAATGATTGTCGAATAAAATAGAAAAAAGTGTGAGAAGTGTCCTGACTTGCCTCCGTTGGCGAATGGGAAGCCAATTTAGCTGAAATCTAAAGGAGGAAACATGGTCAAACATGCGAAGACAGAAGATGAATCAGACACAGTTATTTACGAGACGATCCAGCTTGTCTAGATGGTTCTCATTAAGATCAGTACAACACACATCAGCATAATCAATAATGGGCAAAATAAGAGACTGCACCAGAGTTATCTTTACCTTGACCGGAAGGAAGTTTCTAAGGCGATTTAGGGCACTCAACTTAGCAATAACTGAAGCACTTATAGTTTGAATGTGAGTGGACCAATTGAGAGTTGAGTCCATACAGAGGCCTAGGTTTTTCACAGTGCTGGAATAAGGGATGCATGATCCATCAAACATGACAGGAGCGACAGAACAAATATCAAGTTTAGATAACTGATGAGCACTTCCTATTAAAATTGCTTGGCATTTGTTAGGATTCACTTGGATGCCAAATTTGCTAGCCCAATTGCTTTATCTACATGATAGAGGCTATTCAAACTGACTATGCCTAAAGTTCGAGCCCCCCCCCCCCCCATTTTTTTTGGTTTTTGCCATTTTGACCCCCTAGGAGTGTAATAAGAACTTTTTGCCCCTATTAGAGTTAAAAGAAGAGTCTTTGTCATAAAAGATACTGCGCTACCTTAGCGTAATAACATGTTATTATGAAATGCTAGTGTCGCGATATTTGACGTCTGCCTTCAAATAACATTCCTAAAATTTTAGTTCGCATTCCTTCCACCAAACTTATTATCGTTATAGACTCTGGTTTAACCTAAGACTGTTTATAAACAAGTGGGATGCGGGATGTAGACTGCGTAAAAACCTCCGCAGGAGGCTGAGTTATAGGCGAAATAAGAATTTTAAATTTTTTGGTTTTTGGCCATTTTGACCCCCTAGGAGTGTAATGAGAAATTTTTGCACCTATTCAATCATGACCCCCCCTGACATCCTCTACATGATAGGCTATTTAAACTGACTAGGCCTAAAGTTCGAGTCACCCCGCAACTCATTTCTAACTCTGACATCGGGAAGTCAATCACCTCAGTTCCCCGAGACCACGGTTACTGTAAAGCACCCGAAACGTCAGGAATAAATAAAAATAAGATAAATAAATTTATTAAACGCAAAAAAATCCGTAAAAGTAGTTTTATTCAATGTGTAGTGTTCGCGTAAATATAGGAAATCATTATATATTATGGTTGTAACACGAATGGGTCGGCTCGACCGGGGTAGGACTATGCTCACACATAATACCAGCGTAAAATAGCAGCTTAATTCTGCTTTGTTTCGTATGGTGAGAGTAGAGAACCACAGACCCTTTTTACTGGAAACGAGGCATTATAACTTAGTCCTGAGTCTTATTCATCATATTAGTCCTTAGTAAATGGTGTTGTCCAGCGCATAGCGGATTGAATCATCAATAACCGAGATGTTTCTGATCGGCTCGATCCACTGGCGCTGCGAAGGGATGTTGCATCTCTTTGAATTTTTCATTGTGTCTATTTAACGTTGGTATTATGTAAGAGAGCGTGGTATTTCCCCGCTCGCGCCGACCATAGCATAGCTGCAGAATAGCAAACAGTTTTACTTTACCAAAATGAAGGTACAAATTTAAAAGTACCATTAAACTATTGCTTTACCTTAAACTACCCTTTATCCCTAAAGCACCATTACTTGTTATTATGTTGCTTTATTTCAGAAATAACCCATGTGGGTTAGGGTTTATTGTTAAAAGTACCGTAAAATTAAACTTTCTAACATAGTTGAATAACAACATCATTGTTCCTTGTAGTGTTATGCTACTTACTTATCATTTTACATTAATTTAAATCCATTTTTCCATTCTGTTTCAATTCTCTGCATTCACTTCAAATCGGGATATTTTACATCACCTTTATTTCCATAGGATCCTGTAACGATTTCAAACCATAAGAACACAATCACAAATCATTTCTACTTCGTATTTCCACATTATCAGCACTTCTAAATTGGTGTCAATGAAGTCTACCTTTTTTCGATCTTTTAGTTAGTTTTCCGTAACTCTACAATTTCGGGCTTTGTGTGGGTAGTTGCGTTACCTTTTTTCCTATTTTAATAATATCTCCTTTTCCACTTAAATCTTTCCATTTTCTTATAACAAGCCTAAAACTAAAATTTGACATGTTCTATTACTGATGTTTATTTGGTCTCCATGGAAATTATATTCAAATTTGTTACCGGTCTGTAGTTTCTATTTCGATAATTCCACATAAATACTTTTTCCTCTTGACCATTTACAAAAAATTTGCGTTTAATTTAAATAATTTTTCCGTTCTCTCTAGAAAGATATAAAAGCCGAACAATCGGTGAAGAAATTCAGTCTTGCTTCAGTTCTCGTATCGGAAGCATCTTCTAAAGGCCTTATCCCGGGGCCGCTCAGCCCCGGGATCCTGCAAGCCTCTATCCTGCCTGAAGCCACTGGACTCTACGATCCGTTGCTCTGCCTGAAGTCGCCGGATCCTACAAAACGTTGCTCTGCCTGAAGTCGCCGAGATCCCACAAGTCTCTACTCTACCTGGAGTCGCCGGAACCTACAAACCTCTGTTCCGCCCGAAATCACCGGAACCTACAAACCTCTGTCTCGCCTGCAGTCACCGGATCCTGCAGGCCACTGCGCTGTCTGAAGTCGCTGAGGATCCTGCAAGCTCCTGTCTGGGCTGAAGTCGCCGATACTGCAATCGCCGCATTCACCTGAGGTCGTCGCCTAGAGACGCCCTCGCCTTCTCACCTACGCCGTGCGTGCTCGTACCAGGCGCTGAGAGCACACTTGGGATCTTCGGACTCAGCTTCGACACAAATCTCTTTTTTTTATTACCTTTTTTTTTAAAAAATAATTTGTAAATCACATCATCCATCCTCATATTCATACTCCATTTTTTTTTGTTATATAAAATTGTAAATATTTTCGAATCTTAAAATATATTTTTTGTCTTGGTCTATTTGGTTGTTTTGCTGATCGTAGGTTAGGTTCTTTCTTCTTTTAATTGTCGCTTCACGACAGTTTGGCGCCCAACGTAAAAGTCCTCTTTCTCTCTTAATTCTTCACCTTTACTGCGCCTTGTCTAGTTCCTTTTGATTTAATTGCTTTCCCTTTTGTTCTTAACTTACTATTCATCATTCATTTACACATCCTTTTCATACCTTCAAAATTCTAAAACAAAACTTCTTCTAGTTTTTCAACTTATTTGGATTATATTTAGGCCTACAAATAACACTTCACTTACATTCATCACCTTAACCTACCTTTTATTCTAGATAACTTAAAGAGGTACAATTTTTCTTCAAAATTCTAAAACAAAACTTCTTCTAGTTTTTCAACTTATCTGGATTGTATTTAGGCCTACATATAACACTTCACTTACATTCATCACTCTAAGTTACATTCATCACTCTAATATTTTTTATTCTAGATAACTTAGAGGTACGATTTTTAATAATATTTTTATTTCTTAAACTTAACTTTACAATTTGCACTTTATATAAAATTGTTTTTGAAAGCTGAAGTGAGACGAACCATAACTTTTCTAAACATTTATTAACTGTTCATTTGTATATATGTATAAATATCACCACGTTCACCTTATTATTTCTATACATTTATTAACTGTTAATTTGTATATATGTATAAATATAACTTTTAATTTGTATATATGTATAAACCTTCACTTGGGAGCAACTGACTACTCCCTTAATTTTCTTTATCTTTATCTTCACTTAGGAGCGGCTAACTACTCCCTTAATTTTCTTCACCTTTATCTTCACCTGGGAGCAGCTGACTACTCCCTTAATTTTTTATCTTCACTTAGGAGCGGTTGACAACTCCTTAAATAAGCCTGAATGTCCTTTTGAAAACACACTTCTAAGAGTGGTGTTTCTTCGACTAATTTTTTTTTTTTCCCACACAGGAGCGGTTGACTACTCCTTAAATAAGCCTTAATGTCGTTTTGAAAACACACTTTTAGAGTGGTAGTCATTGAATGTGAACTCCACCCTTACCTGAATGCAGATGATGAATGTAAGAGATAGTATATCTGATTTTGACTGGTGATGTCTGTTTCTGCAAAGCTGTGTTTTTATGGTTTATTTTAGAATGTATATATCAAAATTTTTGCTGAGTCAAAAATTTTCCAGGGTCGGGGGGAAAATGTAGTGTTATGCTACTTACTTATCATTTTACATTAATTTAAATCCATTTCTCCATTCTGTTTCAATTCTCTGCATTCACTTCAAATCGGGATATTTTACATCACCTTTATTTCCATAGGATCCTGTAACGATTTCAAACCATAAGAACACAATCACAAATCATTTCTACTTCGTATTTCCACATTATCAGCACTTCTAAATTGGTGTCAATGAAGTCTACCTTTTTTCGATCTTTTAGTTAGTTTTCCGTAACTCTACAATTTCGGGCTTTGTGTGGGTAGTTGCGTTACCTTTTTTCCTATTTTAATAATATCTCCTTTTCCACTTAAATCTTTCCATTTTCTTATAACAAGCCTAAAACTAAAATTTGACATGTTCTATTACTGATGTTTATTTGGTCTCCATGGAAATTATATTCAAATTTGTTACCGGTCTGTAGTTTCTATTTCGATAATTCCACATAAATACTTTTTCCTCTTGACCATTTACAAAAAATTTGCGTTTAATTTAAATAATTTTTCCGTTCTCTCTAGAAAGATATAAAAGCCGAACAATCGGTGAAGAAATTCAGTCTTGCTTCAGTTCTCGTATCGGAAGCATCTTCTAAAGGCCTTATCCCGGGGCCGCTCAGCCCCGGGATCCTGCAAGCCTCTATCCTGCCTGAAGCCACTGGACTCTACGATCCGTTGCTCTGCCTGAAGTCGCCGGATCCTACAAAACGTTGCTCTGCCTGAAGTCGCCGAGATCCCACAAGTCTCTACTCTACCTGGAGTCGCCGGAACCTACAAACCTCTGTTCCGCCCGAAATCACCGGAACCTACAAACCTCTGTCCCGCCTGCAGTCACCGGATCCTGCAGGCCACTGCGCTGTCTGAAGTCGCTGAGGATCCTGCAAGCTCCTGTCTGGGCTGAAGTCGCCGATACTGCAATCGCCGCATTCACCTGAGGTCGTCGCCTAGAGACGCCCTCGCCTTCTCACCTACGCCGTGCGTGCTCGTACCAGGCGCTGAGAGCACACTTGGGATCTTCGGACTCAGCTTCGACACAAATCTCTTTTTTTTATTACCTTTTTTTTTAAAAATAATTTGTAAATCACATCATCCATCCTCATATTCATACTCCATTTTTTTTTGTTATATAAAATTGTAAATATTTTCGAATCTTAAAATATATTTTTTGTCTTGGTCTATTTGGTTCTTTTGCTGATCGTAGGTTAGGTTCTTTCTTCTTTTAATTGTCGCTTCACGACATCCTAATGTGGTTAATCTTTTTTATGTTTCCCTTTTTCAAAATGCACTAAAGCTAATTACTACTTACCCTTACCGTTACAGCCTATTAAAGTTCACTGCTAAATATTTACCAAAGTTGCCACACGGGTTAGCAGCCACTGTTTTTTTTATATTTTTAGTCGTTATTAGGAAGACGCTGCTGCCCATCTTCTGATTTGTTTCCCTCTGTCGCCTCCACGGAATATAAAAAACAAGAGGAAGTGCAAAGTGGGCGGGGCAAGCGTGTCACAATTAGTGACAGTAGAGCGTAATTGACTGCCAATCGCACGCTCAAATTGTTGCAAGCTGACGGATCGCTGCTTAAGTGAGTCGCCTCTTACGATATCCACGGGATTCTTAACCTAACTTTATATAATGTAATTTAATAGTATTTGTCTGCCTTGGTAACGTATGGTAATATAACTTTATTCGATTCTTTTACCGTTTCTTCCCCGGACATTTCAAAATGGTAACAGGTTCAAAATAAAAAATACATTCGACAAATGGAATATTGTTTTCTTACGTCCAAGAAATAAATATATTTAATTTCAGATTTCTGTTTGAATAGGTTTTAAGAATTTTTAAGCATTTTTACGGTACTTTCATCATCATTACTTGGGCATTTGCTCTTAACATTTGAAATAAAGTCATTAAAACTTTATGTTCATTAACGCTACATATTTACTTGTTTAATAATATAAGTATGACTTTTTGATGTTGCGACTTAAGATGGAGTTGTTAATAATTATAAAAAAAATATTCTATCGTCAAAGGTAACATAACATTATTAAGTAAAGAAATCAAAATGTAACAGCTTAGATCATGTTACTCAAATTACATAATTTATGCCACTGATGAAGATGAAAGTTCTAAGTGCTTTCATTAAATTCTAAAATAAGCTCGCTTTTTAGAAGTTATTCATATCAATTATGGTAGAACCATGCTGCAGTCCCGCCCGCTCGGAAGAAGGAACTTTGGAATACTTTTTGTCCAATTTCTTTTCAAGATCTGTGTGCCAAACTTCTTAAAGGCTTACGAATGATGAATAACAATTCACAATATTGGTACAGATTTCTTTGCCACGCAAACTTCTTTAAGATGTTTTCTTTAACAGCAAAGTACGTTATAAATTAGCACTTTAATTCACATCTATACATATAATAAATCTGTAGAAAAACCGTGTCTAATATTTTCTGGAAAAAACAATTCCAGGGAACTAAATCCTGGGCCTAATTAATGGTTTTTAGAATTTATGTCTGTCTGTCTGTCTATCTGTCTGTGTATTTCCGATTCACGCAAAAACTTCTGGACAGATTTCCATGAATCTAAGGTGAAATTCAAAAAGTAGTAACATTTTACCTCCAGTTACTACATCTATAATATAAAAATAAATCTCTGAATGTGTTGCTCAGCGCAAATCTCGAGAGCAGCTGAACCGATTTCGCTAAATTTTTTTTTATAATATTTCTTGAAGTACGAAGATGGTTCTTACGGAGAGAAAATTTTAAAAAATTGCACGAAAAAGTCTTAAAACAATACTTTTCTATATTTTCCCATACAAAAGATTCGTAATAATACTTAAAAGTCAATTTGAAATTTAATACCATACCATAAAGGTTAAGTGTTAGTGGAGGGGCACGGGAAGTCAAAACAATTGAGTGACGTTAGTGTCGTATAAATATTAATGTCAATATTTGTGAATATTTATACACACTGGCAGATAGCTAATGTTATAAGGAGTAATTTGGGCTGCTTTTATTTTAGGGTTACGCGAAAAATAACTCCACGCGGGCAAAGTCGCAGGGAACAGCTAGTAATAAATAAAATAAAATATATAGCTAACATGTATATGTTTTAATAATTTAATTCATAATTATTTAAGAATTCAAACGTTCATTTTTCAGTTCTTTCGTTATTTCATTTTAGTAGGAATGAATAAAGTTTATAGTAACTAATTACTACTTAAGTAGTAGATAATAGAGACATCTATCGAAAATCATAAAACGTGAGATGTTTCTAAGTTTAATTTCTACTCTATAAAAAAGTTTTGATTATCTATAAATAAACTGACAAAACTCACTATCCATATAGTTTAAATAAAGAGATTTTGATACATGTATAAGTCAAACATAAGAATTAAAATTATCATAAGCTACTTAATTATGGCACGAAATGGTGGCATGTAATTAAATTTAACATTGTTTTTTGACTATATCATGATATATCTTGATCATTAACAACTAAACACAATTTGAGATATTAACAACTAAACACAAAATTGTTATTTCTTCATATTGTTATATTGTAATAAAAATCATTACACACCGCTAGCAGCACTGATAGTGTATTTTTGACAGATGCAGAAGTTTTAATAGAATTTACATCACTTTATGCCTAATTTATGTATTATATAAATGTTCGCGTGGCGGCTTTGTTATGTGATTGGACTACCCCAGTCGTATCTCAACTTATTGTCGCTGAGTACTAGAGGGGTAGAATTTCTGTTTTCATAGCTTTAATCTCATAATACCGCCATCTACTTACTGCTAAATAAACGAATAATAAGTAACTGATGAAATTAATGAGAACTCTATTGAATACTCATTCTTCATGCATCAAAAATTGTCCAAACCGGTGTCGGGATGATTTATCGTTATTGTCACTTTTAGCAAAATGAGTAACAGAACTGTGTACACAAAACTGTGATTAAGACAAAATATCTTTAGTTGAATATGTTGGGTGTTTATCAGCATAGCAATATTTTACCAACTTTTTTTTGTATCAAGGCCGATGTAAGTAATTGAAAATTAAGTGTTCTGTAAGATTTTCATATCTAAATGATGGAATAGTTTGATTGACTAATTACAAGGTAGATGGGGTCTACAATAGTGCAAAAGCTTCTTATCAGTTATTATGAGTTTTATTTAAGCAGATACGAGAGATGTGTCGCCGTAAGATTTCAAAGCACATATTCCTCCATTCAACTCCCGTTCATCATTTCGCTTCCCTCCATAGATTACAAACAAGTTGGATATATATAATAAACCGCGGGTAAAAAGCTAGTTCAATAATAATTATCGATGTGCCGGACCTTGTGTTATATACGGATGTGGATGTCACAACATTTAACGCAAGAACACTGCTGCTGAGCTATTATAGCTTGTTATTTCAATTAGAAAGGTTATACACAGTAGACTTTTTAAAAGTAACTTTATTACATAATTACGTGCTCTTTTTCTATTTCGAACGACGGATAAATTGAAAACTTAGCTGAATTAAAGGTCCATGTATGTACAGACCGTGCAGCGGCAGTGTAAGAATATCCAGTGCATTACCTAATATCGTCGCGTGGGTGTCGTAAGAGGTTTATACGTGGTAGAGCCGTGCTGCAGCTATATAAATAGTATAGTTGTAGCACGAATGGGTTGGCTCGACCGGGGAAGGACCACGCTCTCACAGGATATCAGCGTAAAATAGCAGCTTAATGCTGCTGTGTTTTGTATGGTGAGTGTAGAGAACCAGAAACCCTTTTTATACGAGACATTCCATCTTAGTCCTCGATGGTGAACACCCATCTGCATTTTGAGAACTGATCTCGAGGATATCTCCATCATTGATGATCGAGGATAGATCTAGATATCTATGGGCCACAGCATCCACTTACTATCAGGTGCGCTGTGTGCTCGCTTGTCAGCCTTATTCTATAAAAAAGCTATAAAGTATAAGTAGTTGCCTATAAGTGTCAAATTATGTATGTTATAACTGTTTTAAACGCAAATAAAACCGTGGTCTTAATTTTAGAAATTTAACCAAATCTTTGTATGTTTATTTAAAATATGAAAGTAAAGTATTTAATACGCAGAAATTTGGTTTATCACGGTCGCCTTACCTCCTACAGTCAGATCTATTGTATTCGGTCGACCTATAAGCCAGTTTCAAGCCAGTGTTTATACAGGCTTTTATTTGTGCGGTGAAAACTTATAATTTTATGTTTTGGGTCATGACTAAGAGGTTTGAAATGAAGCTTTATAAGTTTGTTAGCTCTTAGACTTCTGGATTATTCAACATAAACCATTAAATTTCGGGATAATTTATTTCATATTTTTATAACTAGAGTACAGACTTTTATTATAAATATGTGAAAAATGTATAGTAAAAATGATACATTATGTAAAAAACCACGTACCAATAAGCGAAATGTGGCGGCCCCACTGGATGGATTGATCATCTAGTAAGAGATGCAGGAAACCAATGGATGCAGGTTTAGGACCGTGATTTGTGGGATTCCTTGGGCCTAACTTCAGCAATATACTTGTGATGGGATGTAATGATAATGATGATGATGAGAGCGTTGTTCTTCCCTGAACTCTTCGATTCTTTTGATAATCTTTATCTTTAAAAAAAAAGGCACTATTAGTGAGATAAATATGACAATCCAATGTAAAATTGTAACACAAAAATGAAACGTTACTATTAGTTGGATAAATATGACAATAAAATGTAAAACTGTAACAAATAATGAATCATACTCAAGATCACTCACCAGGCTATAGAGAGGGTTATGCTCGGAGTTTCATTGCGTGATAGAATTCGAAATGAAGTGAACTCCTTTTCTGTAAACGACGCATTTTATTTCAAGGTTGCCGGTAATGCTGCTTTCCATTTCAAGTTACTTGGATTTGGATTCGGCATAATATCAATGAGTTTCCTTATCTGTCTATCAAAACATAATTTATAAGTAGCGTGTACGATGATTTTATTAGAAAGAAATGAATAATTAATTGTAATTGATTAATTGTTTTCTTTTATTATTAATATATTATATATTCTATTAGGCTTATAATAATTTATTACAGCGATGATAAGTGTATTATACTTTTTACATAGATACTAAAATACTGCAACAATAAGTTTTTTTTTGCGTTTTACACGTTGAAAGCGTAAATGGGAAAAGTAATAAAGCTTTTTGCTATAAAAGTGAGTGGCAGAGTAGACAAGGGACGGCCTAGCGGGAAATTTGTCGACTAAATTCACGATATATTGAAGATGGACTAAATTAAGAGCACCCTTAACTGACGAGCATTATGTGTAGATAATATATGGACGTGAAAAAGCGAGAGTGGTGCGTCGGAATTGTGCGTAATGGAAATCCATAGTATTTACCCATCTGGGTGACTTTTGAACATCACCCAAAAGGGTAGATACAGGCGTGAGAGTTTAAGTTTGTACGTATTAATGTGTTTTACAAAAGTATCTAAACTTTTCTTTTAAGACTTCTAAGATAATAATAATTTTGATTAATTTGTTTAGGTAGTTTATAAAAATAGTTTACCCGAAAACATGTATGCATTTAGTATATTTAAGCTCACTAACTCCATATCGTTCCGTGGGTGTCGTAAAAGGAGAGAAAGGGAAATTGAAACAGATGATGGGCAGCATCTTTGTGATAACAACTCAAAATATTAATAAAAATTGCGGTTGCCCATCCGTCAGTCAAGAAACATAAACAGAAACTTTTTTATTCAATTTAGATTATAAATAATACTTATGAAAGTCACTCTTTTCTTTAATTACGACTGGTTTAAAAAAAACTCTGTCCTGGGAAGAACCAGTAAGAAACCCAGCGGGACTTTTTATTCTAAATAACAGCTTAAAATCATGTTTGTTACACAATTAACAACACAAACAATTAGAAATGGCTGGGTAATGATCACCTCATTTCCAGGAGCTATTATCATCCATAAATTCCTTAATATTATAATAACCCTTTTTACAGAAACTTAGTTTATTAAGTTTTGAACTTTGAGCAGGTCACATTTTGTATATTTTCTGAAATTTTGTTGTAAAAGCGTATACATCGCCCCAAGAATCAATTACTGACTCAAAGGAGTCGAGTAACTGGTTCTACTAGCTTGCGTCCGTTCCTAGTATTTACAGAATGAATATCACATTTTTTTATAAAACTACTTTTATTTTTGTGTACGTACATTACATTTTCATGAATGTATTGGGAGGCCAAAGTTAATATATTAGTTTCATTAAATTTTTGTCGCATCAACTCTTTAGGCTTTAAATCATAAATTGCTCTTATGGCCCTCTTCTGTAAAACAAATATAATTTCAGTGTCAGCTGCGTGTCCCCATAGCAAAATACCATATGACATTATGCTAAGGAAATAGCTAAAGTAATTAGTTTACTTCTCTAGCTGTTTCAACACTAGTAAGATTTTTTACAGCATTTATGCAACAATAAGTATAATTTATGCTGCAGTAAGCAGACTTACTGCTTGCTAGTTTTGATATATGGGGGCTCCATTGAAGCTTCGCGTCTAGTGTGATTCCAAAAAAAAAAAATTGGTATCTACAAGACTCAGTTTCTTCCCATTTAAAATTACATTAGTATTTAATTGTTTGACATTAGGAGTTATAAATTTCATACATTTCATTTTAGTGCCATTTAAATGGAAATTATTAACATTGTACCAATTTACTAACTTAGATATAGCTTTATTTACGTCGTCATATTTTAGCAAAGAGATTTAAAATATATATATATATATATATATATATATATATATATATATATATATATATATATATATTATAGAGCGGGCATTGGGAAAATTTATATATAAAAACTTTAATCTCGTCCCTGTGTGATGCCCTCTAGCTAAAAATAGCAAAACTACGCTATCATTTATTAAGTGGCAAAGCTTGCGAAGACACTTATTAAGTAGCGTAGCTTGCGAAGACATAGCATAAGCATAAGCAAAAATTTAATTTTTAAACATTATTTTGTAAATAATAATTATAAATTTTAATAAAAGACTGTTATAAAACATAACTGATGATTAAAATAATAGGTTATGTATGCTTTGATGAGAAGAGTTTTACAAACTGTTTCTTCTCATTTACTTCAAAATCCTTTTGAAGCATGGGGTTCGCCGTGTTGCCCCTACTCAAATCGGCACTGATAATTATTATTGACAAGAAGCAATTTCAGTAGTGCCGGTAAGAATAGAACTCGGGTTTTAGGAGTAATATGAAACTTAAGACGGTCCCTCAGACCATTGCTAAATATTTTATATATTTATTTTAAAATTACAACAATAATTATTTAATTTTATAATCCTCAATAAATTATAAGTATAATGACTTTAAAGGAATTACAGAAATAATAGAAAATTGCTATGTCATCAAAATAATGTCATGTCAAAAAGGAAAAAAATACCACGTCTTTTTCGTTCTTCCAAATTATTTGAATTTATTCAAAGCGTCGTCGCCGAAAGGAGACGGTTTTTATGTCTTTACAATGTTTGCGCGAACGAAGAATAAATAGAATGGCTGAACTCGTTCCATTCTTACGACTTTCTTCACACAGCGTATAGTTAAGACTTTTTTTGTTACATCGTTCGATCAATAATAAAACTTTGAGCGATCATAACTTTCTAGAAAAACCTAGTTTCGAAATAATGACTTCAATTTGTAGTTTCGTGCCAGAGCTAAAGTAGGTACGTACGTACGTATATTTTGATTTTAAACGTTTACTACTTTTATTACCATTAAAGCTTAATGTCACGAAAAAGGATAACAACAGTACAAACGAAAAATACATCGAGGTTGTTTTATAACAAGTGACGTTTTTGCGACAACTTTCACACAATTTTTTTGCTGACTTTGTTTGAATCTACTAGAATTATGAAACTATTAATACGAAATTAAATAGAAACAGAAAAGTTGGTTTTTTATATTAAATGTGACCTTACACTTCGGACTGGAATACAGCAGTGCAGACATTGTTATTTGGAGGCAGAAATATAAAGAATATAATATAATTAAAGGACTCAAACAAGCTCAAAATAAAAAATAATTCAAAAATTACGGACTTATTCTAACTAGAACTATCCGTAATTTTTTATTGAACAAAAAACAAAACAAAATAGCAGCGATAACCTTCATAACGTATATTATTTTTACTTAATATACTTTTACATTTTACTTATAAATGATGATATATGCAATTGAATCAGAGTGACCGACATAACGAAACGGATTAGGAAGCTGAAGTGGCAATGGGCGAGCTATATATCTCGAACAACCTACAACCGATGGAGAAAAAAGGTTCTCTAGTGGCAGCCTAGTACCGGCATATGAAGTGTCCCTACACTTGGCCTCTCACTAGATGGAGTGAGGGCCTGGTACGACATGCAGGTAGTCGATGGATGCAGGTAGCTCAGGACCATGCTTTATGGCATTCCTTGGGGAATGCCTATGTTCAGCAGTAGACTGTGAAGACAGTGAAGGGGATTATGAAAATATTTGCAGTATGCCTCGCCACTAACCACTTAAACTAAACAATATTAATAAGTAATTAAGGAGTAGTCAATGTAGTTATCCGACTTCCAAAAATAGATGAGGATCTATATTGGACGCGTATGTTTATTATGTTTTGTAGTTTGATGAATTTCTTGTGGATCTATCATCAGATATTAAACAAATTAATATGGGACGCGCTTTCTAATAAAAAAGAACTATTGAAATCGAACAACGCGGTAACGAATTATCGCTGCACGTAACGTATAAACATTAAAAAATATTCCGATGAATTTTGAACCTTCTCCTTTTTTTAAGACGGTTAAAAATAAATAAGTATGATATAATCAAATCAAAACTTAACTATTAAAGATCTATTATTTTTATGTATTAAGATCGAGTCTTGAGTTCGAATAAAAATCACAAATTTGTTAGTTTGTATATATTACTAAACTACACCCAAACCTATATTTCCATGTAAACATTGGATATACATAGGTAGGTAAGGAAGATCAAACGCCTAAAATTCCTCCCGCCTCTAGGTTTTTTTTGTATATTTTAGTTAATTAGTCTTGCGGCGGCGCGGCGTAAGAGTTTTTCATTCTATTTTGTAATGTGTGCGACGTAGAAGTACCTACACCAAGAGAAAATGCAGTTACAGCCTTCGATAATGTTGAAAAAATCATTCCATTTAGGTCAGTTGTAAACACTTATGACTAGTGAGAGTAAGCAGCCTTAAAGTAATAAAACATTTGGCTTAGCTTTCCATTACCTTCCATCGAGTTTGGTGTTGATACGTATTTTTACAGAAAAGTTACATTTTTATAAGGACACACACAAAGTTTCAATATGCGGAAACACGTACTTTTTGAGAAAAAACATTATTTGTAAATTAATTATTTTTGCAGTGTTTAAGTTACATTCCTAGCGTAAAACTGGCACCATTTTGTAACTTCATTGTCGTCGTCAGTACGGATGTTGATTCTTTCCGAAAAAGATATATTTTTAAATCGATTCGAATCGTAAGCTGTCGGGATATCACAAAAAATGCGTTACATTTTTATAAGCACACACACAATGTTTAGATATGCGGAAACACGTAATTTTTGAGAAATAAATTAATAATAAATATAAATAAATTTTTAACAGTGGTAGAGCCACGCGGTAGCTTTTGCTGTCGCACGGATGGGCCGGCTCGAACCGGGGTGGTACCACGACCTCACAGAATACCAGCGTGAAGTAGAGGTTTACTTCTGCGTTTCGCTTGGTGAGTGCAGGTGGCCGGAGGCCTTTTTTACTGGAAATGAGGCATTCCATCTTAGTCCTCACGGGTGACAACGCATCTGCATTTTGATTCGCAAACGAGGATAGATGTAGATGTCTATGGGCCGCAGCAACCACTTACCATGAGGTGGACTGTGTGCTCGTTTGTCACCCTCATCCTATAAAAAAAAAAAACACTAATTTCAATATATTGTTGTTTTATTTTAATTGGCCTTACGGCTCTGGGTTCTAGCTCTTTTGAGCCTATTTAATTTCCAGACATTCGTCGAATGGAGGGGAGGGGGGGGGAGGTGTAGGAGGACTAATTCAGAGGGATTTCTATGGAAAGCTAAGGAATTAATTAAAGCGATACAATATGTTTATAAAATTGATTAATAAATTATTGATTATATTTGATTTGTTTTATTTTAACAGTACCTATTAGGGCAGATAATAAATAAAATAGGTTAGGTTCTACTTATGTCAAAGAACCAAAATTTATTGACCCCGACTCCACGTGGTACGAGTCTGTCCTACCCCTAGAGTGGTTACATAGAACCGGAGGCGCGTAGGGGGAGCAGCTCCTCGCCTCCGCAGCTTCGGCTTGTTGGTCGCCTTCGGCGACCAGCCTCAGCCGCTCCGGCTCGTCCGATGCCTACGATTTGTTACGCAAAGGCGTAGAGTCTGCTCTTCCCGCAGCGCCGAAGACGTTGCAGTCTCAAAATATATACAGAAATCCCTCTGAATTAGTCCTCCTACACCTCTTCTCCCTCCCCCTCCCCCCTCAATGCGACGAATGTCAATGGAAATTCGTAATAAAGAAGGCTCAAAAGGACTAGAACCCAGACCCGTAAAGCCAATTTTAAAAAAAAACAACAAAATATTCTTAAATTAAGTGATTTTTATTAATTTATTTCTCAAAAAGTACGTGTTTCCGCATATTGAAACTTTGTGTGTGTGCTTATAAAAATGTAAACTTTCTGTAAAAATACGTATCAACACCAAACTCGATGGAAGGTAATGGAAAGTCGTACCAAACATTTAGTACTTACTACAACCACTAAGCTACCTGTAAATTGTAGCGATTACGGGAAAACTTCCCTGCGTGAAAGGCCTTCGTGTTATCAACCGCACTAAACTGTATACGAGTTTTGAAAAAAATAATTAACTCAAATAAAATAGTCTATGGATCAACTTTATGACCGTTGCTCCTATTTAAGGTATGTGCTTTTTCATTTTTCTAAAAAATATTTATAGACAAAAATGTTTTATAATAAACAGAGAATAAGTTGATAACTATATAACTTTTTATAATTTATATATGTACAGAATGGGGTCCCACATATATGCAATAAATGAAACCACAAGTAATACTAGTCCATAGAAGTGTAGAAAAATAAAATATTAAATGAAAACTCGTAAAATAAAAAAGTGTAATTTAAACAACTCTGTTTCGACTACGTACCTTGACCCCTTGGAAGAGTGGCAACGTTGCACGCGGGTGGCATAGTGGTTGGCGGCCGGCAACGTAATTGTGGGCACGGCCTTTGATTCCATTAACAATGTGCGACGAAATAAAAACTTACTCACTAAACTGTTTAGGTATTTTTACTGCCACTTTTTTATTTCGGGATAGTGGAACTGAACGAAATAAATATTATTGCATATTAGTTGCAAAATTTAATTGAACCCTAAATTTTAAAACTTTCATAATGTCCGCCACAAGTTACATCGCCGCATAATGTTGTCAAAAACTAATAAAAATAAACGTATTTAAAAACACTATTTACACACACAAAGTCAATTAACTAACAGGTGTCCATTTCACCGTAAAAACATTGTTTGAATAATTGTATTTATCATACGAAAAATAAATCTTAACTAATAATAACTAATAATAATTTTTAACAGTGGTAGAGCCACGCGGCAGCTTTTGCTGTCGCACGGATGGGCCGGATCGAACCGGGGTGGTACCACGACCTCACAGAATACCAGCGTTAAGTAGAGGTTTACCTCTGCGTTTCGCTTGGTGAGTGCAGGTGGCCGGAGGCCCTATTTGCTGGAAATGAGGCATTCCATCTTAGTCCTCACGGGTGACAACGCATCTGCATTTTGATTCGCAAACGAGGATAGATGTAGATGTCTATGGGCCGCAGCAACCACTTACCATCAGGTGGACTGTATGCTCCTTTGTCACCCTTATCCTATAAAAAAAATCTCTTGAAGCTTTTTAACGGTGGTAGAGCCACGTAGCAGTTTTTGCTGTTGCACGTATGGGCCGGCTCGAGCCGGGTTGGTACCATGACTCCACAGAATACCGGCGTGAAGTAGGAGCTCTGCTTCTGCGTTTCGTCTGGTGAGTGCAGGTGGCCGGAGGCCCAATCCCCCCCCCCCATCAACATGGTAGCGGAATTACACAATAGACTACCCCAGGAGGGTATCAGTACCCCTGGAGAATCCCTCGCTGAGCATCCACGACCATGTTATTCCAATCCTGAGCGTGGGTGCTCAGGCTGCCCCGCGTATTCTGGGGGGGGGGGGGGGGGCAAAATTCCGCTCAAAAACATAACTGCTCGGGGCAAACTGAGCAACAATACCAAGGCGACCCCAGCCACGCTATCCGTGAATTTCTGCAACATCAGGGGACTTCACTCTAACCTAAACGCCGTCCACTACCATCTCGAGACGGCGAAGCCGGCCTTGCTCTTTCTGACCGAGACGCAGGTTTCCTCTCCGGCTGATATTTCGTATCTCTCCTACCCGGGGTACGAATTGGAGCACTCCTTTGTGCCTCGGGCTGGAGTTTGCGTGTATGTCAGAGAGGACATCTGTTCTCGACGCCTCGGCAGTCTTGAAGGTTCGGAACTGTCCATCCTTTGGCTACGCGTGGACAGTGACGACCATCCGCGCGTCTACGGGTGCCTCTTTAGGTCCCATAGCGGTAATACCGAAACAGACCGACTCATCGACCACATCCAAATGGCTACAGATTCCTTGCTACAACAGGTACCATCCGCAGAGATCGTGATCCTTGGCGATTTTAACGCCCACCATGCCGAATGGCTCGGTTTACGTTTAACCGATCATGCGGGGAGATCTGTTTATGACTTTGCCTTGGCATATGGTCTGACACAACTGGTTACTTCGCCTACGCGGATTCCAGATGTGGAGGATCATACACCTTCCCTGTTGGACCTTCTACTGACCTCTCATCCGGACGGATACCAGGTTTCCGTCGATGCCCCTCTCGGCTCTTCGGACCACTGTCTGATCCGGAGTATGATGCCACTCACGCTCCCTTCGCGGTTGCGTTCTGCAGGTTGCCGCCGTGTTTGGCATTACAGGTCGGCGGATTGGGACGGAATGCGGTCTTTCTTTGCATCCTACCCATGAGGGTGGGTTTGCTTCTCGCCGGATGATCCCAGCGCTGTTGCTGACTCTGTCACTGATGTGGTGCTACAGGGAATGGAACTATTTATTCCATCATCTGTGGTACCCATCGGAGGCAGATCTCAGCCTTGGTTTGGTCGCTCCTGTAAAACTGCATTACGCAGTAAGCAGGAGTGTTATCAAGCCTGGGCTGCGGCTTCGGCGACTCGGGATGTAAACACCAGCATACTTAAAAAGAAGTATAACTTCGCCTCCAGGTCCTTCAAAAGAGTTATTGCCAAGGCAAAGTCAGAGCACATCGGCAGAATTGGCGAGAAACTAGTTCGCCTCCCTTCGGAAACACGTGCATTCTAGTCTCTCGCCAAGGCTGTCCAAGGGAATTTCTGTATTCCATCACTACCACCTCTGCACAGGGAGGACGACTCACTGGCCCAAGACTCAAAAGACAAAGCCGACCTTTTAGGCTCCCTTTTTGCGTCCAACTCGACTCTTGATGACGGGGGGAAAACACCGCTGACCATCCCGCGGTGTGAGTGCTCCATGCCGGATGTGCAGTTCTCACAGCGCTCGGTTCGCAAAGCACTTCTCTCATCATCCAGAAGTCGAGTGGGCCTGACGGAATCCCTATTATTATAGTAGTATTAGTTATTTCCCTTAGTGTTAGAGATGGAATGATACGAGTAAATACAAGTAATTACTCGATACTTTTCTTTCTATACCAAGTACTTTGGGTATCGATACTTTAAAACTTAGTACCAAGTAGTATCAAAAGAAAAGTACTTGTATCGGTACTCGATCAGTCACACACCCACGGATACTGTTGATGAGTAATTACTGATTACTTGTCAAATAGAGACAACATGAGTTCATGTTCGAGAGAGAGTTTTCGTTATCTGGCGCGAAAATGACTGCTTATAGAAATCGTTTTATCGGAAAACATCTAGAAAAATTATTGATCTTCTTCTCTTAAATTTTAAATATTAGTAATAATAATTTCTATTATAGATTCATATGTACGTTCTAAATATTTCTGCTGCTTCTCATGTTCCTGATGTTTTAATGTGTCTAATATAAAAATAAAGATAAAAACTGGCTTTTTGTCTTTATTTTTCTCTGGTATTTAATTAAGGCCGAGTACTCGGTACTCGGCCGTTAATACTCGGTACTCGGCCGAACCCTAAAAAAAGGCCGAATCCGCCGAGTACCGAATCCAAACCGAGTACACGTCCCATGTCTAGCCCATTCTGTATATATATTTTAAGTTTTTTTGAAAAGAAAGAAAATTTTATTCGTTATTATATCTAAGGGAACAACAAAAGCAAAATCGCGAAATAACACATTTAAATTTGAACATAAAATTTATGTTAGTAGTGGAACTCACTTTAAGAGAGAACACGTTTTCCGGAATTTCCTTAGGGTCATAAATTTTGTATGACATGCTTTTACGATGCACGCAAATAACTCAATGTGTACAATACTCAGTTATATGCGCTATTTGTATTTATGATTGGTGACATAAAACAAAATCCAAAGAGACATAAATGTTATAAAATTTATTTTCCGTGTTGGATTCTAAAATATTACATAGTTTGGTAAGATATACACTCTATACAATTCGCATAGTTTGTGCTGAATCATTTCGTTAATTTAGGAAATGTAATGGAGGGTTAAGTGCAATGAGTTGACGATATTTTATTGCAATTTCATTTTCGCAGATAGCACAGAGACATTAAATCATGAGTTTAATCAGTTTACCGAATATACTCGTAAGCCGCATCCCATTAATATTTTTATGAAATTAAAGTGAAAAACAAACTAACATAACGATTTCTTATATTTACACGAACACTACACATTAAATAAAACTACTTTTACGGATTTTATCGCGTTTAATTAACGTATTTTTCTTATTTTTGTTAATTTCCGACGTTTTGGATGCTTTCCAGCACCCATTACAGTCCCCCGTGACCATGGGCGCTGGAAAGCAAGCTAGTTTTATTCAACAAACTAACAGTTCACCTAATCGTAAATTGCTACTATATTCCATTGGCACATACAACAACAAATAAGTCTACAGATGCGCCATCACCTTTGCGTTCTAAGTTGGAATTCTTCACAACCCGTAATGAGGGCATCCACGACTTTTTCTGCCACCAGGGCGGCGCCACTTTAGAGTGAGGTAAAATATTTGACAGATTTCATAGCGGGGACGATAATTTCTTAGGAAAATGTAATCTTTAAGGTTTCTTTCTGTATTGTTAGTTATATTTTATATTAATTACATTAGAAATGAATAAACCAAACTATAAATATAACTAAAAGACGACTTTTTAAAAAAAAGTTATAATGTGCAAAAAATTAAAAATCAAATTATGTTGTATATTAATATAATACTCTAGATAATGATAAACTATTATTTAAAACTAATTTCTCAATTAACTGACACTGTGTAACAAAAAACTTTACCTCAGTCGCTAGTAGCGACATCTGGTGAGTGGAAGATTATTAGCCCTCATTACATAGGCACTCTATATACTTTAGTTTGGAACACAACAGTGAAGGCACTGTTGTGTTGCGGCAGTAATATATTACTTATATATGCCTCGTATATATTATATGTTTTCAATAATATATATTATATTATATTAATATATACGAGGCACTCCATCTTAGTCCTCAGCGGTGACATATCTGCATTTTGATTCTTAATCGAGGATGTATATATGTAGATATCTATCTATTGGCCATAGCATCCACTTACTATCAGGTGTACAAAAAAGCTAACAATTCACAGTGGATACTGCAGTCCATCAGAAGTGTTTTTATAGAAAAGGACAAAAGAACATGCGGCTCACCTGATAATAATAGCCGACCGCCGCCCATGAACAACTGGAATGCGATACCGCCCTTTTAACAAGAAGTAAACTTGCCAAAGAATACCACAGGTTTTAATTATTCTGGCTTGCTTACCCTTCTAAGTTGTATTCCAACTTTATTACTCTACCAGATACAGGAATATACATTTAAGTGAAAAAGATATCAATAAGAACCCGTTTAAGAAAACATATAGCTTACGTCCAACACTGAAATGCTTATGATCGTCCCCACATTTTTCTTATTTATTATCATTTACATCAGATTAAAATAACCACAAACCCTAGCAAAAGAATGCCAACCCCTGTTGAAAATGATTCATGAGGCTATTGAAAACAAACAGCGATTTGTCAACCTCATCAGTGCCTTTGTGGTAGCAGCGTCAGCGAGTTTCGGCTCCACGGAATTTCATGTAAAAAAATGCTGATAGGTTTTTCCGTCATGATTCTTTTAACAATGTAATCGGAAGAGCTCTCGTCTGTATAAATATTCCCTTGGCTTTAGAGAATTGTGGAGTATTAAGAGACGATGGCACGAGACCCGACGGTATTACTTTGATGCCTTGGGAAAGAAATAAAGCCCTAGTGTGGGATACTCATTGCGTAGACACTTTAGCAGCCTCTTATCTCATGGTGTACATCGTTTAAATTCGGGGTGACATCAAACGCAGACTAAGAAATGATCTATGAGACGAAGAAAGTGGCACAAATATAAGTTTCTGAGAGATGACTAAATGTTTATGCCCTTTGCTGTAGAGACTATCGGTCCGTGGGGTCCACGTTCGGTGAAGTTCCTAAAGGAACTGGTTCCGCGAGTGATCATTGCTGCTGGTGATAAAACGGCTGGTTGTTTTTTCGCTAAAAGGTAAAGTATTAGTAGCCATTTAGCCAGGAAATACAGCTAGCGTTCTTGGCATGATACCGCGGGGAGTAGGACTGTATGATAATTTAAGTTTTTATTTTTTTATTATAATTTTTGTATATATTGTATATATTTCAATGTTTTACTTGTAATTGATATTGATTAAATATTCATAAATGAATTATCCCCATATCCTCCCGTGGGTGTCGTAAAAGGCGACAAAGGGAAACAAGCAGGAGATGGGCAGCAGCATCTTCCTGGTAACGGCATAAATACAATAAAAAAACTGCGGTTGCCAACCCGCTCGCCAAGCGTGGCAACTATGGCAATATACCCCCCATGAGCAATGACAATAATAAACGGCCCCCAGTCCCCGGCGGCCCCGCTATTCCTGGCTACGGTGGCGACCATGGTAACGGCGGGGCAGGGGGTGCTAAGAATCTCCGGTGGAGGTTCGGTTGGCCACCTTAGACGACTCGACCTGGCAACGTACAACGCACGCACCCTGAGGACTGACGAGAAGATCGTGGAGCTGGAAGAAGAGATAGACAAGTTGCGCTGGCATATTATAGGATTATCCGAAGTCCGAAGAGAGGGGGAGGACACGGTAATCCTCGAATCCGGCAACTTGTTCTATCACCGGGAGGGCGACCATCTGTCCCAAGGAGGTGTCGGATTTATCGTCCACAAGTCTCTCGTTAACAACGTTGTAAAGATCGGGAGTGTGTCGACGAGGGTTGCGTACCTTATACTCAGAATCACCAAACGGTATTCGCTGAAGGTCATACAGGTTTACGCACCAACCTCGGCACACCCCGATGAGGAGGTGGAGGAAATGTATGAGGATATCTCTAGAGCCATGCATTCCTCCAAAACCCAATATACGGTGTTAATGGGAGACTTTAATGCAAAACTAGGCACAAGAGAGAACGGTGAGCTGAAAGTAGGGAAATTTGGAATAGGGCAACGGAACCCAAGGGGCCAGCAGCTGGCCGACTTCATGGAGAAAGAGGGACTCTTTATGATGAACTCTTTCTTCAAGAAGCGGCCCCACAGGAAGTGGACCTGGTCGAGCCCCGACGGTTCGACAAAAAATGAGATTGACTTCATTATGACGACCAGACGACAACTGTTCAGTGATGTCTCAGTGATCGCGAGGGTGAAAACCGGCAGCGATCACCGAATGGTTAGAGGCACACTGAACCTAAATGTTAAGTTGGAGAGGTCTCGTCTGATGAAGTCAACGCTCCGTCCCCCTCGTGCTCTAATCCAAAGTCCCGAAACCTTTCAGCTCGAGTTACAAAACCGTTTTCAGTGCCTAGAAGACTGCAATGAAGTGGACGATATGAATGACAAGCTCGTGGAAACTGTCCATGCGGTCGGAGCTAAGTTCTGCAAGACCCACCGCAGAAGAACACAAAAACTCTCCGATCACACTCTTAATCTCATGGCTGTTAGACGGGAGATGAGGCTACATTCTTCAACAGATTTGACAGCATATAGGCAACTGAACAGACAGATCTCCAAATTCATGCGGCGAGACTTACGCAACTTCAATACAGCTCGTATTGAAGAAGCGATCGAGCGGAACCAAGGCTCCAAAGTTTTTGCCAGAGATCTGTCTGCCAGAAAGAGCCAACTGTCAAAGCTGAAGACCGAATGTGGCAGCATCGTTTCCGGGGCACCTGAGATTTTGAGTGAGATTGAGAGGTTCTATGGGCAGCTGTACACGTCATCGTTGGAGCCACACGCAAGTGTGAGTAACGATCCAAGAGCGAGTCTTATTCGACACTATTCCGAAGATATCCCGGACGTCAGTCTGAGCGAGATTAGAATGGCTCTCCAGCACCTTAAAAACGGCAAGGCCCCAGGCGAGGATGGAATTACAGCGGAGCTTCTGAAAGCGGGTGGAAGACCGGTACTTGAAGTCCTTCAGAAGCTCTTTAATTCCGTCCTCCATGGTGGCATTACACCGGAGGCGTGGAGCAGAAGTGCGGTGGTCTTGTTCTTCAAGAAATGTGACAACGCTCTCTTGAAGAACTACAGACCGATTTCCCTTCTGAGCCGCGTCTACGTGCTGTTTTCGAGAGTCATTACGAATCGTCTCGCGCGCAGACTTGACGACTTCCAGCCTCCCGAACAAGCCGGTTTCCGAAAGGGCTTTAGCACCATAGACCACATACATACCCTACGGCAAATTGTACAGAAGTCCGAAGAGTATAATTTGCCACTATGTCTGGCGTATGTGGACTATGAGAAAGCCTTTGATTCCGTCGAAATTTGGGCGGTGCTGCAGTCCCTTCAGCGGTGCCAAGTTGACTGTCGGTATATCGAAGTGCTGAAGTGTTTGTACAGTAGAGCTACGATGGCTATCCGAGTACAGAACCAGAGTACGAAACCTATCCAATTGCAGAGAGGTGTAAGACAGGGTGACGTTATATCCCCGAAACTCTTCACCGCTGCATTGGAAGACGTTTTCAAGCTTCTGGACTGGAAAGGATACGGAATTAACATCAATGGCGAGTACATCACTCACCTTCGATTTGCCGACGATATAGTCCAATACGTAACGTAGTAACGTCGTCTACGTCTAGTGATCTCGCTAAAATTGTTTGTAATGATGTAACCAATATATTCCCAAAAGGTCTTTAGTAAATTAAAAATGACCCTGTATATATATATATATATATATATATATATATATATATATATATATATATATATGACGGGATCAGCACCATTGCACGTGCGGCGCGGTAGCCGTCGGTGCAGTTAGACAGAATTCTTGTAAATAACACGTGTTCCGCACACCTGCACCATTGCATCTGCAGTGGCGCTCGTTTTGCTTGTATAAAACGGACGGCGTGGCCGCCGTTAGGACCATAGATAATACACTATATACCAGGAATAGATGCGCCACGCTCATTTCAGTTTTCGAATGAGTGTACCGTGTACGCTAGATGCCACTGTATTCTTTACTACAACGCGCCTTGCGATAGTTACGACATGGTTACCACTAGATGGCGTATTTTGTCAATATTGATAATTATGAACTATGCAGTTTTATTATCAATGTTTCTGTTTATGCATTCTACCAGATAATTATTGGATATCTCCAATGGTTATCTTAACATCACCAAATGGTAATTTTGCAGACAACATTAACACTAATAAAACTTAACCTATTTCACATAAGATTTTTTTAAATATTAATATCAAAGACTTATGAATAATTATGTATTTATTTTCTTTTATGAATGTTATAATATTTAATATCTTGAGTTTTCACATTATCATTATCACAATCACCAATTAGTAGTTAATAATTTTCCGTTTAGCAGCATGTTAACATAGGTGCATAAACTGTGAACAACCACATTTATTGTTAAATTTAGTAAATAACCATAAAGCCTTAATTATGATTTTCACAGGAGAGGAACGAAAAGTTGCAAAATATTTTCGTTTCCTGAATTATCGTATTAATAATATTCGTATTTATTAGAAAGAACTGTCAACCAAGTGTGTCAACTATAACCATAGACCAAAACTGCCATAGATTTAGATTTTTTTGGTCTTTGGATTCTGGGGTTTTGGCCTAATTAATGCCATCTATACAACGCTGAAGTAAACTTCTTTAACAAAAGTCTTTAACAGTGGTAGAGCCACGCGGCAGCTTTTGCTGTCGCACGGATGGGCCGGCTCGAACCGGGGTGGTACCACGACCTCACAGAAAACCAGCGTGAAGTAGAGGTTTACCTCTGCGTTTCGCTTGGTGAGTGCAGGTGGCCGGAGGCCCTTTTTACTGGAAATGAGGCATTCCATCTTAGTCCTCACGGGTGACAACGCATCTACATTTTGATTTGTAATAGAGGATAGATGTAGATGTCTATGGGCCGCAGCAACCACTTACCATCTGGTGGACTGTGTGCTCGTTTGTCACCCTTATCCTATAAAAAAAAACTAACCTACAAGTTTATGTACCTTGTTCACTAGAGGGCAGAACTTTCAATGCATTTTTTATTCTTGTAAATTTGTATGGCAGTTTCATCCCACTGGTTAGGACAGTCTTGGCTCTGACGTGGAACGGTGCGCTTGTCGTATTCCGTTACTAGTTTATCCTCGACTCGTTGGATAAGTAATTCGTGTAAACGAATTAATTATTATTCCTAACTACAAAATTAGTCTCTGTACTATACTCAATTACCCTTTCTACATCAGAAGTGGGATAAAGTCCCCATTTTTGCCCACATTTAATCTTCGAATAGTATGAGGATTATTACATTTGTGGAAGACTGAAATGCATTCCGCATTGATGAATCTGTTTTTATGTTAAATACCGTAATGAAATTTGCTATGCTACTTACGATATTTTCGTATCATTAAAGTGTAGAGAAAAGATAAAGTGAAATTATTTAAGCCAATTTTTTTTAATTTGTAGACGATATAGCTCAATGACCTCAATAGTGTCTCCCAACGGGAGACACTATTGAGGTCATTGAGCCATAGGTCTTAAGATGAACATGGACAAAACAAAGATTATGTTTAATGTCCATGTCACACCTATGCCGGTAGTTGTTGGGAGCACTAAGCTCGAAGTTGTTGACGAGTATGTTTACCTGGGACAAATAGTCCGACTAGGTAAGTCCAACTTCGACCGAGAGGTCAACCGACGGATTCAACTCGGCTGGGCAGCGTTCGGGAAGCTACGACACATCTTCTCGTCAGAAATACCTCAAAACCTTAAAACAAAATTGTACAACCAGTGCGTGTTGCCAGTGATGACTTACGGAACTGAGACGTGGTCCTTCACTGCTGGCCGTATGAGGAAGCTCAAGGTCGCTCAGCGAGCTATGGAGAGGGCTATGCTCGGAGTTTCTCTGCGTGATAAACTTAGGAATAAGGATATCCGCAGTAGAACCAGAGTAACCGACATAGCCCAACGGATTAGTAAGCTGAAGTGGCAGTGGGCCGGCCATATAGCTCGAAGAACCGACAACCGATGGGGAAGAAAGGTTCTCGAGTGGCAACCTCGTACCGGTAGGCGAAGTGTAGGGCGTCCCCCCACAAGATGGAGTGACGACCTGGTAAGACATGCAGGAAGTCGATGGATGCAGGTGGCTCAGGACCGTGCTTTGTGGCATTCCTTGGGGGAGGCCTATGTTCAGCAGTGGACTTGTGAAGGGCTGTAATGATGATGATGAAATGAATTATAGATTTCTCTTAAATATAAGAAATAATTATATTCTTAATTTTTTGGCTTATTTTTAATACAAAGATGTTAGCGTTTAAAATAAAATATAAATATAATGCGGACATAGTATAGTGCTTACTAAATGTCCGAATGATTTGTCATATATGAAATATTTTTCAACTTTATTCAATATTTTTTGACTAGCATTGTATTTGAACGGTAGACTTTATTACTTTATTACCAAAAGAATAGGAGTATATTTTAATACTTCATACTTAAATGATATCCATTATTGGATTAATTATAACAAAAATTATTTGCATCTAATAATACTTATATGAAAATTATTATGATTGTTTGACTACATTTTTTTCTAATAGTAGTGTTTGCATTGTTGTGTTTCGTAGAAGTGTTCTATTGGTTTCTTCCGTAGGTTTGCGAGATCTACTGTGTTTTCACGTTGTGTTCCGCAGTCGTATTTTAAATGTTGTGTTGCGGTTTAAATGAAATGATAAGTCACTGTAAAAACTGAATGTAAGGCAAGCCATTGTGGTCCTCTCAGACTGAAAAGGCATCTGTCACATTTGCTTAAATTATTTTACAATATTTCAAATGTTGCAGTAGCTACTAACCAACAGATGGTCTGTTTGCTTGTTCAATGATTTGTTATACATATTATAAAACATTTCCTAAACAAAAAAGAAAGAAAAATTTCTTTATTTTACGCTACAAAATTTTGAAATTCCACCCTGTTTAACTTTTCAACTTAAATGAAAAATAAACAACTTTCTATTTCACTGAGTATCTTATCGCTAGAGGGTGAAAAAAGATAGCCTAGGTATCTGATTTCCCACTTCAGAGTTTGTAAAATTTTTACAGCTAGTGGGTAGAAGTTTCTGTTTTCATTTCTCTTAAACAAACATAAAGGCAAAGGTGTAATCTAACTGAATCTCCAGACATTCTTCCATTACAAGACTAAACATTTTGGTATGCCTAGCAGGATGTGATGTGACATTGTATATTTACCAATTTGGACGTTATTTCCCACGAGGCACTAAACCACGTACCTACACGTTTCGTGGAAACATTTCGACATGTAAAACGTGACATATTTTCGTATGATATTTACGACTCAAGGTTTAATACGAGTGTGTACAGTTTTGTTCGTTTAGCTGTGAAGCTGTGTTAGCGTTTAAGTGAAACCCCTAACCTAAGTACCTAGCTAGCCTAGCTAGGTACTTAGGTTAGGGTTTCACTTTTCTTTCGCACAAATTGTGTTCGTTATTCTACTTTGCAGTTTGGTGGCGCCGTAAGAAAAACCATCATCCGATTTTAAAAACCAAGGGTCTGTTACAAAACCCTTGGGTTTTGCAAAAGGCCCTTTATTATATAACCATCTCGTTTACGTCAGGCACAAATTACTCAGACCTTGACCAGAAGTATCGTCAAAGTTGCAAAACATGTGATACGGTGATCGTCAATTTGCCTGCCTAGCGTGACAAATAAGGGAAACGCTCTGTACAATGTAAAAAGCCCAGGTCCAACTATGACATTTTTCTGACTAATAAATAAAAAAAGGACGTATTTTTTCTCAAAATTTTGTTTGCGATTTCTGTTCACTAATATCAAAAAAGCGCCATCTAAATATGTTCATGCGTACAAGTTTAATTTTAACATTCTTATTTTAAGTATGCATACAGGTGAACTAGTAGCGCCCTCTACATCTTCCGGTCTACAGCCCTCACTCTGTTGAAGCTTTAAAAGCTGACTGGCTAACAGCACTAATATCATATAAAATAGCGCCCTCTACATATATTCAGTTTAAATTCAAAGGTTCTTGAATGTTGTAGCGCGCCCTCTACGAATGAGAGTTCCTTGAAATTTTGAACGTAGAAGCAGTGTCCTTTCCGATTTAAAACTAAACTAAGTAGCGCCCTCTCAAATTTAAGAACTTTGGTGTTGAGACTAAGGTTTATTCAAATAGCATACACAAAGTTTATAATATTTCTATAGATAGCGCTTTTGTTAGCCTAAATGCTCTGAAATGAAAGTAAAAAACCCTAATTTTTCCATGTCCCGAAATAAACTGAAAATTCTATGGACGGATAAAGTAACAGTACCTACTACATATTTTATCAGCGTATTAAGATCATTAAAGTTTTGGCTCTTTGAACTGTTACATATTAAATTTGTTTTTATTGCGTATTAAGTGAAATAATGTATATTAGTTATATCGCATTTCTGGGCACAGGACCCTTTAATTTTTGAAAGTATTATGGAGCAATTAGGTCGCGCTGCTTTGATGCGTGTTCGGACTTCAAATATTTTCCAAACATTGTTATTCATCAGCAGGGCAGCAATTATAATTGTAATTAACTATTTCATTGATGCCGGCAGAAATTAAACCGGGTAGGTATTTCGGCTCCGGGTAATCGAGCTTAGCCCGGTGTTAATACGGCTCTAAAATTGAGTGTATTAGAGAGATAACTGAAGTTCATTAAATGTATTCTATGATTAACAATTAAAATCCATACACTACCTAAAGATGAAATACATCCTCGAGTTTTGCTTCCCTATGAAAACTACCGGGTTGCTAATGGATTGCAAATACTACTTTTATTATTTTTAATAAAATTAGAATATGTATTTTGTTTGCTACTTCACAACACGGACAAGACTAATATTATGATGTCTCACGTCTGTATTTATTTATTATTTATTTCACAATTGATGTACACACAAACAGTGGAAAGGACACAATATGATAAAGAGTTTGTACAAGGGCGCTACTTATCTCATTATGAAATTTCTTCCAGTAGGCCAGTTAAAAAGATATGTGATAAATAAAAGATAATAAGGTGTGCACTTTGTTATTATATACACATACATACATATATCCATACAAGATAAAATAAATACATATATATATATATATATATATATATATATACATAGATAGATATATACATACACACACACACACACATATATATATATATATATATATATATATATATATATATATATATATATATATATATATATATATATATAAACAATAAAAAGTATAGTAAATATAATAGATATGGAAACTTACATAGAAGACAGTGATAAATAATGTTCTTTTACACGTTTTTTGAATAATGTGACTGTTTTGATTTCTCGAATAGGAGGAGGAAGTGAATTCCAGAGTCTTACTGCATGTACAGAGAATGAACGGGAATATGAATGAGCTTTAAAGGATGGGAATTTTAATATCCTATTTCACACCTATGCCGGCATATGTTAGAAGCACTGTTCGAAGTTATTGACGATTATAATATTTGCTTAGGATGTGTACGCTTCCAATTTTGACCACGAGATCTATCGACGAATCCAATTCCGCTTGGTAGCGTTCCATGAATCACAACACATCCTGTCCACAAAATCTTGAAACAAAAAGGTACATCCCATAGTCTTGCTAATGATGATCTGATGAAACTGAGATGTAGATGAACAATGGATGCGAATTGCTTAGTAGCATTCTTCGTGGACTCCTTGAAGGACGCATATGTTCAGAAGTGGGTGGCAAATAGGTCCATATATAGGCTTTAATTTTATCATTATAAATGTAGTACATTTTATGTATTATTGCAGCAAAAAATACAGCAGAAATCTACCAAACAATACCAAAGAACATTCTATTTAGCGTTGGTAACTTGGTAGAGAAGGACACACTATTACTGTTGAGCTATCCCATCTGGCTTGATTTTCTACAGTGAAATGTGTCAAACAAAAGCAGCATTCGTAATACTGATATATTGAAATACGCGATTCAGAATTACCTACGATGCATTTAAATCTGTAAATTGAGTTAAAATGAGCACAGGTGTAGCCAGATGTATTATTTTCAGGAATAACCCAAATTATATTAAAGAAATAACAATTCTCGGAGTTCCGAATATATATTTGGTTCTTTATTCTCTAATGAGAAAAGTTATCACGTTGAATCGCTGTAGGAAATTACGGTCATTATGGGAGATATAATCCATTAGTGTGGATGAAAATTTAAAACTCGCATAATTTTTTTCTTTCATTATCTAAATCTATTTGCAACATTAAAATGTATTCTAATAAATAATAGATATCTTTCATCATAATAAGGTTAATAAGGTTATCGTTCTAAGTACTATACTAACAGCAAGTACTCAAATGATTTTAATACAATTATATAATTTTAATTGGCGGTACATGGAAAAACTTTTGTAAGTTTATTTGTACTGTCGGATGTTATTAAGTAACTATACTTTGTAATAAATAAATAAATAAATAATAAAATAACTTAACGCTACTTTTGTTTGAAATTGGGAAAAACAGTCCAAAAATACATTTAAGCTGAACGCACATATTTCCGCGCCGTACGCGCCGTATGCACCAAATTTTACTGATGGCCTCGCACGCTTGCACGTACGCACTGTCCGCGCCGTCCGCAAATCTTTTGGCTTGCCAACAACTCTTGCAGTTTTTTCCAACCACTGGTGTGAAACGGTCCATTAGAGGGGTTAGATTGAAGACATTATCGCTCGGAATCACTATGGAAAAAATATTGTAATAGCCTGGTTATTGGCAGAGGAAGACGAAAACAAAATTCGATGAAAAAGAAGATTCTGGATTCATAGTATTAATTTAAAAAGGCAATTATATAGAGTGTATTATACTTTATTTAAAGACTTGTTATATGATGATGAACGATTTTTTAGATATTTGCATTAAACATACAAGAAATTTCAAAAATTGTTACATATATTAAAACCATATCTTTCTATGGAAAACTCAAGATTTAGAAGGCCAATTGAACCAGAGAAAATACTTGTTGTATGTTTGAGGTAAGTATTTTTATTGATAATTAAATAATCAGGTATAATTGGGTTTTTGAATTAAAATTCATTATAATTTTTTTTTAATGTATTAACATAATTTATCACTACGTATTCATTTCACAACGTTTATCGGAATTTCATTTTCGTTGCAGCATTTTTCTGCCAAACTCTAACCACAGTGTACATATAACACTTAAAAAATATAATTCGAAACAAAAGTCGAAACCACCAGTTTTAGTGGAAAATCCACTAAGTTGGCAACATTAGACAACACTGAGAATCCACACGCGCCAAACACACTGCGTTATATGACGTCATCAGCATTCATCCTTCGATATCGTATACCTACAGCATTTTATAAAACTCGGCGCTTACGGTGCGGCTGTAATGTGCGAGATTTCATATGATTTCATACAACGAATTTTAAAATTCGGCGCGTGCGGCGCATACAGCGCGGACAAATGTGCGTTCAGGTTTAGAGGACTACAAGAGCTAAGTGACCTCGAATGGCGCACGCACACATATACACAATTTTTGTGCCTCGGTCGGCATTGTCGGTACACGAGCGTTTACACACACATAAGTATACAGGGTATTTTTGGAACGCTCCCGAAAACTAAGACAGGCGAGAGCACCAAGTATACCTTTGATCATGGGTCACAAATAAATTTGATCCTGATGAAAAAAAAAATCATATTTTTACAACGTTTTATTAGCTTTATTCACGCGCCATCATGTTAGTACAGCTAAATGAAACGATAATTTCATAAAAAAATCATGAAAATACTGAAACATAAAACCAGCAGTGAAAACTGAATTGATATCACCTGACTAATGGAGGTTAATGTACGCGCGAACGGTGAAAAAAGAACGCTGGCCTTGAACTTGGACACTGAGCGATTTATCACATATTGGTACGAAGGGGGCGTGACGGGGGAACAATCCGCCAGTATTACTGTGCCTGCATGCTATTGGTTCCCGCGCTTTGTTCGCTCCAAAAATACAGTCGCATACACAGCTTACTTTGCGACTCGCGACGATGTTTTAAAAAGGAAGGAAAGAAAAATTATGTATATCTATTGTTTTATGACTAAACTAGTGAACGAAAAGGTAAATATGATAGGAGAAGGTGAATGGGGAAAATTGTGCAGTAAATTTAAAAGTGTTGAGGAAGAATACCGAAAAAATTACCATGTGATCGACCCGATGACGGAAGCTCAAGCGAAGATGAAAGTGATGATGAAGTAGCATCCAGTAACACCAACACACCTTCAACATCTGGCTTCCATGTGACCCAAGACGACATAATGGACGGCGTGCCACCCTTGAAGTTCATTAAATGTATTCTATGATTAACAATTAAAATCCATACACTACCTAAAGATGAAATACACCCTCGAGTTTTGCTTCCCTATGAAAACTACCGGGTTGCTAATGGATTGCAAATACTACTTTTATTATTTTTAATAAAATTAGAATATGTATTTTGTTTGCTACTTCACAACACGGACAAGACGAATATTATGATGTCTTACGTCTGTATCACACCTATGCCGGCATATGTTAGAAGCACTGTTCGAAGTTATTGACGATTATAATATTTGCCTACGATGTGTCCGACTACGCTTCCAATTTTGACCACGAGATCTATCGACGAATCCAATTCCGCTTGGTAGCGTTCCATGAATCACAACACATCCTGTCCCCAAAATCTTAAAACAAAAATGTACATTCCATAGTCCTGCTAATGATGATCTGATGAAACTGAGATGTAGATGAACAATGGATGCAAATTGCTTAGTAGCATTCTTTGTGGACTCCTTGAAAGACGCATATGTTCAGAAGTGGGTGGCAAGTAGGTCCATATATAGGCTTTAATTTTGTCATTATAAATGTAGTACATTTTATGTATTATTGCAGCAAAAAATACAGCAGAAATCTACCAAACAATACCAAAGAACATTCTATTTAGCGTTGGTAACTTGGTAGAGAAGGACACACTATTACTGTTGAGCTATCCCATCTGGCTTGATTTTCTACAGTGAAATGTGTCAAACAAAAGCAGCATTCGTAATACTGATATATTGAAATACGCGATTCAGAATTACCTACGATGCATTTAAATCTGTAAATTGAGTTAAAATGAGCACAGGTGTAGCCAGATGTATTATTTTCAGGAATAACCCAAATTATATTAAAGAAATAACAATTCTCGGAGTTCCGAATATATATTTGGTTCTTTATTCTCTAATGAGAAAAGTTATCACGTTGAATCGCTGTAGGAAATTACGGTCATTATGGGAGATATAATCCATTAGTGTGGATGAAAATTTAAAACTCGCATAATTTTTTTCTTTCATTATCTAAATCTATTTGCAACATTAAAATGTATTCTAATAAATAATAGATATCTTTCATCATAATAAGGTTAATAAGGTTATCGTTCTAAGTACTATACTAACAGCAAGTACTCAAATGATTTTAATACAATTATATAATTTTAATTGGCGGTACATGGAAAAACTTTTGTAAGTTTATTTGTACTGTCGGATGTTATTAAGTAACTATACTTTGTAATAAATAAATAAATAAATAATAAAATAACTTAACGCTACTTTTGTTTGAAATTGGGAAAAACAGTCCAAAAATACATTTAAGCTGAACGCACATATTTCCGCGCCGTACGCGCCGTATGCACCAAATTTTACTGATGGCCTCGCACGCTTGCACGTACGCACTGTCCGCGCCGTCCGCAAATCTTTTGGCTTGCCAACAACTCTTGCAGTTTTTTCCAACCACTGGTGTGAAACGGTCCATTAGAGGGGTTAGATTGAAGACATTATCGCTCGGAATCACTATGGAAAAAATATTGTAATAGCCTGGTTATTGGCAGAGGAAGACGAAAACAAAATTCGATGAAAAAGAAGATTCTGGATTCATAGTATTAATTTAAAAAGGCAATTATATAGAGTGTATTATACTTTATTTAAAGACTTGTTATATGATGATGAACGATTTTTTAGATATTTGCATTAAACATACAAGAAATTTCAAAAATTGTTACATATATTAAAACCATATCTTTCTATGGAAAACTCAAGATTTAGAAGGCCAATTGAACCAGAGAAAATACTTGTTGTATGTTTGAGGTAAGTATTTTTATTGATAATTAAATAATCAGGTATAATTGGGTTTTTGAATTAAAATTCACTATAATTTTTTTTTAATGTATTAACATAATTTATCACTACGTATTCATTTCACAACGTTTATCGGAATTTCATTTTCGTTGCAGCATTTTTCTGCCAAACTCTAACCACAGTGTACATATAACACTTAAAAAATATAATTCGAAACAAAAGTCGAAACCACCAGTTTTAGTGGAAAATCCACTAAGTTGGCAACATTAGACAACACTGAGAATCCACACGCGCCAAACACACTGCGTTATATGACGTCATCAGCATTCATCCTT
Source organism: Parnassius glacialis (assembly GCA_033319125.1). Taxonomy (NCBI): domain Eukaryota; kingdom Metazoa; phylum Arthropoda; class Insecta; order Lepidoptera; family Papilionidae; genus Parnassius; species Parnassius glacialis. The sequence continues at coordinate 16,144,502 of JAVANC010000002.1, read as the reverse complement.
CGATATCGTATACCTACAGCATTTTATAAAACTCGGCGCTTACGGTGCGGCTGTAATGTGCGAGATTTCATATGATTTCATACAACGAATTTTAAAATTCGGCGCGTGCGGCGCATACAGCGCGGACAAATGTGCGTTCAGGTTTAGAGGACTACAAGAGCTAAGTGACCTCGAATGGCGCACGCACACATATACACAATTTTTGTGCCTCGGTCGGCATTGTCGGTACACGAGCGTTTACACACACATAAGTATACAGGGTATTTTTGGAACGCTCCCGAAAACTAAGACAGGCGAGAGCACCAAGTATACCTTTGATCATGGGTCACAAATAAATTTGATCCTGATGAAAAAAAAAATCATATTTTTACAACGTTTTATTAGCTTTATTCACGCGCCATCATGTTAGTACAGCTAAATGAAACGATAATTTCATAAAAAAATCATGAAAATACTGAAACATAAAACCAGCAGTGAAAACTGAATTGATATCACCTGACTAATGGAGGTTAATGTACGCGCGAACGGTGAAAAAAGAACGCTGGCCTTGAACTTGGACACTGAGCGATTTATCACATATTGGTACGAAGGGGGCGTGACGGGGGAACAATCCGCCAGTATTACTGTGCCTGCATGCTATTGGTTCCCGCGCTTTGTTCGCTCCAAAAATACAGTCGCATACACAGCTTACTTTGCGACTCGCGACGATGTTTTAAAAAGGAAGGAAAGAAAAATTATGTATATCTATTGTTTTATGACTAAACTAGTGAACGAAAAGGTAAATATGATAGGAGAAGGTGAATGGGGAAAATTGTGCAGTAAATTTAAAAGTGTTGAGGAAGAATACCGAAAAAATTACCATGTGATCGACCCGATGACGGAAGCTCAAGCGAAGATGAAAGTGATGATGAAGTAGCATCCAGTAACACCAACACACCTTCAACATCTGGCTTCCATGTGACCCAAGACGACATAATGGACGGCGTGCCACCCTTACCTTAAGTTTTCTTGTTACAAACTACTTTATATTTTACGATAGAAATAACAAATAATGCTCAAGTAAACATTATCCATTTTTAATTCCAAGTAAGGCACCTATTATGATTCTACAATAAAACAATTAATTACTTACTATAATATTATAAAACAATATCCCAATACCATGTAGTACTTTAGAACGCGACTGTAACCTCCCTCCACTCGACCTGTATCTAGCTCGGTACGAAAGAATGTAACCCGCCCGGCTAGTGTCGCATCACGCTGTGACGCAGTAGGTTTCAGTTTTGTCGATTTGTTTATTAAATTGTGATTACGTGTCGGTATTATTCTTGTTTGTTTTTTGTTTTAATAATGCTTAACGCGTATGTTTATAGTGATTGTGAATACGACAACATGTTATGTATCCGAACCTTGGTACACGAAGTATCGCTAAATAAATTGTTAAGACGTGGGGATGGAACAAGTGTGTCATACTGTGCAGTGCACAAAGTGTTAAAGCGTAACCGAATGCGCCCATACAAATTGCACAAAGTGCAAGCTTTAGTTCCCGGCGATCACGACCGCCGACGAGTTTTCTGCCGTTGGTTATTATACCAGTAACAACGTGTGGCTGGTTCCATTGAGCACATTATCTGGACGGATGAGTCGACATTTACCAGAAACGGCCTGTGGAACCGAAGAAATACACACGTGTATTCAGAGTTTAACCCGCACGCTGTTCGACAAACCGGGCACCAAACCCGATGGTCGGTTAACGTATGGGCAGGTTTATTTAAGGATCGCATACTGGGACCAGTGTTTCTGCCACAGCGACTGAACGGACTGCGATACTCTACACTTTATAAATGAACAGTTGACAGACATTTTAGACGACCTATCGTTGGCTGAATATCGCCGCACATGGTTCCAGTATGATAGTGCCCCTCCACATGTCGTGAGGTTCGTCCGTGAGCGCCTCAATGAGCTATTTGATGATCGCTGGATTTGGCGGACTAGGACCACACGCTTGGCCACCTCGCGCATCAGATCTGACCCCGTTAGACTTCTTTCTGTGGGGTATGTGAAAGAAAGGGTTTTTAATCGTGAGTGTGATAGTGCTGATGAAATACACCAAAGGATCGTGGATGTTTTCGACAAACTACGTACGGACTGTGTCGAAGACCACACGATGATGCCCCGCCTCCATGAGGAGACGCAACACCGAGCCCAAATCTGCCTTGAAATGAATGGAGCGCAATTTGAGCCGCATCTCATAAGACCACGGAGGATTTAGAGCGGTAAGCTGTTTCATAACTATTTTTTTTAAATAACTTAGTACTGAACTAATCTGAATACATACATAACTGAATACATGAGAATAATAAACATACCTACACTATGAATAAAAACGCATGACTCTAACCTTGGTTACATTTCATTTATGTATTTTTTCATTAGCGGGAAATCGAACCAGTTATTTGGGTTATTTAACCTGTAAATTCGGATTAAAATGGCTACGTGGAGACAAGTACAGTGGCAAAATAGTAGGTTAAGTAGATAAGTTAGGTATTTAGACAAGTGTTGTAAATTATTAGGTATTGTGGTATGGCCCGCTAGTTGCGGACCGCGCGAATTTGCGTTCGCGCGTACATTGACCTTTAATCAGCTGATATGAATTCAGTTATTCCACTGCTGGTTTTAGGTTTCAGTATTTTCATGATTTTTTTAATGAAATTATCGTTTCATTTAGCTGTACTAACATGATGGCGCGTGAATAAAACTAATAAAACGTTGTAAAAAGATGATTTTTTTTTCATCAGGATCGAATTTATTTGTGACCCATGATCAAAGGTATACTTGGTGCTGTCGCCTGTCTTAGTTTTCGGGAGCGTTCCAAAAATACCCTGTATATTATATGCAGAAATATGAACATGCGATTTAAACAAAATCTATTGAATGGACTAAAAAATTAAAACACCATTACGTTGATATGTTACCTCTAGAATAATCTGACAAAAATCAGAGTGATCGCATGTATCTTAGTATGGTTTTTTATCGTTAAAAAAATAGAGATATATTTGTTATTTTTTTTCCATCGTATCAAATTAGTAGTACTCGTTCATATTTTCAACACACTATCTAAGTTACATATATTCTGAAAAATATCATATATTTTTGTGATTTTGTTTACTGCAATGGATTATATACTTTAAGGCATTATACAACTTGCCTTTAGCTCATGTAGTCCCCTTAAATGACAATAGTTCCCTCACAATAAATAAGTATTTGAGAATAATCTCATTCTTACTTTTCGTTTACGTTGATGCAATAAAGCATAGAATTTTTGTTCTATTGGGATATAATGAGAATCGAAATTTCACTTTCTATTCCTCATATCGTTTCTCTGTAACTTGCAATAAGGATTTATATTTAAGTCATCAGAAAAATCCTCGTTATAGTGTTTATTCTTCATCGTAAGTTTGAGCTGGTTTTTATGCAGCTCAGGTGTTATTTTCCTTACTAAAATAAAGATAGCCTTAGGACGTTATCATAATGGTCATTATCCATAAAACTGTTCACTGGTAAACATTTGTCCCTCATAGTTGGATCATCATTCATCATTACAGCCCTTCACAAGTCCACTGCTGAACATAGGCCTCCCCCAAGGAATGCCACAAAGCACGGTCCTGAGCCACCTGCATCCATCGACTTCCTGCATGTCTTACCAGGTCGTCACTCCATCTTGTGGGGGGACGCCCTACACTTCGCCTACCGGTACGAGGCTGCCACTCGAGAACCTTTCTTCCCCATCGGTTTTCTTCCCCATCGGTTTTCTTCCCCATCGGTTTTCTTCCCCATAGTTGGATAGATTACCCTTAAATATTTGTCTATTTTCATTTTGAAGAAAACTTCAGAAATTGAAGCCAATAACAGATTTCCTCACAACTATCAACTATCAACTCTCACACACTTGATGTAGAGTGGCGGTAGCCGAGTGGTGGCGGCATAAGAGACATCACCCTATTTTGTCCTTTGGGTGATTTAAGATAGTAAATACCAGAAAAATCTTATGGCTTCTGATATAAGGCAGTATAGTATGTCGTTTATTCGCTATGAGCACGACAGTAGCGCCACCTAGAATGCGCAACTTTCCGGGATTATGCCAAATAATGAATATCAGTATTTTATTGCTTTCTAGTAAATATAGTAAATTAAAGATTATAGTAAATTAAAGTCGGTCTTTAGTGGAAACTGTACATTTTTTTACAGTTAATCTTGTTAATAAAAACTCAAAATTGCTAAATGATACACCAGCAAGATCTAGGAGTTCTTGGTCATTTTTTATTGAAGAAATACCAACAAATTCTTGGCTTTTAGTTTCGGTAGATTGATCCTCATACGATTTTTTCTCAGTGCAACAGCTTTTATCTCTCTTTCTTGAATTATTTGTCATTACAATTCTTGATGTTGTTGTTATATCCACTTGGATTTCAGCATCAGTGATTACTGTAAATTAATCTAATACAAATAAAGGTTGTATCTCTTAATTTCTATTCAGAAAACATATTGACTTGATATCCTTGATCGACCATAAGAGGCTGAATTTGATATAATTCACTTCCTTCTTCAATTATTATTTCACCTGTGAATCATTAACCTTCCTCTTTCGATATATTTCAGGGAATATTGTGGGAGCATAACTCGGACTTTCTTCCTCGTCTGATTTTTTGTTTCCCATAAAATGTTCACTACAAATTGTGTCGTCAGGTTTGGGATACCATGGCGACCCATCAACACTAAAATAATAAAGACAATAAATAATAAATATCACATAAAATATAGCGCAAGTAAAGTTGATCATAATTTAACGTTATTTCGCTTACTTATTCCTTTTTACAACATCTATCCATTTATTTCTTTGATTTAATTTCCAGTTCAATGTAGGAAATATATAGAACTTACACCGACTATTTTTGCCGTTATTTTTGCAGTTCACAACACAACAACATCTATTATTAGGCATTTTTTTTTTTTATTTATTACGAACTCCGTGCAAATTGACTTAACTTTCCCGGATTATTGTGTATTTCTGCCACGGCAAGCGCTGCGATCGCTTTACTATACCCCCACCATATACTTCGCACGTAGCGAATACCAGACGTAAATTATCCAGACCGGCGACGGGCACATGTGCGTGACGTCTGGTATTGACATTGTCAATCCGCCGGCAAAATCTCCCAGGAGAGCCCCGTATCCAAGTGTGAACTTTTGGCTTCAGGCTGATAAAGAAGTAACAGATATGTATTACTGATTAACCAATTTATTTAGATTTTATATATAATTATTAAATTATATACGAGGGCTGCACTAAAAGTATGGAATGGAATGGAATGAAAATGGAATATTTCCACTGTTCCTGTCATATTAAAATCTTTTTAATTGAAAACTCCTTGGTTTTTAAAATTGAATACCATTTATTTATTTAAAAAAAGATTCTCGGTCTTGTCACAAGGTCACAAACTTGTTTAGTTGTTGAGAAAATGTAATTGACTCGAGAAAATTCAAGAGCGATGATTTATTGACTTTAGAAGTGGTTTAACACAAAAACAGTGTGTTGACCGCATGATTTATGTATTTGGTGATGAATCCCCATTCAAAACCACAATTTATCGCTGGTTTGCTGAATTTCAACGTGGACGTGTCAAGCTCAGAGATGATCCTCGTCAAGGTCGTCCAAAAACTGCAGTCACCCAAGAAAACGTTGATGCTGTGCGTAAACTGATTAAGGAAGATCGACATGTGACATACCACGAAATTCAGGCAACTTTAAACATTGGCATGAGTTAAATATAAATAATCTTTCATGAACAATTAGGTGTAAAAATGTTGTTTCCCCGATGGATACCGCATTCGCTCTGTAAAGAGCAAAAAGCGGCTCGCGTTACTTGGTGCGTCAGAACTCTCGAAAGATTCCACGCAGGATCCTCAAATGCTGTATACAACATTGTATCAGGTGACGAATCCTGGATATATGCGTACGAACCCGAAATAAAAAACCAATCACGAGTTTGGGTGTTCAAAAATGAGTTAAAGCCAACAAAATTGTTCGTTCACGGAGTGTTGCAAAAAAAATGGTGGCCACGTTTGTCTCCAAAACCGGCCATGTTACGACTATTCCTCTTGAGGGACAAAGAACGGTTAATGCAGAATGATATGCTAGCATTTGCTTACCACAGGTCGTTTCTGAACTCCGTAAAGAGAACTGCAACCGCCGCATCATCCTCCATCACGACAATGCGAGTTCTCACACCGGACACAGAACAAAAGAGTTTTTGGAGCAAGAAAACATAGAATTATTAGACCATCCGCCGTACAGCCCCGACCTAAGCCCTAATGATTTCTATACTTTCCCTAAAATAAAGAATAAATTGCGTGGACAGAGATTTTCATCATCTGAAGAAGCTGTGGACGCCAACAAAACGGCCATTTTGGAGACCCCAACTTCCGAATGGAATGGTTGCTTTAATGATTGGTTCCATCGTATGGAAAAATGTGTCAAATTTCGCGGAGAATACTTCAAAAAGCAATAAATACATTTTTAAATAGTAATGTTGTGTCATTGATTCCCGAAATTTTCAGTGCCGCCCTCGTACATACTTATAAGTGTTGCTATAATACTGTACGATTACTTTCAATTTCAATGTCCCTGCGTGTCACGTAATAGGTTTATTATGTTCATTATGATAAAATTTTATTTATTTATTTATACTCTAAATTGGACACATATTTATATAAACACATATCAAACTTATTTAAGTACAAAATAAAAAAAGTACATTTAAGTGGCCTTATTGCTAACAGCGATCTCTTCCAGGCAAACCTTGGTGAAGCAGATATTTTATTATATCATATGATGAAGTGGGCATAAATAGTAGATAAATAAGAATATTATAATACATACAGATGATTTATATGTACATATATGATGTACATATATTAATACATATAAAATTTAAAATTTTGTAGCCCAATTTTAAAATAATGTTTGATTTAACTTTACAGCTTATATGAAATGTTAATAAAGATGAAAACACTTCAAATACTATTAAAAAATAATGACATACTATGATCACGGAAATGTGAATATTTTAACGAGACTGGTAAATATAAAAATTCATCTCGTTGGCACTGATATGAAATGGTTTTAGAGATTAAATATTTTATATAACATCACTTGTCCTTTTTTAAATAAGAGTACCTACATATACCTAGGTGTTTTTCTCCTTATGTCAACCCCGCTTTCATACAGTGCACTCTACTTACTAACTATCAAGAATCAGGTTACCAATAAACGGTGGTATAAGTATATCCAGTCTAAAATGCTAAAACACAAGCTCCTACTCTGTTGAAAACCAGCACTTAACTATCAGCAGTGCCTCTCTTAAAACCCGACACCTATAGGTAACTCGGTACCCCCGGTATCTCCTGCACGTGCAAGTTTTTCAAGATATGTATATATGTATTTATGAAGTTTTAACTATATAAATATCTATTGTAACATTCTTGGCAAATATTATACATATCTATAGACTACAACGAGGGCTGACAAAAAAGGAAATAGATCTTGAAAAGCCAATAATAATTTTATATTAGTGCGTTTTTGTTTATTCATTACAGCCTGTCAAAGTCCATCAATTGTCTAATAGGTAAATAATATTTGCCAAAGTATGTTTTGTTTTGGGTTGTTGTCAGGAAGATGCCGAAACTCTATTTCTTTTCCGTCTGTCGCCTCTTATGACTTCCACGGGATGATATATGGTACCCTTATGTCGTCACTTCATCGAATTTTTATATGAGTCAACAGTAATTTTGGATTCAAATTAAAAATGAGTATGTGTGGAATACCCCTTCACGATGCTGAAGAAATTCTTTACATGTGGTAGAGCCATGCGGCAGCTATATTATGGCGGTAGCATGAATGGGTAGACTCGACCGGGGATGGATCATACACTCCCACAGAATACCAACGTAAAATTGCAGCTCAATGTCGCTGTGTTTCGTGTGATGAGTGTAGAGAATCAGAGACCCTTTTCTACTAGAAACGAGGTATTCCTAATAAGTTCTAAGAGGTGACAAGGCATCTGCATTATGATTCTTGATTGAAGATAGGATATACGTGGATGTCTACGAGCCGTAGCATCTACTAACCATTGGGTGGACTGTGAGCTCTCTTGTCACTCTTATTTTATAAAAAAAAATCATCAACTAGTGGGAAACTATTTAAAATTCAAACTGAGTGTTCTAACCTTTCCACAAATTTGAAGAAAAACTTAATAAATTAATATTTTGATGGATGCATGTCCGAATGACAGAAAGATCTCATGGCTCGTAACATTTTTACCATCTAAGTAAAATAATGCGGGTATCTTCAATCAAGAGTGAATAGATTTTAGTCAAGTTTAGTCAGTGCGTTTTACCATTCTCAGCTGCATCACCACTTACCATCAGATTGGGATAGTAGTTAAGCACTGACTTAGGATAATAAAATAGAAAGCCGTACCCGCGAATAGAAACAGCAACAAAATTCTTTCTTTCAATCAGTGTGTGGCTATCACAAAGCAAATTGTAGCTAGCAGAGGACTGCGTACAAGTTTAAAATAAAATTATTTTAATTTTCTGTTATCCTGTTTCCGTATATTGAGAGGACATGATCATGTCAAAACCCAACCAGTATGTAGATAGGGAGTAACTCTTCGAATGGAATTTTATTAATGGATTGTTTTGAAATAATTTAAAAGTTTTTATTTAAGTACTCCATCAATTAAATATATGATTATATATATATATATATATCGCTTGGTGAAACTTCTTAATTTTTTTTTTAAATTTGGTAATACAATTGTACTTGTTTCAGAATATTTATTTTGACTTATTAATTGAAAAAATCGACCGGTTTCCACTCATGGAATCATCCGGGCATAGAATATTCTATAAAAAATAAAAACAACGAAACAGAAACAGAAAGTTTTATTCAAAAAACGTACCGTCTCTTTATTTTTTGCAGTTTCGTGGTCACTTGGAAGGGAAGGCCAAATTGGCCTCTAAAAAGCTTGGCGTGCTCAGCAGAGCGAGACAGTATTTAATGCTGGCACATCGCTTGATACTTTACAAAGCGCAAGTTCGGCCTCACATGGAATACTGTTCTCATCTCTGGGCCGGGGCACCCCAGTGCCAGCTCTTTCCACTTGACCGCATCCAGCGCAAAGCGGTTCGAATCGTCGACGACCGAGTGCTTTCTGATCGGCTCGATACACTGGCACTGCGCAGAGATGTTGCATCTCTTTGCGTATTTTATCGCATCTATCACGGGGTGTAACCATGTAGTGGCGGTTAAGAATATCCACTACCCCATATCTTACCGTGGGTGTCGTAAAAGGCGACAAAGGAAAACAGGCAGGAGATAGGCAACAGCATCTTCCTGATAATAGTCGAAATTACAATAAAAAAAACTGCGGTTGCCAACCCGCTAGCCAAGCGTGGCAACTATGGCAAATATCCTCCTATGAAGAGAGTAACAAGGAGACTGCCCCCAGTCCCCGGCGGCCCCGCTATTCCTGGCTACGGTGGCGACCATGGTAACGGCGGGGCAGGGGGTGTTAAGAATCTCCGGTGGAGGTTCGGTTGCCACCTAAGCCGACTCGACCTGGTAACATACAACGCACGCACCCTGAAGACTGACGAGAAGATCGTGGAGCTAGAAGAAGAGACAGACAAGTTACGCTGGCATATTATAGTATTATCCGAGGCTTGAAGAGAGGAGGAGGACACGGTAATCCTCGAATCCGGGAAATTGCTCTATCACCGGGAGGGCGACCATTTGTCTCAAGGAGGTGTCGGATTTATCGCTCACAAGTCTCTCGTTAACAACGTTGTAAAGATTGAGAGTGTGTCGACGAGGGTTGCGTACCTTATACGCAGAATCACCAAACGGTATTCGCTGAAGGTCACACAGGTTTACGCACCAACCTCAGCACATCCCGATGAAGAGGTGGAGGAAATGTATGAGGATATCTTTAGAGCCATGCATTCCTTCAAAACCCACTATACGGTGTTAATGGGAGACTTCAATGCAAAACTAGGCACAAGAGAGAACGGTGAGCTGAAAGTAGGGAAATTTGAAATAGGGCAACGGAACCCAAGGGGCCAGCAGCTGGCCGACTTCATGGAGGAAAGGGGGCTCTTTATGATGGACTCTTTCTTCCAGAAGCGGTCCTACAGGTAGTGGACCTGGTCGAGCCCCGACGGTTTGACAAAAAATGAGATTGAATTCATTATGACGACTGTTAAGTGATGTCTCCGTGATCGGGTGGGTGAAAACTGGTAGCGATCATCGAATGGTTAGAGGCACCAGTGTGCCTCTAAGATCTCTCCAACTTAACGTTTAGGTTCAGTAACCTAAACGTTAAGTTGGAGAGATCTCGTCTAATGAAGTCAACGCTCCGTCCCCCTCGTGCTCTAATCCAAAGTCCCTACCTTTCAGCTCGAGCTACAAAACCGCTTTCAGTGCCTAGAAGACGGCAATGAAGTGGGCGATATGAATGACAAGCTCGTGGAAACTGCCCATGCGGTCGGAGCTAAGTTCTGCAAGACCCGCCGCAGAAGAACACAAAAACTCTCCGATCACACTCTTAATCTCATGGCTGTTAGACGGGAGATGAAGCTATATTCTTCAACAGATTTGACAGCATACAGGCATCTGAACAGCCAGATCTCCAAATTCATGCGGCGGGACTTACGCAACTTCAATACATCTTGTATTGAAGAAGCGATTGAGCGAAACCAAGCCTCCAAAGTCTTTGCCAGAGGTCTGTTTGCCAGAAAGAGCCAACTGTCAAAGCTGAAGACCAAGTGTGGCAGCAGTGTGAGAGGTTCTATGGGCAGCTGTACACGTCATCGTTAGAGCCACACGCAAGTGTGAGTAACGATCCAAGAGCAAGTCTTATCCGACACTATTCCGAAGATATCCCGGACGTCAGTCTGAGCGAGATTAGAATGGCTCTCCAGCACCTTAAAATGCGGGTGGAAAACCGGTACTTGAAGTCCTTCAGAAGCTCTTTAATTCCGTCCTCCATAGTGGTACTACCCCGGAGGCGTGGAGCAGAAGTGCGGTGGTCTTGTTCTTCAAGAAAGGCGACAACACTCTCTTGAAGAACTACAGACCGATTTCCCTTCTGAGCCGCGTCTATGTGCTGTTTCCGAGAGTCATTATGAATCATCTCGCACGCAGACTTGACGACTTTCAGCCTCCCGAACAAGCCGGTTTCCGAAAAAGCTTTAGTACCATAGACCACATACATACTCTGCGGCAGATTGTACAGAAGACCGAGAAGTATAATCTACCACTTTGTCTTGCGTATGTGGACTATGAGAAAGCCTTTGATTCCGTCGAAATTTGGGCGGTGCTCCAATCCCTTCAGCGGTGCCAAGTTGACTGTCGGTATATCGAAGTGCTGAAGTGTTTGTACAGTAGAGTTACGATGGCTATCCGAGTACAGAATCAGAGTACGAAACCTATCCAACTGCAGAGAGGTGTAAGACAGGGTGACGTCATATCCCCGAAACTCTTCACCGCTGCATTGGAAGACGTTTTCAAGCTACTGGACTGGAAAGGATGCGGTATTAACATCAAAGGCGAGTACATCACTCACCTTCAATTTTCCGACGATATAGTCCTTATGGCAGAATCGCTGGAGGACCTAAGCACTATGCTCAATGACCTCAATAGTGTCTCTCATCGGATAGGTCTGAAGATGAACATGGACAAAACAAAGATCATGTTTAACGTCCATGTCATACCTAAGCACTAAGCTCGAAGTTGTTGACGAGTATATTTACCTAGGACAAATAGTCTGACTAGGTAAGTCTAACTTCGACCGAGAGATCAATCGACGGATTCAACACGGCGGGGCAGCGTTCGGGAAACTACGACACATCTTCTCGTTAGACATACCTCAAAATCTGAAAACGAAATTGTTTCTCAGTGATGACTTACGGATCTGAGACGTCGTCCTTCACTACTGACCGTAGGAGGAAGTTCAAGGTCGCTCAGCGAGCTATGGAGAGGGCTATGCTCGGTGTTTTTCTGCGTAATAAACTTAGAAATGAGTATATCTGCAGTAGAACCAGAGTAACCGACATAGCCCTACGGATTAGTAAGCTGAAGTGGCAGTGGGCCGGCCATATAGCTCGAAGAACCGACAACCGATGGGGAAGAAAGGTTCTCGAGTAGCAGCCGCGTACCAGTAGGCAAAGTGTAGGGCGACCCCCCACTAGATGGAGTGACGACCTAGTAAGACATGCAGGAAGTCGATGGATGCAGGTGGCTCAGGACCGTGCTTTGTGACATTCCTTGGGGGAGGCCTATGTTCAGCAGTGAACTTATGAAAGGCTGTAATGATTATGATGATGATGATCACGGGGAGTGCTCTGAGGAAATGTTCGGACTAATTCCAGCCGCTCAAATTCACTATCGCACATTGCGACAAAACTCGCGTTACCATCCATACCATCTGGATGATTGCCGGTCCACCACTATGCGATTTAGAAGAAATTTTCTCCCTCGCACAACTTCCTTGTGGAATCAGTTACCATCAGCGATATTTCCGGACCGATACGACCTTCAAGAAAAGAGCGTACACCTTTCTAAAAGGCCGGCAACGCATCTGCAATTCCCCTGCTGTTGCGGTTGTTCATGGGCGGCGGTAGTCACTTACCATCAGGTGAGCCGCATGCCCGTTTGCCAGCCCTCTTCTATAAAAAAAATTACTAGGCCTCCTTTCATTTCTAAAAGGATTAGGAAGAAATAAGATCACCGCAGTACTCCAGTGCAATTTGCTAAACGTCATACGTCTTGGAATTATGTTATTCCTCAGGAATGTGGGTTTCCTCACGATATTTTCCTTCACCGCCTTGTGGTCAGCACTCAAAAAAAAACAAAAATAGTAATTTCATTGATGCCGGTGGGATTGAACCTGGATTTATTCCGTACTATTAAATTTACCGCAAGCTATCATGGTTCACAGTTATTGTTACAAACATTAATCTCCAAATTTGTTTTAAATTGGCGGTGAAGCACTCGTGGTAACAACTTTCTAGAAAGTTTAATTAATTAAGGGTAAATATGTCGATAGCAAACACTACACAATTTAAATTATGCCCGTCACACTAATTGATGTTCTGTCATTCTGATAAAATAGATGAGCTATTTATTCAAAATAATAAGGAAAGTTTCTAAATGAATAATGAAAAATAATATGAATAATTCCTTATATCCTGAACGCCTGTGTAAGTTTACGTAAATGCGATGATATTTAGATGCGAGCCTGCTTTTATGATACTCGTAGCAACAGCTGTGACAGGCATCAAACTTGAAAATTGTATTTATAATCATTGTAGGGTTTACCTACGTACATACCTACGGGCAACGTAATTATAATCCTTTTGTAGTTAATTGCTGAAAATAGGTCTGCGGTAGAACTATGTTACTTTTACCTATGAAACTTTGACATAATATTATACAATTATTCTTCCATATTAACTCTTACGGCCCTATTCATATAAATGTACGTCAATTTAAGAAATGCTTAAAATTGTTCTCACTCTCTCTATTTGCACTTAATTAGCCTAGAAAAAAACAGATTAGAGATTTTTACTAAATCTAACTTGAAAGGGATAATTAATATTTAATTTAAGTAATCAACTATTATTAGTTAGTAAGTCCTTTATTGCATAATGGCGTCTTTAGTATAGTAGAGACGTTTGCCTTTGTGCAGTTTTAAACCACCTTACGATACACTTAAATTTCTAATGTTGGGGTAACTTTGTTTAAGAAAAAACATACAAATCACAGGCAGGGTTAGGAGTTGTATGCCGTATTAGTCACGCTTAGTAGACGGCTTGACATCCGCAGTATTATTTATTTTTTTAAATTTTCATTATACCTTACTGCATAGAAAGAAATTGGCCTAATTTTTTGTCAGAGATAATGATTGCCTTTCATCTTGCTTTTTTAAACCGACTAACTATATAAATTCGAACGTGAAATGCAATTAAAACTTTCAGTAATACCTACACGGAACTAAACTACTTATATCATAATTATCAAGTTACAATACGCGTTATACTAGTGGCGTTCATTAAAAGTATAAATGAGTTTGTTACAAGTATTTAAGTTATTTTATTTTTCCACGTGGTCTCTATTTAGTATATTATACTTGAAATGGTAAATGAATATAAACATAACCTCTCACGCCTGTCATCCAAAGAGGTAAGCAGAGACTACGGATTTCCATTTGATACAATCCTGACACACCTATATTACAGCCATGTATCTACGTATAATATAACGCTCCATGATCGAAATATTTAATTATTGCTATCCCTTAACTATCTCAAAGAGCTCGTTATCTTACAGTTGGAAGGACTTGCCTCGAATTGCTTTAGCATTGAACACGATGAAAACTTATATTCTTTAATCATTTCTAATTAATTTAAAAATAAACCGTAATTTTGTTTCGGGATCATAAAGGTGAAGCCATACGTGGCTTTTATTGACACCGTTGTTCGTACATTGTTATAAATCAAATGTCAAAGTAAAATTCGTTTTATTCAAAGCCTCGAGAGTTATTCTGGTTTAGTTTGTTTCTGCACATCATTTAACATTCTGAGTACTCCACGCGTCTACTTTTTCATTCTCAAGAGGTAATATAAAATGTTATGCACACTATCTGTCGAAATTTTATTTCACTTAGCTATAAAACGGACTGTGAAAAAACAATCTCCTTAAACAATTTTTTCGAATGTTTAACTATTTCATTTGTCACAGCTGTCTAAGTGTGTCCCGAGTTGGGGCTATCATTGGTGAATATTCAACGCATAAACCAACATGCAGCTCTAGAATGTATCTTCGACGGAGCATTCACACATATCGCTTGATTTGTTTTTTATTTTTATTCTTTTTGACTGTGAATGACTGTTAAAAAAAGGTACCGATAGTTTTATTTAAATATCACCAACACTGCTGTGCTCCAGTTATAAGTAGTAAATTAAGGAAAGTTACAGCCTACGTCAGTCACATTATTTCGCGTCAAATTTTTTTAAGGGCTATGGCAAGTAACCTGCAGCGGATTACACATGTTCGCAAAACATACAATGCTTTCCTTAACCATCAATCATGTTGTAATTCGTCACTCAATATTACTATTAACAACATACCCCGACTAGCAGAACCCGGGTTAGGAGCATGGCTTGAAGGGTATAGAGTATTGGTATAATTATTTTTTGGTAGATTGCAGTTGTTTATTAACGTCTCGTTGTTTCATTTAATAATTTAAAAATAAATAATAATATTTACTGTCTTTTCATATAGTTAAAACTTTTGAGGGATAACTTCATAAAGAGACAAACGTTGTGCACAGTCCGTGAATAGTTGGCGTGCTTGTTATATCCTACTTTACTTTGTACCTCTCTACCTAACTTTATAGACCCTGACTAGTTAGATACAGAGTATAAATGTCTTTGTCTATTTTGTTTTAAGTGGGGTTTGCATATTAGACCATTTACTAATATATTATTCGATGTTATACAATTTAAGGACGCCGTGGTAGCTCTACTGATACGCTTACTAAATTTCATACCATGCAAGCTGAGTTCGATCTACTCTGGTAACAAAGAAATTGTATACTACAAATTAAGTTTATATGTATATTTTAGAGACATGCTGCATCTATATTACGTAGCATCAATGGCTCGAACGGGCAAGGACCACGCACTCACAATATACCAGCGTAATATAGCAGTATAATGATGTGTTTCGTATAGCGAGTGTAAATAATCGGAAACCATTTTTACTGGAAATTGCGCATTCCATCTTAGTCCTTACGAGTGACAACGGATCTGCGTTTTCATACTTACCATCCGGTAGATTGTGTGCTCATTTGCCACCCTGATTCTTTAAAAAAATAGTTCTCTGAGCTACTCTACAAGTAGTAAAAAAGCATTAAAATTGCGAGTACAATTTCATTGCTTCAAAGAACCTAAGTTGTCCGCGCTGAGAGACTTACGTCGAGTTAAAATCCGAGCTACCACTGCACTTTATCTATATATACTTAATAAGTAAAAGGTGAATAATTCTCCTTCGTGTCTCTCTATCATAAAATAATCAACCGTGTTCGTCCTGCGGGGTTGTAAGAGGCGACGATAGTAATGCTAAAAAGGCCTCGTGGCTTTTGACAAATAGCGGTATATCTGCGATGGTGAGAAGCGTGAACAATAATAATAATAATAATTATATTATCCCCACCAGCTGGCTTGGTGTTGGCAGGGCCTTCGCGGGCCCAGCAATCGGCACCCGCCACTGGTGGAGTACGCCGCATGCGTTGGTCAATGAAAATGAATAGCAACGCATTGCGGGCGTATTTTGGGGCGATAGGGGGAGAAATTGGAGGTTTTGCGTATCGGGCTAGGATGCATCGACTTTTTGCTGAGCTGGAGCCATCTATAACCGTCACCGAGCAAAACCTGGCAGACCAAGTTCGGTACATCATGCGTTCAAAAATATTTGATGACGCCGAACTCGAACGACTACGACGTGAGGCTATTCCTTTGTCGAATGAAAATACTACGACAGGAGATGCGGCTCTACGAGTTGCAGAGCAACCGGCACATGTAGATGCCGCCGTAGATCTCCTTGTGGTTGACTCAGGCGACGATGGAATAGTCGCCCAGGAACAAGAGCAAATGAGGAGCATATTGGAAGAGGCGATTAGGGAAACGCGCAAAACGCCTCTCGAGAATCGACCGCGACTTCCCCGTATACCCCTAAGCAAGCGGAATCGGGCTGTCGTAAGGGCTCTCAACCCAATGCTGGTGACCTATTTGGAAGCCAGCCGGGACCTTTGCGATACGGACTCAATTCTTTTTGGCGCCGCACTGGCAGTTTGCCGTATTATTGGCGCCAAACTTCCCACGGCTGGACGCGCTACTAGACAAAGTAGCGCCATCCCAGCCTGGAGAAGAAGGATTGAGGACCGTATCGCAAAGGCAAGGGCCCTCATCGGCAGGCTGATAAGCTTCAGGTCGGGAAATAATAGGCCGAGAATTGTGCGCACCGTCAGGATGGCGTTTGCTGGGACAAACAACAGTTTGTCCCAGCCGGATATAACGCAAAAACTGACGGAGCGCATAGACGACCTGAAGCAGAGAGTCGCTGCTTGGGGGAAGCGGATTCGGCGATATACCGAGAGGTCGACACGGTTCAACCAGAATCGTCTCTTCCAGAGTGATCAGAAGAGGCTCTATGAATCATTGGAGCGACCAATGGTACGTGGAACGGGCCCAGCACCGAATCAGGCCGACACTATCGCATTCTGGCGCGGCCTGTGGTCAGAGCCCGTAAACCACAGCGAGGGCCCTTGGACGGAAGTTGTGGCAAGTCAGTGTGCGAATGTTACGCCCATGGACCCCGTCATCATAACGCCGGATGACGTAGCTGAGGCGGTCCGTAGGGCCCCGAACTGGAAAAGCCCGGGACTCGACGGACTGCATCACTACTGGCTGAAGGGGTTCGTGGTGTGTCACGCTGTGCTCGCCCGACAGTTTCAAGAGGCTCTCGACCAAAAGTCGCTCCCGAGCCTCTTCACTACTGGGATCACAAATTTGGTTCCTAAAGACCGGGATTCCACAGACCCGAGCAAATACCGCCCCATAACGTTTCTACCAACCATATACAAGACACTTACATCCATTTTGAGCGCGAGAATCACTCGTCACCTGAACTCAAATCAGGTGATATCGCGCGCTCAAAATGGATGTTGGGGCGGTGGTCGTGGAACCAAGGAACCACTCCTCATTGACGCGGTCATTGGCAAAGTGGTTAAACGCAACCGTCGGAACCTCTCCGCCGCCTGGATAGACTATAAAAAGGCATTCGACTCGGTGCCTCATACATGGCTTAAGAGGGTCCTCGAGCTGTACAGGGTTGACTGTACAGTTCGAGACTTCCTCGGGCAGTGTATGGGGCAGTGGAGTACGATCCTTTGTCATCTAGGCGAGCGGATGATGGCTGCGGAGAACCACATAAGGATAAGAAGGGGTATCTTCCAGGGCGACTGTTTGAGTCCAATATGGTTCTGCCTCTCTCTGAACCCTCTTAGTACATTACTGGAGGGTTCCGGGAGGGGATTTCAGCTTCGGAGAGGAGGTACAAAAGTGACCCACCTTTTCTATATGGATGATCTCAAGTTATTCGCCTCCAGTCGCTCTCATCTTATGGAATTGCTAAACATCACTTGTGATTTTAGCAATTCTATTAGAATGGAGCTGGGGACGGATAAGTGTGCGGTCCTCCATGTTGAAAGGGGAAGGGTTGCTAACTCTGAGGGTATAGACTTATCTATGCCCATCAACATAAGGACCCTTTCCGAGGCTGAAACATACCGATACCTGGGTATGTCACAGAACATCGGTGTAGATGAGGCGGGTATGAAACAGTCAGTTTGCGATGTGTTTTATGCACGCTTGACCAAAGTGCTTAACAGCCTTTTGTTCGGTGTGAATAAGACGCACGCATATAACGGTTGGGTCATGCCTGTTCTCATGTATACCTTTGGCATACTCAGGTGGACTCAGACCGAACTGAACGCTCTGGACAGAAAAGTCCGCACTATAATGACGTCCCACAGGATGCATCATCCGAGATCGTCAGTAATGAGGCTGTACTTGCCGCGGAAGCATGGTGGACGCGGCTTTTTAAGCGCGCTTACCATGCATAATCGCGAAGTGTGCAGCCTCCGTAATTACTTTCTGACGAGAGCGGATGATCCATACTATAGGGGCGTTACTTGTTGTGATAAAGGACTTACCTCTCTATCCTTAGCCAACGAGCAATGGCAAGACCCGGCAGTACAGAGCATTTCCGACCGGGAGACCGTATGGAAGGAGAAGGAGCTCCACGGGAGGTTCTACAAGGCTCTACATGAGCCTTCCGTAGACACCGTCGCCTTCCTCCACTGGCTACGTTTCGGTGACCTCTTTGGGGAAACCGAGGGTTTTGTCTGTGCGATACAGGATCAGGTTATTAAGACCAACAATTATCGCACTAAAGGATGGCACCGTCGACATCTGTCGAGCTTGTCGCCATCCCGGTGAGTCACTTAGGCATGTCATCTCCGGTTGTTCGGCGCTTTCTAACTCTGAGTATCTGCACAGACACAATCTAGTAGCCAGGATTCTACACCAGGAGCTCGCTCTGAAATACGGCCTCGTGGATCGGAAACTGCCGTATTATAAGTACTTGCCGGAAGCCTTGCTCGAAAATGACCGTGCCAGGCTCTACTGGGACCGGGCCATCATCACAGACAGGACTATTCTTGCGAATAAGCCTGATATTGTGCTGATGGACCGGGCACAGTCAAGGATATTTTTGGTCGACATTACCATTCCTTATGACGAGAACCTCGTGAAAGCCGAAACAGATAAACTGACTAAATATCTGGACCTGGCTCACGAGGTGACCGACATGTGGGGTGGATTGCCGGCCGAAATTATACCTGTAGTCGTCTCTGCGAACGGGTTAATCCCAGTCGGCCTCTCGGGTCATCTGAGGCGACTGGGACTCCGTGACGGACCGCTCCAAGCTCAAATGCAGAAGGCGGTGCTCCTCGATACCGCCCGCATCGTCCGCCGGTTTCTTTCTCTTTCCCCCTAACCCTCGGCCGTTTGGTCTCCCCTGCCGAGGGCTTCCATCTGGTTGGGTTTTTATTTATTTATGTATTTTTTATGTATTTATTTTATTTTGTTGATATTTATGTATGTTTATCATTTTCATTTACAATTATATATTTATACAGCCCAACCAGATGAGAAAACTATATAGATACCCCAGATAATATAATAATAATAATAAATATTTATTTCATTTCCAATTACACATGTTTACATACAGGAACAAATATGAATAAAATTAAATAAAGTAACATTAAGTCTAACAAAAATAACATGCTATGATAAAATTAAAACTATGTGTAGCTTAATAATATAGAATCTACAAAAGAAAAATAGAAAAGTCAAGTTTATAATATTAGCTACCTACCTGAACTAGGTTGAGTACCTGTGTTTCAGACATCACTTATACAATCGGTTTAATAATGTAGGACACTAGATATTTAAATAATTAAACTATATTATATAATAAATAAAATAACTAAATAACAATTATTGTTACTTACAATTAATGCAAACTATTTTAGAATTTCTAACAACTTTTCTGTGTCTTCGTAATTTAATTTATTTAGAAATTCCCTTACAGTTATATTACAGTTCTTATAACTTAGACTATATACCTTTAGTGACTTGTTGAGCTTGTTATATAGAAAGGGTCCTAAAAATACGTAAAATTTGTTCACAAATGCGTGTTTGGTTTGAGGGTTTACACAAACTAAGTCCATTCTTCTCCTGTCTATGGAATTAAATGGAAGTTCGGTATGCTGTTTTAATATGATGTTGAGGATATTGCAAAAATTCCTATATCTTTTATAAGTAGCAGAAAGTATTAAATTATCAGGAGAAAGTTTAGATTTTAAATGAAGTTTGTCTCTATTTCTAATACAGCGGACGAGACCAGGTTTTATCCAAGGTTTAATATTATAATACTTACGTGACAGTTTTATTGTTGATGTATTATTCATTATTGCGTATTGTAAAGAATTTATAAAGTAACTCAAGGTCGTATTTGCATCGTCAGAGCAATAAACAAAGTCAAAATTAATGCTACGAATGTCATTTTCAAGCTTCGTCGTTTAGTGTAGTTGCGTATGCAGTTTTTCCTAGGTAAGGTTAATTGTAATGTAAGTAAAATTGCTTGATGATCAGTAAGCGAGGAATTAGTAACTAATGTTAAAGAAGGTTTATTTGATTTTATCACAAAATGGTCTAAGCAAGAGCCGCTTTGATGTGTAGGGTGGTAATGTGTTGGTAAGAGTCCATGAAAAGAGCAAATATTTAGGTAGTTATGTGCATGGTTATCTGTTTTCCCAGGGGTAATGTTAATATTTATGTCACCGGTTAGGATTATATTTTTATACGTGCTAAGTATGTTTAGGGTAATATCAAGGGACTCTAGAAATCTATCAATATTTTGTGAAGGAGGTCTGTAAATTGCGATAACAATCGTCTCGGAACCTATTCGAATGATTAAGCAATTACTATCCTGGAATGTAGGTTCTGTGACAATTACTTTTAAATTATTACTAACATAGATTACTAAACCGTCATTTTGATTTATGTTTTTCTCGGTTTTGTGTAAAAAATAGCCATTTAGAATCGGTAGGTGGGGTGGTAGGTTTGACAGCCAACATTCTGTAAGGACAATAATATCACATTTTATATCCAGTCTATGCAACAAGACTTCAAACCCGGTTATATTCCGATTTATGCTTCTAATATTTTGTGTAAGTAAGATTAACTTATTTTCAGGACGTGGAAGGAAGTGTTTACAGTCATCAACATTACATGTTTTAGCGTCAGACACAGAAAAGTTGTCTAGGTAATTGAGTAATTGATTCGCCATACTTAAGCTTAAAGATAAACTAAAACTAGTGTTTAAGAGCTACGTAAATAATATAATACGCGGCGCTCTTAGGCGCCCTCATAAACTATGGAGTTGATATATTTGTCCTCTGCGAATTTACGTGCTGGACAGCTTTCATCTCGCATTTTCTTTTAAAACGTTTACACGTCGCGCATACGGGGGCATGCGTTTTGTTATTACATTCCTTAAAGGAATGCCCGAGCTCTCCACAGTAGTTACATGTAGGGCTACTTTCCCGACAAAATTTGGCTGAATGACCAAACTGCTGGCAGTTGAAGCATCTTGTTACTATTGTAAAGTCTCTGACTGGGCATGAGGTCCCCATGCCCCCGGTATATTCGTCCCCGATTGATAAGGGCCTTCCTGATGCTAGGTGGCATTTCCACAATGTAATTACAGGTAGGAAGGTTTTTCTTACCTGATTTATGGCTAAGTTTGACTGTTGCCAGGAAGGACTCACGCGTGGTATTGGGAAATTTATCGGCAATATTTTGTTCAAAGATGCACTCGAACACTTCTTTATGCGTAAGGGCTACAGGGACACCAACAATTGCAATCCTCGGACGTCGTTTAGTCGGCTCTTGCATGGTAAGGCCAGAAGATACGAGCTTCTCAGAGTTCTTTAATTTGTCGATATCTCCTTTTGTCTCAGCGCTAATTATAACTCCCCCATTTTTGACCTTCCTCATGCCCCGGACATTTAGTTTGAATTCTTCTGGGGATATTATTTTTTGTAAGAGGCATTTCGTGTAATCACTGTCCACCATGTCCGCAAAACTGGTTCCAGAGTCCGGTTTTGATGACTCTTCGATACTATTCTTGAGTTCCTGCAGCTTTTGAGACAGGTCAAGTTGGTTCTGCAGAGATACGATGGAGGTCTGGGCTTTAGTGACATCCATTTTGAGGGACATGTACTGGACTACCAATTGTGATGTACTGTGGCTTACTTTACGACAAAGCGAGCTGATGCGCATTTTTTGATCCGAGTTAAGTTTTCCTTCTGTAGCAATGGAGCATACCTCGTTAAGGCACAGGTCAATGTTTGTCATCCAATGCTGCAACTCAGGAGTTGGAATTGTTTTGATTGGTTCGCTTGAAGTGGGTGTCTGCATGACAGTGGGTGGGGTTGATGGAGGCGGGGTGCGAGTGGTCCTGGCACTCCGGTCGAAGGGACTTTTCTTCATTTTGGTACCTATTCTAGAGTAAGCTAAACATTTCAACAAAATCACAAACACAAAATAAAAACAATGCAAGATATATGTGCTCGTAAATCTGTTTGCCAAATTTGACATGACAGATCTCTGTCCAGCAGTGTCTCGTCTTCACTTCATTTAAATTTTAAGGATATGGATGACAAACGAGCACATAGTCCACCTGATTGTAAGTGGATGTTGTGGCCCATAGACGTCTACAACAGTCGTCGACTAAGAAACCATATACAGATGCCCCTGAGGACTAAGATATTATACCTCATTTCCAGTAAAAATGGTCTCTGGTTCTCTATACTCACCATACGCAACATAGCAGCATTAAGCTGCTATTTTACGCTGGTATTCTGTGAACGTGGTCCTTCCCTGGTAAAGCCGACCCATTCGTACTACAATCATAGTAATATAGTTTCAGCACGATTTTTTCAGGTAAAATATATTTATATACCACGTAATATACTTGTATAAAATAACGCGCTATGAAAGAAAATGAAATCACTGTATTTTTTAATTTAAAATTTTGTACAACCGACTTCAATATAAGTTATTAAGAATAACTCATAAACTATTGTTCAGATTTTTATAAAATTTACATGGGACCACATGTGAATCACCAGCTTTTAAATAAAAAAAGAACCATCGAAATCGTTACACCCAGTAAAAAGTTATGAGGTAACATACTTAAAAAAAACATATATTCGAATTGAGTACCATCTCCTTTTTGAAGTTGGTAGGAAAAAAGAAGAAGGTGGAACACCGTGAGGTTTTAGTCGATGCAAGATTAACTTAACCCATCCTTATTATTATAGCAAAACTCCCCACTTAGCACTCCTGGACATGGGCTTCTCCCATTGTAGGAAGAATTTGCTTTAATCATCACGCTTAGCTTGCCAATTGTTAAACGCAGCACTAGAGGCCGTGTGATTTTTCTGACGATACATAGTCCCCGTTAACGAAAATGTGGTATTGAAATCTCTTGCACCGTCACGACACGGCGTCTGTCATTTCAATTTATACGTAGATTACATTTTTTATAAAACTGAAGTGACACTCGAACTTACATTTCACCTGATGGTACGTGACTGCTGCAGTCAATGAAGACCTGCAGCAAACTTCAAACAAGGACACAGGCGTAAAGTATAAAACATCACACTATTAAAAACTAAAGTAATCACAATGGTTAATGTAACCGAAAATTATTTTCGGTTTTAATACTATTGCAAAGTATACAACGTAAAAAGAATTTTGTGTTTTGAGTTTCATTTAATCTGCGGAGCGCCCTACACTTCGCTTACCGGTACGAGGTTGCTGCTCGAGAAGTTTTATTCTCCGTCGGTTGTCAATTCTTCGATTTATATGGCAGAACAATTATGGTATACCTAGTGCTTTATGGCATTTTTTGCGGGAGGTTTATGTCCAGCAGTGGACTTGTGAAGGGCTGTAATGATGATGATGATAACGAAAAGAAAAGGAGGAAGAACATGAAATCATATAACATTATTCCAATATCAATAGTAACTTTTATAACATTAATACTCCCTACCCAAAATAAAAATCAATACTCATTAACAGAATGTGTACAGAACATATGTATTTTTCCACATAGTCAAGTGTTTATTACGCATATTCATTCAATTATCCACAAACAAAGATAAACAAACGAAATCGTACTTTAACACGGATGCCATAGAGTCGGTATTTTTACGTGACCGGAGTTAATGGCGGGTGGAAATTTACTATCACAATTATTTATTAGTACCTCGCACAATTAAAGTACCGTTTAATAGCTTTCCTGTATTTTTAATTCCGTTCAGAGCTATGAGAATATTCAAGCTTATTAGTTTGATGTGTCAATGGATCTTTGTTAACTAGGTGGTTGGAATTATTTTCTGTCTAGGATTCTATCTGGGTAGGTACCACTGCCACTCTTTTACCCATTTCTTAGTGAATTAATATGTGAATAATTTAAGGAGTATCTAAATATAATGTAACAGATTCTGCTCGCTTATCTTTTTTTATAGGATATGCATGACAAACGAGCCTACAGTCCACCTGATGGTAAGTGGTTGCTGTAGCCCATAGATATCTACATCTATCCTCGATTATAAATCAAAATGCAGATGCGTCGCCACCCTTTAGGACTAAGATGGAATGCCTCGGTTCCAGTTAAAAGGTCTCCGGTTCTCTAGACTGACCATATGAAACACAGTAGTGTTACGCTGGTATTCTGTAATAGCGTGGTCCTTCCCCGGTCGAGCCGACCCATTCATGCTACAACTATACCACTAATATAGCTGCAGCATGGCTCTACCACGTCAAAACCCACCTTTTTTAACTTTAATAAACCATTGCTTCACCTTATGGTAAGTGGTGATGCAGCCGATTAAATGCACTTAACAAAAGCCTATTCACTCTTGCCTGGAAGGCACCCACATTATAATCGGATGGAAATACAAATGTAATTATTCAGCTCATTATGAAAATTAAAACCGTTTGATTCGAATGCGTGATATGTCGACAAGAAAAGGGTAAAGACGAGCCGAGCGCCTTTTAACTTTTTTTTTTTGATAAACTTTACCCCTACACTAGGATTTTCTCCTGTATCGTGGAGGCAGTTTACAAAAATTTGCAAGAGGATAAACATCCAGACCCGGAACAATTATGTAGATCGTACAAATACTTGTTCCGTGCGGGATTCGAACCCGCAACCCCCCGCGCAGCAACTCATTGCTAAGCCACTGCGCCACAGAACTGTCTGGTAACCCGATGATGAAATTTGAATTAAAAACGAAAGAATTAAAACTTGCAATGACATTACTTAATTTCTATGTTGAAATTCTCTCTACAGAATGTATTATTAGAATACACCGATTTCCTTCACTTACAGTGTTAATAATTCCTTAAAATTCAACTTCTGAAGCTTTATGTATAAAGTCCAAAGCTAAAGTAACTGCAGGGAAGTTAGGTTTTCTTGCAAAGGTGTGGCTCTAGTTGACATTACATGGGCTGCTAGTCAAGCATTGATCTAATAGGTAGAAAAAATGTGACAATGCATCCTCACTGCTAGTAATACTATTTTAAACTAGTGGTACTAAAAGTAGTATATACTACTAATATACAATTAATATAGTTATTAATAAAAATAATAGATAAGGCACATATATTTAGCTTGTTACAGAAGCTTCACTGTTTGCTTCCCATCTAACTTCACTTAAAATCGTATAAAAAGTTTTTCTATAAGTTTACTCTGCGTAGATCGGAATTAATATTCAAAAACTGAAGATAGCCGGGCTAACTATGACATCGGGACGTCAAACACCTCAGCCCCCCCCCCCCCCCCCCCCCCCACCCATCGGGAATTATAAGGTTAAATTAAACACAATAAAATGCGTAAAAATTAGTTTCATTCAATGTGTAGTCTTCACGTAATTATAAGAAATCATTAAAAGGTAACTTAATATCATATTAAAAGAACTAAGGCTTTTGAATCAACCCAGCCATAGCTGCGAGTGGGACAGCGGCAGCGTATCATCAATCGATTAAGTTACCATGGAAACGGTACAGGCACTGCAAAAGTGCTAAGCCCTGTACTTCTCATATCGAATTTGTTTCGGAAATCCTAGCTCTTTCCCTTTGGAACAAAAATGCAGTGCCTAACTGTTACATCGAAACTGCTCAATAATATAGTTACATTTTTTTATTTTAAATTGTCAATATTGTAATTATTGAAGCCATTATGGTAATTTTCTATGGATATATACACCTAAATATTTCCAAGCGTAGTGTTCACTACAAATATTCCGTTACCGTTACAGCAGATTAAAGTCCACTGTTGAAAATAGGTCTCTCCTATGAATTGCTTCATAGAGGTGATATTTGCAATTTTTATTTTTAGTCGCTGCTGCCCATCTCCTGATTTGTTTCCCTCTGACGCCTCCTACGAGACCCACGGGATGATATGGGGTATGAGATATTCTTACACCATACATTTTACATATTCTTTCCTGAGAAAAAGGGGCTTGACAGACGGACAGATAGACGGACGGACGGACCGACCAAACTCCAAGTGATCCCTTAAGAGTTCCGCTTTTTTCCTTTTGAGAAACAGAACGGTTAAAATGGTATTTTTTACAAATAATATTTACATTTTTTAAATAGATTTTTTTAAATACAAAGGTCAAGACTAAAAAGTTATTATATATGCAACTAAAAAAAAAACTACTCATTTTGAGACATTGAGCGCTTTCAGAATAAAGGACGTCCATTAATATTCTCTATTTTTATAGTTCATCGGATTTTAACGAACAACCTGTAAAAGGTAAATTACCATTTTACTTACAATTAATAACAGTAAAAATGTAATTAATTTATACGTAAACAGTGAAATTAAACGAGCATTTTTTTATGGAACTTAGTTTTACTCCGACATCAATACGTGAATGCTTTGTCCCTTAAGCAACTACATCCAGCATCGACCTACGAGGACTAATCAAGTGCGTAGCCCAGTTCCCAGTCAAAAAAGATCTTCGGTTCTCATCCCATACGATAGACAGCGGCATTATGCTGCTATTTTACTATGGTATTCTTGGAGAGTAGCTGTGGTAGCTCAGATAGTTAGCGCTGTAAATTTCACAGTATGCGAGCAAACCGGGTTCCATCCCCGCCGGCACCAATGAAATTGTTAATTGCAATTTTAAGTGCTGATTTACCACGTGCTCGGCGGTGAAAGAAAACATCGTGAGGAAACCTGCATGTCTGGGAAATAAGAAAAACAATATTTCGAGGACATGTGAAGTTTGCCAACACGTATTAGGGCAGCGCGGCGGACACTTCTTTGCCCTAAAACCCTCTCTGAAATGAGAGAAGGCCTGTGCCCAGTAGTGGGACGTATATAGGCTGTTACTTTATTCTTGCAGAGTGAGCTTTATCCAGCCAAGCCGCACCTGTAATCAGGTGGAATGTGTGCTCCTTTATCACACTTATTCTATAAAAACCCATATGAAAACAGTTGCATGGTCACCACTGAGGAATGTTTTATTACGAATAAAAACTATTTTAGACCGATTTTAATAAGCAATTAAGTATAACATAATCGCAAGTCAGTGTTTGACTAAAGTTCCTGATGCAGCCGAAGAGTGTAAAACTCACTTGGCTAAGATAAACAAGAGCCTATTCACTTCAACCTTGAAATCAGGCAATGCTTGCCTTGAATAGGTATTCATTATAGTCGAATATAAAGACAGATGACAGCAAACTATGCCACTCTTTTGCTGTGGGCGTCTTTGTGATTTTGATTTTTTTTTATAGGATAAGGGTGACAAACGAGCACACAGTCCACCTGATGGTAAGTGGTTGCTGCGGCCGATAGACATCTACATCTATCCTTTATTACAATTCAAAATGTAGATGCGTTGTCACCCGTGAGGACTAAGATGGAATGCCTCATTTCCAGTAAAAAGGGCCTCCAGCCACCTGCACTCACCAAGCGAAACGCAGAAGTAAACCTCTACTTCACGCTGGTATTCTGTGAGGTCGTGGTACCACCCCGGTTCGAGCCGGCCCATCCGTGCGACAGCAAAAGCTGCCGCGTGGCTCTACCACATATTGATTTTATTGTCCTTTGAAAAATTAACTTTTAATAAGTAGTATTATGTAATAAAAAATATTCAATTCTATTATTTTTCTCTATTCTTCTATTCGTGACTTTACCACGTGATATTTTGATAATGCAATTTCGATACTTGTGTTACATAGGATTAAAAGTTGTAAAACTTTTTTTATTATAATTTATGATTGATTAGTAACTGGACAATAAAATGTCTCACTGTATTAAAAACTCTACTTTAACTGTCACTGTAAACAATAATCTGTGTTTACTAACGTTATTATTATCTTTAGGGATTTACATAATAATACAATTAAGTTTTTATAGTATAAAGGAATCTAGTAGAATCAGATTAAAATTAAATAGATGTTAATAATTTTGATCTTAAACAAACTAAAAACAGGTAATATATTCTAAGCGAACTGCAACATGATGTTCATTTAACTGGTCAATTGAAACAAGCTACCGTAAACCCATACGTTAAAAGCTTCCGTTCGAGTCCGTCCGAAGTAATTATTACTACGGAGTACGGAGTCACGGACTAGTTCACTATTACACTCGTTGTTATTGAACTTAATGTGCACGTAGTTGTTTAGAACAAAGGATTATCTAACTTTAATTTCTTTTTCTTTCTTCTTTAACATTCTTTATTAATTAAATACCGGATAAAGGCTTTTTTCTAGATCGTGCTCAGAGACAAAACCATACAAGAAATTACGAGTACTTTATTTTGTAACTAAGTACTTTTGGTTTTGATAATTTTAAACCAAGTAATGACTAGGTAGCGATAAAAAATAATCAAATCTCTCAGACATCAGAGCGGAGATAGGCACTAGTTTAACTCAAGTGCTGTACTGCACTAACTAACCCGGCTGCCAAGCGTTAAGATGCATTTTTGAAAATACTTATTTCCAGCAGTGGATTCAAGAAGCTTATTGAGCTTCTTAAGTGGACTTTTAACTTAAAAGGCTGATAAGTACCATTTCCAAATTACCGATACAAGCAGATATCATTACAAGTAACATTATCGATACTTGTGGGCCGGCCATATAGCTCGAAGAACCGACAACCGATGGAGAAGAAAGGTTCTCGAGTGGCAGCCTCGTACCGGTAAGCGAAGTGTAGGGTGACCCCCACTAGATGGAGCGACGACCTGGTAAAACATGCAGGAAGTCGATGGATGCAGGTGGCTCAGGACCGTGCTTAGTGGCATTCCTTGGGGGAGGCCTATGTTCAGCAGTGGACTTATGAAAGGCTGTAATGATGATGATGATGATGTGTGGTATCGAATATAAATAATAAAAAGGTTCTCGAGTGGCGGCCTCGTACCAGCGGACGAAGTGTAGGGCGTCCCCCACTAGATGGAGTGACGACCTGGTAAGACATGCAGGAAGTCGATGGATGCAGGTGGCTCAGGACCGTGCTTTGTGGCATTCCTTAGGGGAGGCCTATGTTCAGCAGTGGACTTATGAAAGGCTGTAATGATGATGATGATGATGTATCGTATCGAATATAAATAATAAAAAGGTTCTCGAGTGGCGGCCTCGTACCAGCGGACGAAGTGTAGGGCGTCCCCCACTAGATGGAGTGACGACTTGGTAAGACATGCAGGAAGTCGATGGATGCAGGTGGCTCAGGACCGTGCTTTGTGGCATTTCTTGGGGGAGGCCTATGTTCAGCACTGGACTTGTGAAGGGCTGTAATTATGATGTGTGGTATCGTTTTATGTCTAATTCTACCAAGTTGTATGCATCTTGAAGGATTTGTCTATAGTCACTACGCTGGGCAGACGAATTGATATCGCAATCGCGTCTCGTTGAATAATAAAGTAGGGTTTCTTTTATTAACTTGATTTGGATTGTTTTGTAGACTTTACATTGTATTGTTGTCGTACCAACCGACCCATCAAGATACGGCCGTAGTTTAAAATTCTATCAATTGTTCGAATTTTAGACACTTTTATTTTATAAAATTAAAATGACAACGAACTTAAAGTTCATAGTAAATGGCTCCTGCCATAGATATCAACCAACTTCAAGCAAAGAAGGCTACCAATTCATTGTCACCTCTGAGGAATAAGATAGAATGCCTCACAGCCTATATTTTTTATATAGAATAAGGGACACAAACTAGCACACAGTCTACCTGATGGTAAGTGGATGCTGTGACCCATAGACATCTACATTTATCCTCAATTAAGAATCTAAATGCAGATGCGTTGTCACCCATGAGGACTGAAACGGAATGCCTCGTTTCCAGTAAAAAAGGGTCTTCGGTTGTCTACAGTCACCATACGAAACACAGCAGAATTAAGCTACTATTTTACGCCGCTATTCTGTGAGAGCGTGGTCCATTAATAATAATAATAATCGTAGACACATTTGCCTCCCTCCTCTGGCTACGTTTTGGTGACCTCTTTGGGGAAACTAGGGGTTTTGTCTGTGTGATACAGATCAAGTTATGCAGCCAACAACTTTCGGAGATATATCCTAAGGGATGGCACCAACGCCATCTGTCGAGGTTGTCGCCATCCCGGTTTCACTCAGGCATGGAATCTCCGGTTGTTCTATGCTTTGTAACTCTGCATTCCACGTCAAAATACACTTAATACCGAAGCACAGCAGTGCACGCGGCGGCAGAACATGTAAGAGCTCCTAGTTACACTCCTGGGCAGAAAAGTTTTATCACATAGAACATTTTATTTGTCGGTAGACTTCGTCATTATATGGATTTCCCGCCACAAAACATAGACTTAGGCAGGTTAATTGCGAGCCAAGCTTGGAAGTAATAAACCGAAGTACAAAACCTTATTAAATATTTTAATCAATTTTTGAAGATTTCCTGCATGTCTTACCAGGTCGTCACTCCATCTAGTAGGGGGACGCCCTACGCTTCGTCTATCGTTACGAGGCTGCCACTCAAGAACGGCTTATATGGCCTGTCCATTGTCACTTCAGCTTATTGATCCGTAGTACTAATCATGCAGGAATTCGATGGATAGGTGGCTCAGGACAAGAGAGGCATTCCTACGGTTTAATTATGAGCAACATTTTTAAAACCTAATTTGAAAAGGATTATAATGTATGTAACCCACGATTGGATTATGTCCACTGGGAGGAACAATTACGATATTATATAATTTCTGCTGAAAAAGTGAGTGAATGAGTCGATAAGGGTCGCCGTTGACGGAATTTTATCAACCAAATTGGTAATATATTGAAGATAAGTAAAATTAAGAGTGCCCTTAACCGACGAGCATTTATGCGTAGGTAATATGGATGTAAAATGTGCGAAAGAACCGTTCCAAATGGATGTCCGTAGTCTCTGCCTACCCTCTGTGTAACAGGCGTGTTTATGTTATGTTATGTTATGAAAAATTACGAAAAATAACTCGTGTTTATAGAGAATCTGAAGAAGCAAGTAGGATTACTATGACATGACAGTTACGAGTATCTTGTTTTTATTTCGTCATCATCATCATTGCAGTCCTTTAGAAGTCGCTACTGACCATAAAACCCCTCCAAAGGAATGTCTTAGCTTGAAATATCTAGTTATTTATCATTCAACATACTAGCGTAAATATGTAATTGGCTTTTGGCAGCATTTCCGTTGTAGATCTAATAACTGCAACGTTACCGGTGCCAATATTTAGAAGACCTTAAAAAAAAGTAAAACACAGAAATATTCGCAATTTTAAAACAACCAGGTAAATAACTATTTGTAAAGGCGAAATTTATAATAAAAAGGCGAAGTTCATATTTAACAGTTAACTGTTTTATATGAACTTCGCCTTTTTAATATTATTCATGTCAAACATATATATATATATATATATATATATATATATATATATATATATATACATATATATGTCATCATCATATCAGTCATGGTGACTAGGACAAATTCTTTTTACAATAGGCGGAGTTTATATTAAACAGTTAACTGTTTAATATTAAATGTTAAACAATCAACTATTTTTTGTTATGAACAGTATTATGTATTTTGTTATATATATATTTAACATTTAATATTAAACAGTTAACTGTTTAATATAAACTCCGCCTATTGTAAAAAGAATCTGTCGTAGTCACCATGACTGGCGTTCCCAAAATATGATTTTTTTTACATAAAACAATATAAAAACGAACTTATAGTCCACTTGATGATAAGTGAATTCTGCAGTCCACGATATCTGCAGCCAATTTCAAACGTAGACTACGACTGTCACCACTCTGAACTAAGATACAATGCTCACAGCTAATAATTTTACTACTTACACTTCAGGCTCGAACAAGGTAGTTGCGAGCATTGCTAGCTGATGGCAAAAATAAGTAAATAGGGTGATTACCTAGACAGATGAACTCCTACACAGAAATAGATTCCTACCACTTAGTAAAGTGGGAAAAATCATAATCGGTACATCTATTCCGAAGATTAGCCGGGGCAGACAGACAGATACACATACAGTCGGACACAAAGACAGACAGACAAAAATTCTAAAAATATTTATTTATGTCTTCATCATCATCATCATTACAGTCCTTCACAAGTCCACTGCTAAACGTAGGCTTCCCCAAAGGAATACCACAAAGCACGGTCTTTAGCCACCTCCATCCATTGACTTCCTGCATGTCTTACCAGGTCGTCATTCCATCTAGTACCAATCGGTTGTCGGTTCTTCCAGTTATATGACCAGCCTATTGCCACTAAAGCTTACTAATTCGTTGGACTATGTCTGTCACTCTAGTTCTACTGCGGATATCCTCGTTTTTTCGTCTATCATGCAGAGTAATCCCGAGCATACCCATCTCCATAGCTCACTGAGCGACATTGAGATTCCTCATACGGCCAGCAGTGAAAAATTACGTCTCACGTCCATAGATCATGGCACTGGTTGTAAAATCTTGTTTTCACGTGATTCTTGTTGTTATTTACATGGTAGAGCCATGCTGCAGGTATATTAATAGTATAGTTGTAGCACGAATGGGTAGGCTCGACCGGGGAAGGACCACGCTCTCACAGAATACCAGCTTAAAATAGCAGCTTAATGCTGCTGTGTTTCGTATGGTGAGGGTAGAGAACTGGAAACCCATTTTACTGTAAAAGAGACATTCGATCTTAGTTCTCAAGGCTGACACAACGCATCTGCATTTTAATTCGCAAACGAAGTATATATGTAGATATCTATGGGCCACAGCAACCACTTACCATCAGGTGGACTGTGCGCTCGTTTGTCACCCTTTATTCTATAAAAAAAAAGTTTTGAGATATGCCTGACGAGAAGACTGCCCAGCCGAGTTGAATCCGTCGATTGGCCTGTCTGTGTAAGTTAAACTTACCTAGTGGTACTTATTGTCCCAGGTAAATATACTCGTCAACAACTTCGAGCTTAGTGCTCCCAACAACTACCAGCGTAGGTGTGACATGGACGCTACACATGACTTTTGTTTTGTCTATGTTCATCTTAAGACCTATCCGTTGAGAGACACTATTGAGGTCATTGAGCATAGTGCACAGGTCCTCCAGCGATTCTGCCATAAGGACTATATCATCGGCAAATTGAAGATTAGGGATGTACTCGCCATTGACGTAATACCGTATCATTTCCAGTCCAATAGCTTGAAAACGACTTCCAATGCAGCGGTGAAGAATTTCGCGAATAATACTTCACCTTGGGTTACACCTCTCTGCAGTTGGATAGGTTTCGTACTCTGGTTCTGTACTCGGATAGCCATCGTAGCTCTACTGTATAAACACTTCAGCATTTCGATATACCGACAGTCAATTTGGCACCGCTGAAGGGACTGTAGTACCGCCCAAATTTCGACGGAATCAATGGCTTTCTCATTGTCCACATACGCAAGATATAGTGGCGGATTGTACTCTTCGGTCTTCTGTACAATTTGCCGATGTGTAAATATGTGATCTATGGTGCTATAGCCTTTTCGGACTGGCTTGTTTGGGAGGCTGAAAGTCGTTGAGTCTGCGTGCAAGACGATTCGTAATAACTCTTGAAAACAGCACGTAGACGTTGCTCAGAAGTGAAATCGGTCTGTAGTTCTTCAAGAGAGCGTTGTCACCTTTCTTGAAGAATAAGACCACACTGCACTTCTGCTCCGCGCCTCATGAGTAGTGCCACCATGAAGGACGGAATCATTTATGTCTTATTAGGATACAAATGATTGACGGCCCCATGGCGCAGTGGCGTTTGAATCCCGCGCGGAAGTAGTTTGTTTGTGCTTGTGAAATGTATGTTTGTAAACTGCCCCCACGATACAGGATAAAATCCTAGTGTGGAGGTAACGTTTGTTAAAAAAAATAATGAGCTTAATATATACCAGTTATTTCAATATTACAAACAAGCACTTCAATTTTATTTAGGTATATGTATTGATAATGTATTGATAACCTCGAGTTCGATGTTATGTGTTCTGTGAAGTTTGACGGACTCCTAACAACATGACAACGACAAGGCCTCTTCTGAACGACAGTCCGAGGTGTGAGGAGTGAGGAAGCCTTGCCTAGCAGTGGAACATATATAGGCTGCTACCCTAACTCTACACATGTAATTATGTGTGGCCTTTATAGTGCTCGTACTTAGATAAAAAAGGTGCTAGTGCGGGGTAGTTCCTAACGGAATTGTATCCGCGACCGGTCGTCGCTGTTGGTGTTACATAGCCATTCAGCAAGGAAATGCAACCAACGTTCTTGGCACGACACCACGGAAAGTAGTACTGTATGATAATTTAAGTTATTATTATTTTTAATTATAGTTTCAAATATTGTATATTTTTCAATGATATGTAATACATGATTAATATACTTAATAAAGTTGTAAATATTATGATAAAGATCGTATACACATTCCTAACAATAATATACATTTCTAATTAAAGTTTCAAAACTTACTTTGAACTCTGGCATACTTAGTTTTATTGGTTTCAGTGTTAATCGTAAAGCGCTCTTTTTCCTTCAAAGAAACAATGAACGCCCTTCAAAACGTATGTTTCAAATAAAAAGCCAAACCAACTGTGGATTCTGATATTATATAACCAGTGTGTACCGGCGTTTATGTGTTTTGTCGCTGTTAATACTGTCCAATCAAAGTTGACCTCCTATTTTATTTACCAACAACCCTGAATTATCCTGTTCCACGTTAACGAAGACGGGAGTGGGAGGCCGATGATAATGGTCACTCCGAGCTACAATTTACGTTGGGAGCATGCGCTACGCCATCCCGCCGCCAGTATACGAAGACCGGTTGGTTCTTTCTAACGCATCCCGCCGTGCACGCTAATTCTGATAATCTTTTTGAAATGGTATTAGAATATCACCTGATGATTTTGAATTTTGAATTTATCAGCAAAATTTAAAGGGTATAAGGTATTTTTTAAATAAATAATTAACGTCGGACTAAATGCTTATCAGCAAGAGCCCCTTTTAATAGGCTATTAAATAATATTATTGCATCGGTCATAAAAATTACAATTTAATTTATTTATAAGTTTTTCAAATTGATAACACAATACTTCTTTACTAGGTCATTTACCTGTTGCCCTTTTACAATTCTCGCTGCGTAGGCGTAAGTTTTACGCATATTTCTACAAAGTGTAAGATTAGATCGTGCTTCAGGTGTAAATATTGTGATTTTCAGGCAATAGCATTTCAGGCAATAGCTAGCAAATAAATACAATGCTTGTGTGAAAATTTTGTATAATAATAACAAAACAGACTTTAAGACATACGGCTGTTCATATTTTTCATATCATTTAAATTAGTGTTTTAAATGTTATTATGTGAAAATAGTGATTTCATTAATCTTTCACAAAAATATTATGTTGTATATTTTAAATGTCTGACGGTCCGTCAAAGTTACCATCGTTGATGACCTCAAAATGCAAATCACACGAAATGTGGGCTGCTATGACAAGATCTATTGAAATCCTCGTCGCATTCTTCGAGTATTATGCACAAAGGTAAGATTACGCATAAGCATTTAAATTTATACAGTTTTTAAATATCTTTCAAAGCAAATTCAATTAAATAAATATATTTTTTTTTAATAGAATAAGGGTGACAAGCGAGCAATCCACTAACCAGCAGGTGGACTGGGTGCCCCCTGATGGTAAGTGGATGGTATGGCCCATAGAGATCTACATTCATCCTCCATTAAAAATCAAAATATACATACGTTGTCACCCGTGAGGACTAAGACGAAATGCCTCGTTATCAGTAAAACTGGTCTTCGGTTCTCTACGCTCACCATACTAAACACGCTGCTATTTTCCACTGGTATTCTGTAACAACGAGGCCCTTGGCCGCTTCCCCGTCGAGCGGGCCCAAATCATTGCATAATGCACGTAATATAATTCTAATTTACTCTTCTAAAATTTTGCTTTGTTATATAATTATTAATATCACAATTTTTTACAAATTTAAATTAAATTTACATCAAAGTCATTAAAGATGATTATTATGTATCATGCATGATGGCCGTTAAAAAATCCGTAACGAATATATGCACAGTAACGAGACTAAACATATAAATTAGCGGATCAGTAAGCTGGAGTGGCAATGAGCCGGCTATCTGGAGTGGCAGCCTCTTACTGGCAATTGCAGTGTTTGACAACCCCCAACGACTGAGATGTAGTTACGACCTGATATAACACGCATACTAATACTGCAAGAATAAAGACCGTATGACGAATCCATGAGTTTATTTCCGCTTTTCTAAAAATCTAGGCCTTTTGAGTTGTAACCCTATTTTATCTGAGGTGCGATATGTGGCAGGCCTATGTTCAGCAGTGGATTTGTGATGAGTCTGTGGATGTAGTGATAGTGATACTTGTACAATAAGAGATGCAATAAGAGCCTACAATGGGAATGAACATTTATAGGTCGATAGAAAATAAGATTTGCATTCTTATTATTAAAATTGAATTATGTTTATTATGTAACGTATATTATTGGTAAATAATTTTACTTAAAAGTATAAAAATGAAGTTATTTTACTATAAATATTTTTTTCAATTAAATTAAGATTATTTGGTAGAAATAAATCTCTTCCGATTACGACATTGTGTAATACAATGATTTGAAGGTTTATTGTAAATTTCCCTTAAATATAATAAAATATAAAATACAAAACGAGCGAGTAAATAAAAAAATAAAATCTTATAAATACGTTAAAATATTACTTTTAAGATCCAGCAGAAACAGTTGCATCGTGTTGTTCCATGTTGCCGGACGTCACAAGTTCTTGAAATGTTTTGTTTTTTAATTGAAAGGGCCAACGAAACTTGGGTCCGCCGAATGATAACTGTCTGCAAACACCTGCAAACAACTTTAAACAAAAAAGGTTTCAGATGCGTTGTAACCTTTGAGGACTAAGATGAAATGTCTATTAGTATTATTATAGCCTGTAAGTATACTACCTCTATAACCTTTAGAACGGTACACAGCAGTGCAGTGCTCGCACTGTTTTTTATGACTGGAAAAGTTAAGAGGCTAGTGCCTAACCTGGTGGACTTCAAGACAGGAAAGGAGTCTTATCATGTAGTATCTCTTTATAGCTTTCCTTGCTGTAAAGTTCACAGTACGCGTGCAACACCGGCTACAATAAAATGTTTAATTGCAATTTTTAGTGTAGACTTACAAACTAAAAATTACAAATATCAAAAGTCAACTTCCAAACATAAGCCTCCTCCATAGATTATCAAATAGGCTGGATATTTGCCGTAGTTGTCACAGGTTGGCGACGACGGCAGCTTTTTATTATTGTTAGCTGTTATGAGAAAGACGCAGATGCCCATCTCCTGTTTGTTTTCCTCTGTCCCCTCTTACCACAACCACAAGGCGATATGAGATAGAAGATCCACTTTCGCCGCCACTACAAGGCGAATATATTTCTAGTCCAGTTCATGAATGTAGTTCTTCTCACGTTCACCGTGAATATCAAATGGATTTACGAATTTTCGAAGTATACTTAAAAGTAAATAAAAAATATCACCATTCATTTTATGTTTCTAACGTGCTTGGCGGTGAAGGAAAACATCTGAAAACTCTTTCAGAAATTAAAAGAGGAAGAAGAAGAGTCAAACACAATAGTCTGTAGTCAAGCAGTCGCACAGAGTATTTTAAAATGTTTCCATCAAAAATATTAATAATAATTTTGTGTGATTTCAAATGTTCCTTTTTCAACAGTCTGTGGAGTGTATGACAAGGTAAAAAGCGTTTATGTTATATTTTGTGTATTAGATTTCCGTGTTTTATATATTAATGCGCAGTCGAAAGTGAAATATAGCTTACTCAATATTCAAAGCTAAAATAATTACGAATTACGGTTTAATTTAGATCCCTAGGCGACCAACAGTATTAAAACTAAAGAAGCGATGCTTTGAGGAAGATTTAGGAATAAATGAAACTACGAAATAACTTTATGTTGTGAATTAAGTAAAACTTAAACCTTAAAAAATATCATAGTGTTACTACACTGTACTCATCACTTTATAAATGTTGAAGTTGAGACTAATTAACATTTTTACTATTTGAATACTTTCTTTAAATAAGTTACTGGTGTTTCTGCGTCTAACCTAAAAATTAAAGAAACCCTATCTGTCTATTAAGATAAGTGTTTGACGCTTTTGATAAAGAAATGTAAGACTACAGATGAGATGAGGTGATGATGATGAGAGACATTGGTGTTATTAAATTCAGATTTTAACGTCAAAAAATCAATGAATGCATGTGACTCAGGATACGGCCCTTTTGTGGTCTTTCCTCGAGAACCTATGTTCAGCTGTGGACTAATGAAGCGTTGTAATGGCCTACTTTTAAAGCTTTATAGAATAGTCCGTTTAAATAATATATTTTTTATAGAATAAGAGTGACCAACGAGCACACAGTCCACCTGATGGTAAGTGGATGCTGTGGTCCATAGACATCTACATTTATCCTCGATTAAGAATCAAAATGCAGATGCGTTGTCACCCCTGAGGACTAAGATGGAGTGCTTCGTTTCCAGTAAAAAGGCTGTCCGGTTCTCTACACTCACCATACGAAACACATCAGCATTAAGCTGCTATTTTACGGTGGTATTCTGTTAGAGCGTGATCCTTCCCTGGTCGAGCCGACCCATTCGTGCTACAACTATACTCCTAATACAGCTGCAGCATGGCTCTACCACGTAAGACTACCATAATATTATAATATCCATGAAAAAATAAAACTAAAACACCAGAGGAATTGCAGGTGCAAAGGACCTTTCTAAATTATTTTTATTTTTATGATGATATCATTGTGAAAACGCTCAGTTCAAGATCATTGAAAGAATCAGGTGTTACCTTGCGGAAATCCATTATATTAAAGATGGTAAAAACTAATTAGCTAATATCCGCGTAGTAAAATAAAATGATACTTTTAAATAATTGTTATTAGTTAGCTTTTTCTTTTTTATGAAATTATAAATGGAATAAAAAAATCGTTATCTATTTGTCGATTTTATGTCTGTTAATTGGCAACGTCGAATCTGACAGCTAGGCCCATGTCATAATTATCAAAACTAAATAGTCTCTAGTCGAATTTCTTTGAATTTATGTTATTTTGTCTGTTTTCTCGTGGATTTGTTATTTAAGCAACGCTTTCTAGCAAGCTTTCTAAATGGACTCTGATAATTTTTCTCATCCACGGCCTGAAAATGGATTCCGCTCCCACTTCTTACGATAACCTCTGCACGAACTTGGACTCGATATCCACTGTTAAAGATGACCCCAGATTTCACCCCGGCCAGAGTTCTTTCCAGCTCTCAGTAACTCATTCAAAAGGACATTTACGGTGTGTCGATTGTGGTTTAAATGTCACGAAAATACGAAGTCATTTGTTGTTAAAAAAACTGTTCTTCTGAAAATAAAAAACCTTTATATCTTCAAAAACCGGACCTTTTTTAAACAAATTTTTTAACCATTTTATTCTTTTAATTGCATATTATCATTTCCATATGCTTTTATATGTGGGCACCCATGGCCGAAGTGTCTATGAACGGTGGGCATTCCCCTTTGTAGCGGGTACCTGTATATCTGTCTGTGGCATCATACCTCCTGAACGGATAATCCGATTTTGATTTAGTTTTTTTTATTTGAATGGTAGTAAACTATTAATATAGCTGCGCATGGCTCTACCACGTAATTTTTACAGAATAAATAAAATCAAATATAGATATCGTGAATATATAGATTGTTAAATTTCAGAATATTTTAATGTCTGAATTGGACATTTGATAGTTATTTGTTTCATCTGGGGCGTTTTATTGTGAGACAGCGTTTCTCTGAAGTGATTTAAAAGAGAACACGTCTACGAGTGTCTCTTATGTAAGCTATGAATCTCAATTGGTAACTTACGCTTACATAAGCTTTTCACAAAAGTTCGTGGCGTAAAACTCTGGCACAAAACTATAAATTTCGTTTGAAAACACGAAAGAATATAATGAAAGTAATAATAAAACATAAATTTAAGGTAAACACATTTAAACCAATGCAACGTTTGAAGAATTTTTAATTGAAGAAAGATCTTTGCATTAACTAGTTTAAATATGACATTAAATAAATATTCTACAATTTTTTGAAAGTCCTGATAGGTTTAACTTTTTTTGAACGAAGAGTATTTTGTATTAAAAAAAAATCATCTATGTGAACGTGGACATTTTTTTAAATTATTTACTCTTCAAAGAAGGAAAATATACCTTTTGCGCTTAGCGAAATATTAAATTTCGCTATACCTTGTCTTTTTATCCCAAAAATTTACTTACAATTAATAGCTTCATAAATTTGATCAAAATACGAACTTACTTTCCTTTTACACTGCTATTACTTTCATAGGATTATTACTTATAATATTATTACGTTCGATTAACACGAAAAAATATAAAAAATAGCTTAAGATTTTATTATGAAAGAATAGAATATATTTTATTCAATATAGATTATTAGATTATACTTATTGAAAGTATTTTTTTTAATTACTACTGGTTAGAAAAATACCTCTATCGTGGCAAGAGAAGAACCAGCAAGAATTCCAGCGAAATTATTATTTTAGACACAAAATTTTACTAAAATTTTGTACAATTATTTATATGAAATAAAATACAACCAACATGGTGGCAATCGTGTTATTCTCAGAGGTTACTTTTATTCATGTAGTCCTTAATATTATATTAACCCTTTTTATACAGTTTTTATATATTAAATTATATTAACTTTTTGATTGTCAAACTATGAATATATGGGGGATTTTATTGTAAAAACGTTTACATTGCACCATAAACGAATAACTAATTCTATGGAGTCTATTAACTGGCATTACACTCTTGTTTTTGTTCCTTGTGTACATGTTTAAAAAATGAATATATAAGTTATTAACAAAACTATTGTATGCCACATAACGCGAAGCGTTATTAGATAGTGTTTTACTCTCGACAAGTCAAGGTCAAGCAATTTTGTGTTCTTTTCTTAAAATTACTCTATCATAACCATATTGCACTTAAACTATAATATGAGTAGTCTTATATCAAGAAAAAACTCTAACTAATCCATTTTATATCTTCTAAAAACTCATTTTATATTCCTATTTTGAAAAAAACGGTTTGAAAAAAGTTTACGTGGACGTCCGGATGTTGATTTTGTGTGTGGTCACGATAACTCCCGAAAAAGTTGACGTATCGAGACCGTGTTTTTTTTATTAGCTTCAGAACTACATCATCTGGTTCCCTATTTCAAATCAATAGCCTAGTACGCGTAGTTTGTTAATAAAATAATTTTCAACTTTTATACGTTTAAAAAAAGGCATTTTCATATCATTTTACTAGCCCTTGATAGACAAAGGACAAATGTACCATACAGCCAATATCGATTTTATACTTTGTGTACTCGATTTATTTTGGTAAATATTATAATTTTTTCCCTGTAGGTGACATTTAAAACACGTAAATAATATATTTTAAAATTCAGGAATACAATTTATTTATTTTTTGATCAAAAATAAATTAAACACTCATGTAACGTGCACTTTCGTTGATTTTCCAAGCTATTTACATATTTATATACAGACATTATTACATTTTCATAGGTATATTGCATAATTAAATTCCTTTATATTTAATTTTAATTTTTTTTAAATATCGTAACTAGGAATTACTCTTAAATTGCCAAGGCGTTTAACAAACATAAATACACGGGACAAGCATCCCATCCCTGAAGTCACCTCACTAGCGAGACGTTAAAAGTTTTAAAATTGTAATGAGTAGTAAATCAATAAGATTTGGGGTCATTGTGACTTTTTCTTGTCATAATAAATAGCGTTAAATTATTGCGAAAACACAAATCCAGGTCGAGAAAGTTTCTTCATTTTCAATATTTTAAACACTAGTTTCGTATTACAAAGGAGTGGAATAATTTGCCGGCGTCTATCTTTTCGTCCGAATACAATCTGGGCGTCGTCAAGGCAAAAGTGAATAGGCTTTTGTTACGCTAAGACAGTGTGATTTATCATCTAAGGTTGCATCACCACTTACTACAAGGTGGGATTGTGGTCAAGTACTGGCTTATAATAAGTAAAATAAAAAAAATTCAGGGCTTTGAGAAATTCGTATACTAGATTTGTTCCGCCCAGTGTTACATTTGGGTGTTCTATATTCGGAAATTTGGCAAATTCGTATGCAAGATTTATTTTATCTTATGTCTAGTTGGGATTTCTATATGCAGACATTTGACAAATTCGTCTGCTAGATTTTCTTATACATTATGTTTTATTCATGATTTCTAATAAAAACAATGTAATATTATGTTAAAGGATGTAGGTTTGAAGTGAAAGCCACGAATGCGAAATAATAACTGATTAATTTTAGATAAATGAGCCTGTTAAATTATAGTAGTTATAATAATAAGAACAGTTAAATGTAAGGGTACAATGTTAAACTTGGAATAATTTCACGGTATATTCTTACTATAAACAATGACCATAAATGGTTATATATTTTAGGTTCATATTACTTTGTTTATTTCTTATGCATCCTACTGTACTTACACAACAGTAATAGTAGGAGCCGCGTAAGCGCACTTCTAGAAATGTGTCA
This sequence comes from Parnassius glacialis, assembly GCA_033319125.1. NCBI lineage: Eukaryota > Metazoa > Arthropoda > Insecta > Lepidoptera > Papilionidae > Parnassius > Parnassius glacialis. The sequence goes on along the minus strand of JAVANC010000002.1, from coordinate 16,100,937 downwards.
TTCATTCATTTCTAGTGACCGAATCATTCAAGTACTTATTTTTCACACGTACCGGGTCATTCGAATTGGTCATTCAAAATTCAAATGCATAATTTCGGGCTTCAGTTCTCTGTGGTCTGTGTAGTGCCAGACCAAATAAGATAACCATTAACCTAATGTCTCCTTTGTAGGCCCCTCAGAACAATTATTTAAAATGTTATTTCGAAGAATTATACAACTTGAATTAAAAAAAAATATTGTAATTAGTCTTGTCTTGTCACAAAATTACGAGAATTAAGATTATACGAGAAATAAATTAAAAGAATTTACTTCAAATGATGACTATTCAGCTTTCGCCATAATGCTATTACTGTTAGAACTACGTCGGCTTCGCAGGTCGATGTATTACTTAGAAGCTTAGGCTAGCCTAAAGAGCTAAAAATCGCCTAAATTGGTAACACTGGCGAATGCAGGCACCCTACACTAAAGACTATGCATTCAAATCATTCAGGATTCGGTCGGTATTCGATTCATTCACAATTCACACCAATCACAAGTTAAAAAGGTTCCGTCAATGAGGGCTAATAATTTTCCACTCACCAGATGTCGCTAGGTGTGACTGAGGTAAAGTTTTTTTTACACAGTGTCAGTTAATTGAGAAATTAGTTTTAAATAATAGTTTATCATTTTCTAGAGTATTATTTTAATACACAACACAATGCGTCAGTGGTTTGATTTTTAAGTTTTTGCACATTATAACTTTTTTTTAAAAAAGTCGTCTTTTAGTTATATTTATAGTTTGGTTAATTCATTTCCAACGTAATTAATATGAAATATAACTAATAATACAGAAAGAAACCTTAAATATTACATTTATCTAAGAAATTATTGTCCCCGCTATGAAATCTATCAAATATGTTAACTCACTCTAAAGTGGCGCCGCCCTGGTGGCAGAAAAAGTCGTGGATGCCCTCATTGTTTGTGATTGGTTGTACCGAAACACTCAAAAACAGAAGATTAAGATACATTCTCCCAATAACGGGGTGACCCATGTTCAGATGTAAAGTTTTACTGGCCGATAATGATGATGAAGAAGAATTAGTAAATTACACTTGAATACTTTTGCCATATAGTGGCGGTGTAAGAATATCCACTACCCTAATATCGTCCCGTGGATATCGTGAGAGGCGACAGAGGGAAATATTCAAATAGATGATCGGCAGCAGCTTGTTCCTGATAACAGCTCAAAATAATAAAAAAGCTGTGGTTGACAACCCGCTTGCCAATCGTGTCAACTATGGCAAAATCCCCCCCATGCAGCAATCTATGGGGGACGCCTATATACAGCAGTGGACTGTTATAGGCTATAATAGATAAAGTAGTTTTCGTTTAAACTCCCTATTAGTTTCGTATAAATAAATAAATAAATAAAAAGTATTTATTTGCCACAAAACGATACAATGTTAAAATTTAAATAGACAGCTTAATAATGAATTGAGCCAAAACGGTCTGTGACTCAGTTGTAACGGGAAACCCATTACTCCTTCTATTCTGCCACAGCCTTTGCGCAGTACACATACAGGGTCTTAGGCAAGTGATGAAACACACGTTTTAAAATATTCTTAGGTCCTTGCAAACAAAAAATTATTGATTTTGCTTATATTTATACAAAATTAGTTTTCACTTTTCTATGCAAATAAATAAAATGGCAGCCTGTATATATCCCACTGCTAAGTAAAAGTCTTCTTTTATTTCTGAATAAGTTTCAAAGCAAGGAAGAGTCTTCCGCGCTAATTCAAGGTGTATTTAACATCATCACATGCATGATTTTTTTTCTGACGTTCAGGTTTCCAAACTATATTTTTCTTTGAAGGTGAATTTGTACAGGCGAGTATTGAACTTGATTTGCTATAAAGGGTTTTAATACAAGTGCCCAAGCATAGGGATCAACAGTGCTTAAAAAGAATAATGCTCAAAATGAAAATCTCTATTTATTACCGATAAATAAATTAGTATAGCTAAAGCTACTTTAATGTTTCCTTTAAACTTCTTTTATGTAAGAGCTTTAACTTCCGCTTGAAATCACTACTTGAATCACTTCAAAAATTGTGGTTGACTTTCGCAAACATGAGTATAACGCGGCGCCAGTCAAACGATAATTTAAAAATTAAAAAGAGCTGTACAAGTCTTTGAACCCATTTTAAGAGGAGTGTTTGTAGGTGTTCTTAGGCATTTGAGAATAGAAAATTAAATGAAACAATTAGAAGAAAATTATATTATATAAGTACGAAATGAACATATACACATACATACACCCATACTTAATACATCCTCACACACTACTCATACAACATGTACAAAGTCAAATACAACACCACATACTACAAATACTTAATACACTTACACACTACATATATGAAATATAACCTAATAATTATTGATTTTTTTGATGTATTAATGTTATGAGACTAGGTAGGATACTAAAATCAAATTAAAACGTAGGATACTAAAAACATGTTTTTACTGTTTTTATTCCCTATTAGTTACTTTATTTCGTTAATAATACTGTAATTTTTAGCTATGTAGTTTTAGTGTTTTTAGCGAAGTCATCTGTTATAGGCATTATTTTGCTTACTAGGTGACCTCGATCACTGATCATATAATGTAACTTTAATGTTTGACGAAATAAATTATTTATTATTATATTATTATTATTATTAAATATTATATTAGGTTATAACCGTGATAGCTCAGGGAATAAGCGCCCGCCTTCATGTTCATAATAAATGAGCAAACAGTGGAACTGTCTGACTGTCCCGCCTTCCTGGTATATAGTGTATTGTCTATGGTCCCGCCTGTTCTAACGAAATTGTTAATCGCTAGTACATTAAGTAGATATAAAATTATTTGTTGCACGTTTTGCACATAGACGGACTTAATGCCATAATGGGTGCATTTTTTTTTCAGTTAACCTTTGGTAGTGTTGCTACCCATAGCAATAAAACAAGCAATTTATTTATATTATTAAACAAATAACATTATACTGATGTGTTTGACTCCGGCTCGATCGGGGAAGGAACACGCTCTCACAGAATACCGGCGTAAATTAACATCTTAACACGGCTGTGCGTCGTATGGTGAGAGTAGAAAATCTTTTTGGCAGGAAAAAGGCATTCCAACATAGTCCTCACGGGTAACATCGCATCTGAATTTTGATTATTTATTGATTAACCACTTAACATCCGGTGGACTGTGTGCTCGTTTGTCACTCTTTCCTATAAAAAAAGCTTTTAATTAATTATAAATTTCGGTCCCATCTACGCAGAATAAGGTTACTTGAAGTTTAGCAGTTTGGGTTACATTTTAATCTTATTAATTACAGGATCCTATCCTATTCTATCAAAATAAGGAAGTAACAAACTTGGTGTGAATCTATGTTCTTTTCAGCTCGTTTGCAAGGATTTGTAGTCTGCCAAATCTGATACAATGGCAGAAGCCATCTTAGTATATGATCACTAATATATGACTTCCCGGAGCATTGGTGTTTCACGTTAGTTATATGTTTTTACCTTTATATGTCAGTTATATGGTTTTATAGGTATTTGCATAGAATATTGTTTATAATATATTTTCTAATAATTCATAATATTATTCCTAAGAATTTTCCTTTCTATTATCTAAGAAATTTAAAAATATTTCGGGAACGTAAGGTCTGAGATAACTACGTATTGAGGCAGCGCTACTGTCTCATCCTTGCCCTAAAATCCTCTCAGGACCTATGCTATGTCTATCAAGAATTAGAATCCTAAATAAAATCATTCATGGACATTTAGAGGAACACAAAAAAAAGGTTTAATTTCTCCTGTAGCAATTATTATCGTGCGTAATGGCCACAAACATTAGTAAATGGTATTAAAAAAAGAATGTTTTGGAATGGTTTTTTTTTTACTTTCATTTGCTTTTATGTACAGTGCCACCAACTTATCTGTTCAGTTGATAGAGTCGCTAGTGGAGTGCTTATTATTGCCATTTAAGAAATTTACTGAGGAAATAGGTGACTGTATATTCATTACACATAATGTAAAATAAAACAAATTTCGTGTTAATATATTAAAATTAGTGTTGTATTTTTTAAAATATAAATTATATATATATATATATATATATATATATATATATATATATATATATATATATATATATATATATATATATATATATATATATATATATATATATATATATATATATTTATATATTTATATTTAAAAAATATTTGTGGTCATGATCTCGGAATTCAAGGAGTCGAACTCCAGGAATTCCTGTTTTGAATGATGTACCCGCGTTAGCTACTAGTGCCAACGATTCATCTTCTGCGTCACTGGAATCACTTTCACTACGCTCTGTAACTCTATAATAAAAGGTTCATCTAAATACGCGTCTTTTTGTATGTATTCATTTTCAATTTTTTTCAAATGATTTCAAAAGGTTTTTCCACTCCACCGGTGTAATTTTATGGAATGGCATCTTCAATTAATTGGGGCATTTGAGCATAAAGTTTTCAAAAATGTTTGTCTGCTACGTTCCTTTTCATAGAGCTCCATATCATTTCAATTACGTTCAAGTCGCAATGATCAGGTGGCAATCTAAGAATATTATGGCCATGACTTTCATCAGGTTATCAATTTCATATTCCGGAGCAGGTTTATTTCTCTTTATTAACTCATATTTTAACATATTTTTTATTTATTTCGGTGTGGTAGGATTCTGGAGCAGGTTTATTTCTCTTTGTTAACTCATATTTTATCATATTTTTTATTTATTTCTGTATGGCAGGAATTTCTTTTCTCACTGTATAAAATTCGTGAAATTTTCTCCTAATTACACCAATTTCAAAATTATCGATTTCTTGTTACCCGGTTTTTCCTTGCCTTGTTTTGCCTTTTTTCGCCAGGAGTAGAAATTTTAAAATTGGATTCTTCAGCGTGTTTTACTTCATTGACTAGTTTGTGTACAAATCGCTCAGAAACGCCTGTAACAAAACGGCAAATAATTATTATATAGATATGATTAAATAAATATTAGCCCGTAAATATGCCCTCACTAAAGCTACTTCATAGACCACAAACTAAAAACCATGATATTTTGGATGAATGACAGTAAATTGTGATAATTTTATGTTTGACGAGTACATTATTTGGTGATTTTAATTTTCTACATATGGTAATACTAACCTGTCGCAACAGCAACGCGTTCATACAGCTATTCGAATGGTATAATTAGGGCTTGTAAACTTTTATCTTCTTTCATAAAAGATAAAACTTTTAGGATAATCTGCCGCACATCACTTTTAAGACCTTTAGGCATTTTATTTGCATTTTTTAAAAACACCAAATAAAAAACAGATGAGAGTGAAATGACATTTACAAAATGGCGGCCTTAGTTCCAATTTTGTCCACCTGAACAGATAAGTTGGTGGCACTATAATTATGCGTAATATTGCGTTCTTTCATACTGCGAAAAATTATGGCAACTTTTGAATTTACGTTTTATTTAAATTTTTGCCTTGACTGCCTTGTTTATCATTTTAAGTATGAATCGTTACTGTAAATAAACTGAGAATGTAAATTGAAAGGCAAATAAAGTTTCTAGGGCTGTTACTTCAATTCAAAGACATTTAAGTAGTAGATGTTTAAATCTATTTGCTTTAATTAACCTAAAAACATGTGGCCCAAACATTACGACAGTCAAAATCTACAGTACACAGAGTTCTCAAGAGGTATTGACAAACTGCATACGATACACGCAGGGCAGGGAAGTAAACGGAAAACTGTGGCCAGGGATGACTGGAACCTTATTTTTTGAGGTAAGAATGAAGCTCAAGATGTTCGAAGGGTTACAGTAAGCACAAAAACTATGAGCAAAATACTGAAATCGTCCGGAATAAATTCACACTTTTTGACACATGCCATCAAGTCGCTCGAGTTAATTTTGCTCGCATTCACGAAAATTGGAATAGAATCAAGTTCTACTTCCTAAAACCAGATGATGGAAGTATTCAAGGGTGGAGACACCCGGCAGACAGGTACGTTCAGTGCAACATCATCGGAAAAGAGGCATATGGCGGAGGGTCAGTTATGGTATGGGGAGATATTTGTATGCCCACATACAATTATCTCCCCTAGAGACCTCCGCGTTATTGAGAGTGGGTCACTAACAGCGGCACGATGTGTCACTTACATACTGGAAGACATAGTAGTAACATGTGCTCCTTTTGTAGGAGATAGTAGAGAAGATTAATAAGTTTATATTGTAGCAAAAAATTCAGAATAAGCATATTTAACAAGTGAGAGAGGCTAGAAACCTAGGGTTGCTAATACACAGCAAATTAAAATTTCATAATCATGTCCTAGAAGTTGTCGAAAATCGTTATTTTAGGCTAAATTTTTATACAAAGTATGTGAGTAGAGTAATTCGTTCTAAGCTAAATTACGCTGATGCAGTTATAGGCGAGTGTCTCCTTTCTCAAACAAAGAAAATAATACAAAGAGGGTGCAAAACGCTTGTTCAAGTTTTTGTTTTAACATACCGAAGCGAGCACACGTAACTCCTTATCTCAATAATAGCGATTTAATGAATATGCAGTGTCGACGTTCCCTTCATTTTATTGTTTGCTGTTATAATGACATACACACCACAGTATCTTTATTATAACAAATTACACTTTCCACAGCGACAAGTTAGAAATTAAACTCGTTTAGAATGTCTAAGAAATAGCCACAGCTGCATTTCATGGTAGCTTTCGTTATTCTGCCACAAAATGCTGGAACAACACCGTTTAGAATTATAGATATAAGAAACAAAAAATACTGCCTCAAAAACCCTCTCAGAAATGAGACGAGGCCTGTGTGTGTGGGACGTAAATAGGCTGTAACTTTGGATTATTTAATATTTCAACATGCATTATTTACAAACGAGAATTCGTACAGACAGACTTGCATTATAATAGTTTTACTGTAGTATATTAACAAAAATCCTATTTATGAGAAAATTATTAAAATTTACGCACGCCATACAATATTCAGTAATTCAAGTTAAATTAAAACATTATATATTACCGTATTCTATGTGAATCTCGGAAAACATTACAACTTTTATTAAAAAATCATCGAGAACTTTTTGTTATAAACACAATTTGTATGATTTATTTCTTCCAACACCAAAGTTTTCTGTCAGATGCCGGCATAGCGCCGTAAAAAAAATTAACGGATCGGAATAGAACCGTATCAAGGTTTTATTCAAACGTAATGATTACAATATTTTTGTCCATAGAGCACGTTTTAACCGTTTACTCTTTTTATTATATTTAAACTAACGAAATTCCCAAAAATATTTGTGAAAAAATAAAAATGAATGATAATGCTATCCTTATAATTTTGGGGAATAAGGGTTAACAAACGAGCACACAGTCTACCTGATGGTAAGCGGATTTTGTGACACATACACATCAATACCTATACTCAATTTTAAGGATCAAAATATAGATGCGTATTCACGTCACACTGGAACACTAATTATCTAAGAATTCCTTGTTAGTTGTGAAGAATTGTAAGTCTAATAGTTAATAATAGATCTAATAGTTTTTGAGTTATTGAACTTTCAAAAACTCAAAATAGTTCGTGTAAATATTTGCACCTACAGTACCTACGTCGTCATTTTCTTTTTTTATAGAATAAGGGTGACAAAGGAGCACACAGTCCACCTGATGGTAAGTGGTTGCTGTGGCCCATAGACATCTACATCTATCTTCGTTTGCGAATTAAAATGCAGATGCGTTATCAGGCGTGAGAACTAAGATAGAATGCCTCTTTTCCAGTAAAAAGGGTCTCCGGCTCTCTACACTCACCATACGAAACACAGCAGCATTAAACTGCTATTTTACGCTGGTATTCTTTGAGAGCGTGGTCCTTTCCCGGTAGAGCCGACCCATTCGTACTACAACTATACTATTAATATAGCTGCAGCATGGATCTACCATGTAACAAAACCACGTACCGCGTTTAGATTTGCCGAAATCGGCATGCTTGTCAGGCAGAATGACGACAGAATGACGTACCACAGTTCTCGCACCTTTTCCGCTAGTTCCTATAGCCGATCTAGATACTTTAGTGTCTCTTCATAGTCTATTTAGAGTCTCTTACACAACGCCTGTTCAGTAAGAATACATATAAAACAAATATGTAATCTATACATATAAATAAAATTGGAATGTCGGTCTGCAATATCAAAATACCTGCCTTATATTGAGCTGATGGTGTTATTTGCATGCAATTAAGACATCAATAACCATTTAAAAATTATCTGTCTGTCTGTCTGTCCGGAATAATCTTCGAAAAGGCAGAACTGGTTGTAATGAACCTTCACGAATAGAGATAAATGTCAGGATGCATCTAGGCTGTATTTTATCCCAAACCATGCAAATTTTTTTCCAATATTATCAAAAATATTACAAAATAAACGATCTTTGATTATCTTAAATCCAAGTATAGCTAAATTGTGGTAATATGGGTATTTTAGGTTCAGGTTGGATAGACTAGAGACGACGCCGGGGTGGGTCAATAGTATGTAATTAAACAATTTCTTGTTTCATTGTTGATTTACACAATGACTCATCTTTTAGTATATTAAATATTTCATAAAAAGTTGTTGATTTACAATAATAAAGCAACTTCTTTAGTCTCATATGTACGTTAACCAACTTTGTCTTAGACATTAGTTTAAAGGTTTGAGATTCCTCTCACAAGTTTTAATGTTTGTTTAACGACATCGTTTGACTGACTTTTATTTTCATTTATCCTTACTAAAGTCGTTAGGAAGGAAGTTTCAAACGATCAAACGGGAGTCCTTTAGAAAAGTTTACTAAATACAGTTAACGTAATAATATGTAAAATCTACACATATTTTAAATTATAGTTCCACTTCCACCCCGCGTCAGTCTGTTTGTACATATTCTGTATATTCGCGCTAATCCCTGAAACGAATGCAGGGATTTTCAGTCGGTTTCTACCAATAGACTAACTGATTTACGAGGAAAGTTAAGGTATATAATGATAAATCTTTTTTGCAAATTAGCTAATGTAAAGATAATATTTACCGATTTAATTGAAAAAAAAACGTGCTTCCTGAGGGCTTTCTTAGCATACGCTGCGTAAATTGTTAAAGCAATGTAAAACTAATGTACAGACGAATCGTTCTTCGAAAGATTTCTAAAGAAGATTCTAATAATATTAACTTCCTATAACTATTCATATTTTAAATATATTGAATAATTTTAAAGGGGTCAGACATTTTATCGTTTTCAAATTTTATATCAATTATTTATTTTACTTATGGATGCAATACGAATAGGTCAGCTTGAGCGAGGTAGGATCACGCTCTCGCAGAACACCATCGTGAAATATCACCATAATCTGTTTCTTACTAGTAACGATGACCATTTACCATCACGTAGACGGTGTACCTGCATATCACCCTTATTCTAGAAAAAACCTTGTCAACCAGAAGTATGTAGGACCTAACACTTGTAAAATCTAACATGTTTTTATACTCAAAAAATTACCCCGCTCGTCCCAACTGAGACAATTTACTCGGACTTAATGGGCCTTGCTGGTGATAGCCGAGCGTTCAAGTAGTTAATATCAGCAAAATAGAGATAAGACGAGGCTCACGTGCGAATCTAAGAGCGCTATGGTCACCACTCGTTATCCGGATGCTTGGCTCCAACCTTGCAAATCTAGGGCAGGTCGCTAGCGTTATATAATGGCATGAAGAGCTGTAGCTGCCTTCTGTAAATCAGTTATGAACCGGAAGGAGGCTGCTAACTGGAATCAGGAGAGGACAAGCGACGTTTTCAAGGCGTTCGTCAAGGCCCTCCCCTGTTGTGAATGGTGTTCCCCTACGGTGCCTCTACGGTTGCGGGCGTCCAGAGTGGCGGTCCCGAACACATAATAATGTAACTCCCAGGAGGACGATGATTCGGAAGTCGTCTGGATACATCGTTATAACACTGCGAGGTCGCTGGGGGCCGCAAGTACCTGCTTCCAATAAAGGAAAGCGTTGCGTTCAAAATGGAAATCCCGGCATCTCTCCTTTACTGATGGTGACGACTGTAGAGTTTTAGACGATACAATAACCTTCAGTATCACCTTTCCTTTGACTCTGTAGCGGAAGGTGTCCATAAGGATTTCCCTACGTTAAAAAAATTGTTACAAAATATTTGTGAGATTAAGATAAAACCGTAATATGGTTTCTTTTTTCGGCGTTATGTCCCAAATATCCGTTGCAGGCTTTCCTTTAAAGGAATATCGAACAGGAAAGAATTCGGTACTTCAATGGCAGTTAGTGAACTTTACGCTCTTACAATACTTTTTCATGTATTATCTTCTTTCAAAACGAATGAAGCCATAAGTACGAATATATTTTCTTTTTGAAAAATAACAATGTCTTCTGAATTTGACAGCGTATGTGATCGGCCTATTTTAAGCATCTTGGAATCATTCGTTTTTACTTGAAGATCACTTTATTCACAAAAAAATACCGTTGATTTGTTATTTATTTGTAGCACTATAAATTTTCTCATCACAACAATATTTTCTGCGCATTTGAAATTAAAAACAAATTAATTTGAAATTTAGTTTAAAAAGGATCCAAATATTTTGAAGCTTCTTACAAAATTAGGGAATTTGTTGTAGAAAATAATTGCGTCTTCATACACACACACAATAGGCCTTAACTTTTGATTTACTGCTGTGGGCCAGCAGCATAAGAGGACTCACATCACCCCATCACCCAAAGCAACTGGGATTATATCCCATAAAATGGTGGCGTTTTATATACATGTAGTTTAGGTATGTACCAAGCGTGGCATTTTTGGTAAATTTTCTTTCCTTCAATTGGAGAGTCCTGCTGAGAGTGTTGTTAAGTGCCACTGTATGTCGTACTTTTTCATTACTCAGTCAATAAAATTAAAGACAAACGGCTGTATAATGCATGTAAGCGGATTTCAATCACGTTATTAAATATATTTAATAGCTTCTGCTCGAGGCCCGCCCGCTCGGAGGAAGGTTACATTGGAATACTTTTTCTCTAATTCTTTTTCTAGATCTGTGTGTCAAATTTCTTTAAGTCTTACGTGTGATGAATAACAATTCACAATATTGGTTACAGATTTCTTAGCCACGGAAACTTCTTTTAATTGTTTTCATTTTCATAGTTTAATTCACATTCAATAATAATTCTCGTTGTGCCGGACCTTGTGTTATTTACGGATACTGATGTCACAACATTTAACGCAAAAACTGTGCTGCTGAACTATTACAGCTTATTATTTCAATTAGAAAGGTTATCCACATTAGAATATATAAAAATATTACATAATGGCGTGCTTTTTTTTCTATTTCGGACGACGGGTAAATTAAAAACTTAGCTGAAATAAAGGTATGTACAGACCGTGCCGTGGCAGTGTAACGAGGGTGTCGTAAGAAGTTTATACGTGGTAGAGCCATGCTGCAGCTATATTAGTAGTATAGTTGTAGCACGAATGGGTCGGTTCGACCGGGGAAGGACCACGCTCACAGAATAGCAGCGTAAAATAGGAGCTTAATGCTGCTGTGTTTTGTATGGTGAGTGTAGAGAACCGTTTACCCTCTTTACTGGAAAAGAGGCGTTCCATCTTAGTCTTCACGGTTGACAACGCATTTTCATTTTGATTATTTACTGAGGATAGATGTAGATGTCTATGGATCACAGCTACTACTTACCATCGGGTGGACTGTATGCTCGTTTGTCATCCTATCCTATAAAAGAAGGCAACAGAGAAAAACTGAAAGAGGGAGATGGATATTAGCTTTTATTATTTTAAATCGTTATTAGCATATTTTTGTACGTGGTAAAAATATAATAGAGCCATGCATTTATTACATGCATAAATTATTAATATGTATTTAATAAAATAATATTATGACTGAGTATAAAAGTGAAAAATCGATAAATTTGCTTTATACAATTGTAATTATTAATTTCACGATGTTTTCTCTTATCATTTGAATAACTTTTTATCTGTTCATTGAAAACCCCTAGTAAATCAAAATTTACATCATTACACGAAATCTTATGCCTTTTATCTGTTAAAGAGACTGCTGGTTATATTAGTCTACAGAGATGAACGCTACTGCATCTTTATTCATTATCGAGGTTTGATGTAGTCGCCTTATAAGCATACACTGGCCTTCGGTCTCCGTCACTTCTAAAAAAAAAATATCTGTCATAAACTAGGCTTCCCGGAACGAGGGTGCCACTTGAGAACCATTCTTCCGCAACAGGGTTGCCGTTGCGCCTTAGTTTTCCGCTTCAATCGCGCACGCTATTAATGCCGCGTAAAAAGTTATAAAATTGTGATATTTCAAAGTTTCATACTACATAACATGAACGCAGAACGATAAAAAGTTATTTATTTTCATTGATGGAGCATTTTACTTTCTTAACGGTAACTTGGTCCACAAAATAAGATCTTACTTTTATGTTATAAGCGGTTTCTCGCCCTGAAATGTTTGAACTTCTCTATTCTACTTGCTATCAAATTTAAGTATTTGGTAAATATTCCATAAAATTTAGACCATTGGATCTTATTACATTATACAAATTTATTTTGGTTTTTAAATTATTACTTTAAACAACTGCAAATTTGTGAAGTGATTCAATAATCGAAAAACTACCGTAAGCTCAGATTTTTGTTATTATTTCGAAACTGTGTGCGATATATTTTATTGACTAAACGTGGTTCAAGTCGCTGCTATTTGGGTTACAAAAGTAAAGCGATGTGCGATATAGAAAATTGTTTACTGAAATTTCCAGAAACTATGAATGTCACTTTAAACAAAAGTCGAAATACTGACATAAATTGTGCATGGAATATAGGATCTATGCTCAATGTAACAACTAGCAATAGGTTTAGAGGTAGCGTAGAATGCAGTATCAGTGACAGGAAGACAATCACACAATTCAAACACGACTAGAACCAAAACCAACCATCTACGTATTCGGACAAAAACTGACCCGATTATGGTTGAAGTAAATTGCCCGAGACGTAGTAGCCAACTTAAAATAACATAAATACGGCAGTATTTTCGTAATGGACGCTGGTCACTACCTGTTACAGGAATTATATTTATACATGGAATATTTAATATTGTGAGTAAAGAATAAATGCTCTTTACTCTATTGCGGGAATTCAGATTCACGATACTGTGTAAATAACTACCTTAATGTATGGCAGTTAAAGTTGGATGTGTCAGAAGGAGCATTAAGGTAAAATTAATGCTGTAGAAATGCGGTCATTAACATGTATCTTAGAGCTGACTCTAAATCAATCTCTCAAGAAAAGTGTTGTTTACAAGGAGATGGTGTGATTAGGATTAAGAAAGGAATGCTTCGGTGGTTTGGACATGTAATGAGGAAAGATTGACAAAGCAACTTTATGCTGCAAAAATGAGTACCAGAGTCGACAAGGGACACTCAAGATGGAAACTTATTAAAAAAAATTGCGATATTTAAAATAAGAGGCCAAGTTAAGAGTAACCTTATCAGACGAGTATATATGCATAATATTGCATATAGATGTGAAAGATGCGAGAGAGAGATGTGTCAGGATTATGCTTGATGAAAGTCTAAAGTCCAAAGAGTATTGCTATAATCTCTACCTACCCATCTAGGTCACAGGCTTAAAAGTTTATGTCATTATATACTTTATGTTAAATAAAGAATATGCACGTACTAGGAAGCTTGCTTTTTTTATATAGGTTGCTGTGGCCCATAGATATCTACATCTATCCTCGTTTACGAATCAAAATGCAGATGCGTTGTCACCCGGGAGGAATAAGATGGAATGCCTATTTTCCAGTAAAAGTGTCTCCGGTTCTCTACACTCACCACACGAAACACAGCAGTGTTAAGCTGCTAGTTTACGCTGGTATTCTGTGAGAGCGTGGTCCTTCCCCGGCCGAGCCGACCCATTCGTGCTACAACTAATACTACTAATATAGCTGCAGCATGGGTCTACCGCGTAACTTAACGTTGCTTTAGTAATATGAAAAATAAATGCGTAAAACACACATATTTATTCATTAAAAGTATAGGTATATCTCAATATTAGAACCTGTTATCAATGAATTTTATCTGTTTTGAGATAAGGGAATATTTTCCTCCTGAGTTTTATAAAAGCGGAAAAGTTTTGTGAAATTGGAATATGGCCAAGTAACGGCTAAGGCGACAACAAAACATTTTACAACTTTTGTAATAAATTCTCTATTGAAGTAGAGACCACTCTAAAAGTTGACAGTAATAGAATTTCTTCTTATCAAAAGGAGCAGTCGTTTAAATAAAAAAAAATATATTTTTAGTAAAAGAATATCTAATATTCTACAACTCACATTCATTTCCTTTTTTTTTATTCTACTAAGCCAGCAATTATCTACGATCCCACCTGATGATAAGTGGTGATTTAGCCTAAGATGGAGAAGCGCACTGACTTAACAAAAGTCTATTGACTCTTGCCTTGAAGACACCCACACTGTAATCGGATGGAAAAACAGATACTGGCAACTTATTCCACTCCTTTGTTGTACGCATGATGAACGACGTAGCGGACCATTTGGTTCGAATGCGTGGTAAGTCAACAACGAAAGGGTGGAGACTGGCCGAACGTTTGGTTGTCCGATGGTGGAAGGGAGAGTGAGGTATTAAATTATGCAATTCTTGCGTAACGTTATCTATTATATACGTTAAAATTATATCTTTCTTATAATAAGTATATCCTCTCCAGAGCTTTCGGACACGGTGGTAAGTGTCAACGGAAACTAACCATCTGCACAGGACACAATCATAGCGTACTTGTACACTTTTATATACATTCTTATATTCCGCTGGGACGGCAATCCGGTACGACAGGAGAGCCATCAGGCGCAGGACCAACGGCTTTACCTATTTTCCGAGGCACGGAGTTGAAACTCCGCCAATTACCTGACTCCGGAATACAACTGAAATTTTCTTGACCGAAAATCCCATTAACTGATTTTCACCTGACCCGGGATTTGAATCTGGCATCTGATCAGCAGTCATGCTTACGACCGCTAGACAAACGAGGTAGTCAAGTGTGTCTTATAAAAAACAGTTTAACGGAAATTTTACAATTACAAAGAATAAAAGCGTAGGTATAAGTTATATCAAATAGTATTTTATATTTTCTGTAAAATTATTTTTAACCTCATTTTTAGCATCGATAGTTGGTTCTGCAGCATTCATTAATTTAGATAACACTAGCGTTGCGGAGGTGAAATATTTTTATTTCAAACTTTTGAAAAGTTAAGCATTTTCATTCTTAAAAATGTACAAAGCCAGTTGATTGTCAATTGTAACGACAGTTTGATATGTATACTGTAAATCATCATCATCATCATTACAGCCCTTCACAAGTCCACTGTTGAACATAGGCCTCCCCCAAGGAATCCCACAAAGCACGGTCCCGAGCCACCTGCATCCAACGACTTTCTGCATGTCTTATCAGGTCGTTACTCCATCTAGTTGAGAACGCGTACAAAGAACGAATGAGTGGCAAGCTCGGCAATTGGGATATTTTAGAAGTTTATCGACCAAATTGGCGGTATATTGAAAATGGGACTGTGTGCTCGTTTGTCACCCTAATTCTATAAAAAAAAACTTAAACCGATAAGCGTGTACTCTTATGTGTAGAGATATATGGATGCGAAAGAAGCGAGAGAGATGTGTCAAGAAATGGAAGTCTGTAGTCTCTGCTCTGCGTGAGAGTTTGTATGTATGTATGTAGTATATATGTATAAAAAAACGCAAGGAGCTAAA
This sequence comes from Parnassius glacialis, assembly GCA_033319125.1. NCBI lineage: Eukaryota > Metazoa > Arthropoda > Insecta > Lepidoptera > Papilionidae > Parnassius > Parnassius glacialis. The sequence continues at coordinate 16,085,028 of JAVANC010000002.1, read as the reverse complement.
AAAAAACAAAAATGAACTTGTACCTTTTTTAAAGCCGGCTAAAAACTCTACGAAATTGTAGGTTATTTTTGCCGAATCATAAGTTGTAGTAATATAATATTTTGAAAATGAAATTCTATTTAAGTTAATATTAATAATTATAGATAGAACCTAAAATTCTCTACGTTAAATGCGTTGCATTTTCTTTTGTAAATATAACGTAAGAAACTATTAATGGCAGTAAACCGTTTGATAAAAATAAGTGAATATTCTTCCTAAAAGTCTGGTTTTTGGATAAAATAATATTTAACAATTCATTATTAATCAGCCTGCCTAGCGTAATTACGCAATAATTCTCTTCGTAATGGGGAAAAGGCCCATGTCCGACAGAGGACTTTAATGGGCCAATGAAGAATAAATTAAGAAAACCGCATTAAAACAGAAAATTCAGATAATACATTAATAAAAATGTAAACAAGTTTATAATATTTATTAATTATGTAAACAAGACCTTCTGCAGATTTACGCGTACACTACACATTTAAATAAAACCAGTTTTACGGATTTTATCGCGTATATTAACTTGTTTTATATTCCCGACGTTTCGAGTAATTTACAGAACCCATGGTCACAGGGGTGCAACCATCTGCTTGGGATCCTATAATTAATAAAATTAAATCCCAACCCAAGCATACAACTGCAAGACTTCAAGATACTGTAAGTTCATACTGCGTAGATCGGAACAAAATTTAAAACTAATAATTTTTAATCTGGAGGTAGCCGTATTTTACTATGACATTGAGACGACGGATTCAACTCGGCTGGGCAGCGTTCGGGAAGCTACGACACATCTTCTCGTCAGACATACCTCAAAACCTTAAAACGAAATTGTACAACCAGTGCGTGTTGCCAGTGATGACTTACGGAACTGAGGCGTGGTCCTTCACTGCTGGCCGTATGAGGAATCTCAAGGTCGCTCAGCGAGCTATGGAGAGGGCTATGCTCGGAGTTTCTCTGCGTGATAAACTTAGGAATAAGGATATCCGCAGTAGAACCAGAGTAACCGACATAGCCCAACGGATTAGTAAGCTGAAGTGGCAGTGGGCCGGCCATATAGCTCGAAGAACCGACAACCGATGGGGAAGAAAGGTTCTCGAGTGGCAGCCTCGTACCGGTAGGCGAAGTGTAGGGCGTCCCCCCATGAGATGGAGTGACGACCTGGTAAGACATGCAGGAAGTCGATGGATGCAGGTGGCTCAGGACCGTGCTTTGTGGCATTCTTTGGGGGAGGCCTATGTTCAGCAGTGGACTTGTGAAGGGCTGTAATGATGATGATGATGATTGAGACGTCACACACCTCAGTCTTCCCTGTGGCCGTGGGTACTGTAAAGTACTCCAAGCGTCGGGAATATTAAATAAGTTTAATATACGCGATAAAATCCGTAAAACTAGTTTTATTTTAAAGAACTTTTGCATTATAGACAGACACAAAAGTTAATCTTATTTGCCCTAATATCTTTTTTAGTAAACCTCATCTTAGCAAAGAATTTAAAACTGTGCTATGATTCTTAGTCAACAAGTTAGGTGGAGTAAATGTATCTCATATTTTCTAAAAATTCAGCTTATTTAAAGAAAATATATCCTTAATGACATAGATTTACAGTATAATTTTCCAGTATCTGCGAGTGCAGAGAACCTATGTAGTAATGTAAATTGTATCGCGGAAATCTTATCACGAATACTATAACGTATGATAAAAAATTTACTTTAAAAAAACTTTAAGTAGATTTTAAAAAACTAAAAATAATGAATATCTTATTCTGATATCGGTAGAAGATCTAATGTATAGCATTAATGCGCTGACATCGGAATGTGAAAATATGTTATTCTTTTGCCTGACGATTTTTACCCGACTGTACAAAAAAGAGGATAATGTTTTTGAGTGTATATTTGTAACCGAAACAAATTGATGGCTTTTAACTTAAGAGATGTAATTAAATTCGTCTAAGTTATAGAATGACGTAATTTATAAAAGTTTGCTCTTTTGAGTAAACTTCTTTCGTAGTCGGGTATTTCCTTTATTTAATAAAGGTTTTAACCATTGGGCTTGTTTGCTTTCTATATTGTGCAGTTCCTCTAAGTTATTTCTTTTCATTAGCCGATATTACACTATTTTTCATTAACTTTCTTTTTAGGGGTTGTTCTGATAGTTGCGATATTTAAAGGTAAAGTCTCAGTCCAGCTCCAATAACGTACAAACCTAAAAATGTCGGTACGTTCCTAAGTAAGCAAAGTTTTATCGTCCCACACATCTCGTTAAAACATGGTAATTCGCCACCAAACTAACTTCATTCGTCGCGTGTGTACACGTACTGAATACCTGATAAAATTTGTACCAATTAAATTGATTCTCTAGGTTTTATTTGACCATTTAAGTAGTGAGGGCAGACTAAATAGAAATAGAAACAGAATTGTTTAATTCTTTAAAGATAAAAATTGAAACGTATTTTTAAAGAGTTTTTTTAGAAATTTGCTTCGGTAGGTACGACTTGAGGTAACTCTGATAGTTTCTCTATCGGAAGCAACGTTGTTATATAGTAAAATGAGACCGTTTACGCAGTTTTCGCATTGATATATCGACGCATCGACTGACTATAGTATACCATGAGTAGGTATTTGATATATTCACCTACAGAAATTCCCTTGGACAGCCTTAGCGAGAGACCAGAACCTGTGCATTCTGGTCTCTCGCCAAGGCTGTTCAAGGGAATTTCTGTAAGCCATCACTGCCATCTCTGCACAGGGAGGACTACTCACTGGCCCATGACGCAAAAGACAAAGCCGACCTTTTAGGCTCCCTTTTTGCGTCCAACTCGACTCTTGATGACGGGGGGAATACACCGCCGACCATCCCGCGGTGTGAGTGCTCCATGCCGGATGTGCTGTTCTCACAGCGCTCGGTTCGCAAACATCCAGAAGTCGAGTGGGATCTTACTGATTTTTGCGCTATATTGGTTATTTTGGTTATACTGTGAATATCCTCAGCTCTCCTTTTGGGCCGTATAGGCAGTATAGTAGGCAGTGAAACAGCTGAAACGGCTCCGTGGTGCAGTGGCTTAGCAATGAGTTGCAACGCTGGGGCCGCGGGTTCGAATCCCGCACGTAACAAGTATTTGTATGGCCTACAAATAATTTTTCCGGGTCTGGATGTTTGTCCTTGTACAATCTATGTTTGTAAACTGCCTCTACGATACAGGAGAAAATCCTAGTGTGGAGGTAACGTTTAAAAAAATATCCATTGGTCACGTCATCACTCGCAAAACGCTCTAATTGTACACTATTGTTTTCAAGTTTCGAAGTATACGCGACAAAAAGATGTGATCTTCCGACCGCTGCCGAGCCGAGTCGGATACGTCGATTGACTTCTCAGTAAAATTTCGACTTACCAACTATACATTTTGCCCTAGGTAAACATACTCGTCAACAACTTCGAGCATAGTGCTCCCAATAACTAGCGGCATAGGTGTACGTTACACATAACCTTCGTTCAACTTCTTGCCAATATATTCAAAAAAGTCTGCGATATACCTACCATATATATGTTTACAAAAACAATAAAAACCTTACGTGTGATTTAAAAGTATTTTATTACACAAAAAGTAGAATAACTCCTCATCAAATGTATCTCTGTGTCATGACCAGTATTATAATATTTTATTATTTATTTGGTCTTAATATCACTAAAATTGGACATTTCGTTCAGGAAACATCATAAAATGAAATTATGTTACCCAAGAACATCGTGGCAAACCGTGTTTTTTCAAGAAACTCGCACCTAGATGGCGAGTTAAATATTATCAATCGCACGTAATTCGTATCTTAATTTAATAGATTATTTATTGAAACTATTATAAAAAAAATATAATAGTTTCAATAAATAATCGTATTTAATGGAAATGGTTAAAGCTTAAGCCACACAAAGGAGCTCTGGTTAGCGTTCCGAGAGCTGGAATTTTTGCAATTAGATTAGTAATATATCCTGTCACAGAGGCAGGCCGGGACGGCCGCGGTGTTGTACCGATAACGGGGAGAACACTATTGCAAACAGGTGGATGCCACGTGGACCGGGCGTGAGGAGGTCTGGGGGCTCTGGTTGTCTTTCCTTTGTAGTCAAAACAACTGAACACATAGCGTGACGATTAAGGTAAAGTCACCCTAAAACGAGGATGAGGTTTGCTCAAAAGTGGACTTGTTTGGGCTGACGAAGAATTGCAATAAGAGGAATATATTTTTATAAACTTACAAACTAACGTTTTTCTTTTGTTTCAGGTAAGTTCTACACGTTTTGTTCGGCAACATATCATGCGAATTGTGGTTTGTATTAAATTTAGATTTAATTTTGACTTGATTACCATTTTTGTAATAAAATATGTATGTAGAGTGATCAACCATCACTCATACTTTTATACTCATACTTTTTACTTGCCACTGCTACACTGCTAGTTTACTTTGATTTATCGCAGACTAATGATTAGAAGTAAAAATACAGTTACGCGACTACCTCAGAAGGAGTGTAACGTGTATATATGTATACATATATATATACATATATATGTATATATATATATATATATATATATGTATATATGTATATATATATATATATATATATATGTATATATGTATATATATATGTTTGTATGTGAGTATATATGCTCTGTAGCCTAAACGGTTTGATGGATTTTCACATATTATTGGGTATCGTTAGATTCGTCTTAGTTTCGGAACTAACATAGAGTATAAAAATTTTAGTAAACTCTTTTAGTCTCGTTTTTTTTAATTACTACTTTAACTATTGGGTTTGATTAATTTATTATAGGCCGTAATTTGAGTGCTAATATGGTCTAAGATAGTAAAGCATACAGGCTTATCTTAACAAAAGTTTATTCACTCTTACCCCATAATAGAATTAGTAGAATTGAGTAAATAAATAAAAAAATAAAAAGGTTGAAAACATTATTAAAATAAATTGCATATTACCTAAAAATCACTTATTACCTAATAATTTCCAATAAAACTGATGGCACAGGGTAGATAAGATGCAATGCTACAACCATCGAGCCCCTATGTGCAGTTTTAGTTCGAGGATCAATCGATTTGATTGGTATTTAAATATAAAAACGTTATACAGCTATAGTACTCAACAACTCTATTCAGCCACTCGTCTCAGGAATTGACAGGATTTTTATAATAATATGAAAAGATTTTTTTTTCGATGTAAGAAAACATTATATTTTCTGCTACTTTTATAACATAAGGTTCCTTTCGATACGACAAAATAAACTACGCAAGTACTCTCTTTGTAATTTTTAACTGTCATAATAAGTGAAAATTACCCCATCGGCAACAGGTATGTGTCGTAATACCAACCCCCACAAGCAACTCCCGTTCACAAGTACGACGAATGTAAGGCCAACGCCCTTCACAGCCATATTCTCAAATTAAAGAAAACGGGAACCCGCCATAAAAGTGTAACAATACAAAAATAAGGCATTATACTTCTTTACAATACGTTTTAATACATTTTTCTTTTCATTCACGGCATAGTCCAAGCCTTTTTGTAATAATTTTTTCTAACCTTTTTTTCCAGCCACGCCTGCCAAGCGTGTAGTGTGAGAAAATCTTTAAAATAGTCATGCCTGTTGTCCGATTCTTTGCAATGCCTATGTCCAGTGTAGAACATTATAAGGTCGTTAGTCTCACAAATATTCTTTTTTATAGAACTATTGTGACAAACGAACTTACGATTCGCCGTAGTCGTAAGTCACCTCTGACGACAGAATACATCGTAGTCAGTACACTCTTCTGAATTATACTGGCACCATATACCCTTCACACTGATACACAAGTAAAGTTTGAGCATAGTATAAAGACAGGGAAGTAGGCTGACTCCGGCCCAATCCGCGATATAATTGCCTACTGTCTCAGGGTTGTCATTGTCACCAAATCATTAGTTTAAAGCCCGGCCCTTGCCAAAAATAATACATCTCTGTATAACTAATTCAGTGATCATTAGTCGATAAAGTTCAACAATGGTTTTCCTAACAAATACAGAAATGTATTAAGATTCAGAGCAGTATTATTTATAAAAAAAGGGATAAAATAAACCGGCGGGGCGGTGTGTGAGCTCGTGTTTAAATTATTTACTTAGTATATTCTAGTTATTTTTTATTTTTAATGGGCATAATATAGTATTTGCACACATAAAGGACCATATTAATTTTTATTTTTAATTAATACAAGCATATATATATTGAATCACTCATTTATTACAAAATTACAAATTAGCTACAGAAAAATACTTTCTTCGGTTTCGACTATTACGAAACGACTTGTTATTAAACTTTAATGTGTAATATATCCGCATCCTTATAAATAACTTTTGCAAATATAATTAATTACGATTTTATAACCGTAAGTAGGTACTTAGTTACTATTATTCCTCTGTCTGATAGACAACTAATACAACAAAAATATGTAAATGTATGTAAAAAAGCCGTAACGCGCGAACCTCGTGCGGTGTTAGCCCAGACTGGCGTAGGGAGAAACATACCGAGATTGTGTTTAAGTGTGCGTGCGGCGCCCATAGATACTATGGCGCACACATACAAGCCTCGCGCAGTGCGTTTGTTTGAAGATAACGTACTTCCCTGTCTTTATACTATGGTATGAGGGTCTTCTTCTTCTTTGTCATCATCAAACCGTAAAATTTCACTGCTCGTCATGGATTTGCCCTTTGTAGGAGGATATGTCTTATTCATCAAGCATGGCAAAGGGATTGATAATCGGAGTATCTAGCACTTTTTTCCTTGCCCCCCGTCTCTGGTGTGGATATTTCACGTGTGGCGTAAAACGATTATTTTTATATAAAACTGAAGTGACAAACGAAGTGACAGTACACCCGATGGTGACATAATCCATGGAGAACTGGCGACAACTTCAAACAAAGATGGCTGCAAAATGAATGAGACCTCTGAGAATTAAGATGGAATGTCACACAGCATATAACATACTAGGCTAGCCCGTATTAATAAACGTTACTGAACAACGAACTTAAGTGCGTAATTATTTGATACGCCCTCATTACGATATCAGCATCTCAAGATCGTTGCTAATTAATAAACACATTAAAACAGTATCTCAAAACGCTGTACTTAGGAATACTGTCCTGTGACTTGCACTCAAGTACAGGCAATGATATTTATCGGCAGAAATAGGTAAGAGAGCGGTTTCTATCCAGACGGGCTCCTAAGCACAAAATTACGATGTGTTATTTCCGAGATTTCCCAAAGTTGCCCTTATACACGGTACGGTATGAGATGTAGAATTTTCTTACGCTGCCATCACTCGGTCCAATAATGACAACAATGATGATAATGATGATGATGATGACTAAAAGTAAGTAAAATCTATTGGTATCTAATATTCTATAAAGGAATAAAAATATGCAAACGATGGAAATGTAATTAAACATAAATTATTTATTAAGAACTTAGTTGTAATGATTAATGAAGTCTATATGTAATGCGCAACCAGCGTTACTTTACTTTTTACCGTTTGTTGTTTGTTAACGTTTACTGCGTCCTTACAATATGTTTACGTGTTAAATGACCGCGGACGCGGCTTATATAAAAATACTATATAAAAATAGGGCAGCCACACGTTTACGATTTTTAAAACCAGTAGGTACCATTGCTGTAGAGATAGATTACTAGTTTTAACATAAAATATTTTTATAAAAGTCTACAATAGTACCGAAACTACTCTTCAAAATGTGCAGTTGTTGTCACTTAAATTCTATTGCCTGCCTATTTGATGGAAATATACAACACTTTTTGGTATTAATCAAACATAACCTCACCGGTTATAAATTATAAAGGCAGGAAATACATTAAAACAAAATATTTTATACGACTAAGAGTGACAAACGACAAATCTACCTGATGATAAATGAATTGTGCAAGCCATAGACACCTACATTCCTTGGTTAAGAATTAAAATGCTTGTTAGCCGTAAAAACTAAAAGGGGTATCCGGTTCTCATCACCGTCTGTCACTCCGCATATGAACACAGCTGCATTAAACTAATGTTTTACACTAGCGTTTTGTTTCTGTTTTTGGTCAAGCCGACCCATTTGTATAGTGCTAACCATAATACGGTGACTCCACGATTTATGAGTAAGAGAGGATATGAATGTATATGAGTTGACTTACATAATTTTTAGATTTTCTGATTTTTAATTTAAAACTAATGCGGTAATCAATTTAAAAAATAATGTACAATTGTATCATCGTATCTACATATAATCTACATATAAAATATATTTCTATATATTTTTTTAATACGATAAGGGTGACAAACGAGCACACAGTCCACCTGATGGTAAGTGGTTGCTGCGGCCCATAGACATCTACATCTATCCTCTATTACAAATCAAAATGTAGATGCGTTGTCACCCGTGAGGACTAGGATGGAATGCCTCATTTCCAGTAAAAAGGGCCTCCGGCCACCTGCACTCACTAAGCGAAACGCAGAGGTAAACTTCTACTTCACGCTAGTATTCTGTGAGGTCGTGGTACCACCCCGGTTCGAGCCGGCCCATCAATGCGACAGCAAAAGCTGCGGCGTGGCTCTACCACTATTGAAAATGTATATGTATATTAGACGTCTGATGGAGGCATAACCGTAATACCGTTATACGTGGTAGAGCCGTGCTACAGCTATATTAGAAGTATAGTTGTAGCACGAATGGGTCGGCTCGACCGGGGAGGGACCACGCTCTCACGGAATATTAACGTAAAAATGGCAGCTTAAAACTGCTGTTTCGTATGGTTAGTGTAGAGAACCGGAGACCCATTTTGCTGAAAAAGAGGCATTCCATCCTAGTCCTCACGGTTGACGACGCATCTGCATTTTGATTCGCAAACGAGGATAGATGTAGATGTCTATGGGTCAGAGCAACCACTTACCATCAGGTGGACTGTGTGCTCGTTTGTCACCCTATCCTATATAAAAAAATTGCACCAAAAATTTGTATCATTTAGTGAGTTTTTGTGTGCAAAAATTTAATGTTAGTTTGTTTGTTCGTTTTCTACACAATGTTGTTTATATAATTATTGTGTTGAAATCTTTTGGACCAAAACTTATTGTGAAACATGTTTTTTTGTATGAACTATCAAACATACATGGTTGATAATAACCCCTGGGAATGAGGTGGTCGCTTCCAAGCTGTTTCTAAAATAAATTTTGTACTTATATAGTTTGTATTAGAGATGTTACGGAGGTTCGATTCCGATTCCGAAAGTTCGGAACTTCTGATTGATTTTGCACTTTTGATTCCGATTTCGGTTCCGTTAAATTTTAAAAGTTATATATCGGAGGTCGATGCACAGTGGCGGCGGTGGCCGCGATCAGCGTGTACAAACAAGTTTATACTTTTCGCTCCGGAAACCTCCCTCCCCCCGTGCCTTCTGTCGATTACTCTTTAAAGCCGGCCACATACATACGGAATTCCATTTCGATCTGAACGCAGCAAGTCCATATAAAATCTATGACCCGCCACACACGTACGGTAATTCTCCATACGGAATTTTCTCCCATTCGAGATTCCGTATGACCGCCTGTGCGTTCGGAATCCCGAACGGAAAAAAACCGCTCCGAACGCAAGTCTTCCACAGATTTTGTATGAGTCATGACACACATACGTAAATTCCGTACGGAACGCGCTCAGTGTTGGTCGCACGACCCTCTTTGGCACGACCGAAGTGAGTAGGTGTGTTTACGTATGTTTTTACATTTAATCTTATATGTGGTATAGCTTTTCGTAACCTTTCATCTTATTTAATTTAATAATGTCAAATGGATGTCAAAATTTTTCACTGTCAAAAGCTACGTATATTTATCTTATTTTATTTTGTTATTTGGAGGCCAATTCTCGCTTAAAAAATTCAACAGAAAGATCAGAAAATATATAAGAGAGTTGTTATAATAATAATTTTTTGATTTCAGACATAATACTAATTAAGAAAGGAAAATATTTCTGCTGCGCCGTTGACAACTGTCAAAGCGTAACGACTACATACAATTTTTATCAATATGGAATAAATCCAGGGAAGTAATGTGATAATATTTCATTTATAGAGTAAAGTGCTTTTATTTAGGCCGTAATTGATTGTTTCAGGGAAAGATGTGTACAGCACATTTCAAGTTATTTTGAATATGTAATATAAAGACTTTTGAGTGTTGTAGAGATCTGTTTAGATTTTTTCATGAATGTCTCTGCTCCGCTACAGTCACAGCCGGATTTCCTACAGTGTCAAAATTGTGCTGACGGTAGGCTATTTAAAGGTAAAAGGGGATTAAATATACATATTAAACGATGCCATAGTAAAAGTATTTCGGCTTCACAGCCTGCCGTAGAAATTCATAACTCTATTAGCAATTCGGCTTAGCTTTCCATTGACGTCAGTGGAGTTTGGTGTTGATACGTATTTTTACAGAAAGATTACACTATTATAAGCACACACACAATGTCTCAATATACGGAAACGCGTAATTTTTGAGAAAAGAATAATTGAAAATCAATTAATTGCAATGTTTACGTCTAATTTGCTAATAAACTGGCGCCATTTTGTAATGTCATTGTCGACGTCAATAGGGATGTCGATTCTTTCCGAAAAACGTCGATTTTTAAATCGATTCAAATCGTAAGCTGATGTATCGGTTCACAAAAAATCGATTTCTAAAATGTCTATATTTTTTTAATGTTTCTATTTATAATGTAAATATAAACCCATTTTATGAAAAACAAGAAAGATACCATGATAAATGATCTCTTATTGAAATTTGTTTTATTTAACAGTACCTATTAGGGCAGATAAATAAAATAGGTTAGGTTCAACTTATGTCAAAGAACCGAATTGATTGACCCCGACTCCACCTGGTACGAGTCTGTCCTACCCCTAGAGTGGTTTTATAGAGCCGGAGGCGCGTAGGGGGAGCAGCCTCCGCCTGCCTGCGATTTGTTACGCTAAGGCGTAGAGGCTGCTCTTCCCGCAGCGCCGGAGAGGTAGCAGTCTCAAAATAGATACAGAAATCCTTCTGAATCAGTCCCCCTATATTTTATGATGAAGGGGATTTTTTTCTCATAAAATGGATATATATTTACATTATAAATGCAAACATGAAAAAAATATAGATATTTTAGAAATCGATTTTTTAGGAATCGATACATCAGCTTACGATTTGAATCGATTTAAAAAACGACCTTTTTCGGAAAGAATCGACATCCCTATTGACGTCGACAATGACATTACAAAATGGCGCCAGTTTATTAGCAGATTAGACATAAACATTGCAAGAATAATTGATTTTCAATTATTCTTTTCTCAAAAATTACGCGTTTCCGTATATTGAGACTTTGTGTGTGTGCTTATAATAGTGTAATCTTTCTGTAAAAATACGTATCAACACCAAACTCCACTGACGTCAATGGAAAGTCGTACCAGCAATTCCTCTAATGACACAAATTTTTCCCTGTTTTCGGAGCAAATTTATAAATATTATCGTAATGTACCAGTGGTTAAAAGAATTCCTAGAGGTGCGAGGATGCAGCTTGCTAAAGCATTGTCATGCACTATTCAAAATTGTTTCACTAATAGTGAAAATAGTTGGCAAAAATTACTTACTTTCGCGTATTCCCATTTTCATTTTGATAAAACAATAAATAAATCAGTTACGTCTCAACTAAAAGAGACATCTTTTCAAAATTTAGATTACCCAATTAATACTCATTTATCTCGACCACGTCCTAAATTTGATTTAAAAAAAGTAGTTGAGTCGAAAGTAATGGATGGCGACTTAAAAAATGCATCCCGTATTTTATTCTCAGACGACATCCTGGCTCCTCGTAATGTCGAAACACTTGAAAGCCTTCGTCAGAAGCATCCTTCGGTCAAACATCCTCAGAGTTTACCGCTGCCTCCCAGGACTTCTATGCAACCTTTACAAATTTCGGAAAAAGACACTTTAGAAGCAATTATGTCATTTTCGAATGGCTCTGCTGGCGGCATTGACGGAATTACGCCTCAACATCTTAAAGATCTTGTAAGCGCTTCTGCCGGTGACGCCGGCGGAGTACTTCTTAAAGACATTACAAAATTATGTAACTTTATGCTTTCTGGTAATGTTAATCCAAATTTCATTCCATTCTTATATGGGGCAAGATTATGTGCCTTCAAAAAAAAGGATAACGGTATCCGTCCTATTGCCGTTGGTTCCACATTTCGACGTTTAACTTCAAAATTAGCTTGCAGGCACATAATCTCTAACCTTAAGACCAAATTTCAGCCTACTCAACTAGGTTTTGGCACTAGAGGTGGCTGTGAGGCGGCGGTACATTCAGTGCGTACATTTTTAACAAGCTCTGATGCAGATGTTCTTGTGAAGGTTGACCTAAGGAATGCTTTTAACTCTATCGATAGGGTAACCTTGCTGAAAGAAGTGGCTAATAATACCCCCGAAATTTATCATTACGTTTGGCAATGTTATAGTCAAAATACTAACTTGTTTTACGAAAACCATGTTATCGATTCCGCTGTCGGTGTTCAGCAGGGTGACCCACTGGGTCCAGCACTTTTCAGTTTGGGAATTCAACCAATTATTTCAAATTTGAAATCCAAGCTGAATGTCTGGTACCTAGACGACGGTACACTGGGAGGTAGAGCAGATGACGTCCTCAGTGATCTTACTCATATTTTTCAAAATTTTAAAAATATTGGTCTTGAACCAAATAGCAATAAATGTGAAATATTTTTTTCCAATAATTTATCTACTTCTCATAGAGACACTTTAATTCAAAATTTTAATCATATTTGTCCAGGAATAAAAACTGTCAGTACGGAATCACTATACCTGCTAGGTGCCCCGTTGTTTTTCGATAGTATTAAACCTGTTTTAAAAACAAAATTTGATCAGTTTTTAAACCACGTTGATAAATTGTATAAATTAAACCCCCACATAGCTCTTACTATTTTAAAATATTGTCTTCTTGTACCTAGATTTACATACTTACTCCGCTCGAGTCCAGTCTGGAAATGTTCGGATATTTTACAAGATATTGATAATAATCTTAAAATAGCTATTGAAAAAACTCTAAATTTAACTTTAAATACTACAGCCTGGACTCAAGCTACTTTACCTATAAAATTTGGTGGCATTGGTGTGAGAAATCTTTCTAGCATTGCATTGCCTGCTTTCCTTGCTTCCGTAAATAGTGTCAGTGACTTATGTAATATAATTTTAAATAATAAAGCAGACCTATGCTTTGCTACGGAGGCAGAGCAGACATGGCAAACGCTCTGTCCTGGTGAAAATGTTCCACTGGAAGTTAACCAACAAAAACAGTGGGATATTCTATTGGTACAGGGCGTGCAGAAGGATTTGTTTCATAATCTCCAGAGTGACCTAGATAAGGCACGCCTTCTAGCTGTTTCGACTAAGGAATCTAGTCACTGGTTACACGCTTTACCATCAAGTAATCTCGGCACATTACTTGATGCGGAAAGGTTACGCATTGCCGTAGGAATCCGACTAGGAGCGGCGATTTGTCAACCCCATCATTGTCCCTGTGGTAGCAGCGTCGACAAGTTTGGGCTCCACGGACTTTCATGTAAGAAAAGCGCTGGTAGATTTTCACGACACAGTTCTTTGAACGTTGTCATCCGAAGGGCTCTTGTCTCTATAAATGTTCCCTCGGTTTTAGAGCCTTGTGGAATATTTAGAGACGATGGCAGGAGACCCGACGGTATGACATTGGTCCCTTGGGAGAGAGGTAAAGCCTTAGTGTGGGATGCTACTTGCGTAGACACTCTGGCGGTCTCTCATCTCAGGGGTACCTCGTTTAGAGCCGGGGCGGCATCAGAGGCAGCTGAACTAAGTAAGTGGCGCAAATATGAGTCTCTGAGAGATGACTACATATTTGTGCCATTTGCTGTAGAGACTATCGGTCCGTGGGGTCCACGTGCGGTGAAGTTCCTAAAGGAACTCCATCCGCGGCTGGTCGTTGCTGCTGGTGATAAGAGGGCTGGTTCTTTCCTTGCTCAAAGGCTAAGTATAGCCATTCAGCGGGGAAACGCAGCCAGCGTTCTTGGCACGATACCGCGGGGAGTAGGACTATATGATATTTAAGTTTCTAGTTTTAGTTTTTTTTTTTAAATTATTATTATAGTTTTTAGTATTGTATATTTTAATAAATTTTATTATGAGAAAATAAACTAATACGAAAAAAATTTAATAATTCTATAAAAAATATTTCATAAATACCTCTGGATAGATATATCTTTTTACATAATATTGACTATATTGCAAGCTTAGGGTGATAAGGGGATGCACCTAGTAAGAATGATACAGCAACAATGGAATTGCCATCAGAAAATCGTCGTCATTATTCGCTGGCAGAATGTCTAGACTCAATGGCTAACGTCTCTCAACTGACCGACCTATTCCTAACGGAAATAAACGTATGTGTGTGTGATGCAATCACGGAATCCCGAATCGGAATATCGAAACGGAATCCCGACACGGAATTCCGTATGTATGTGGCCGACCTAACTTGATGTTTTGTTTCGTATTTGGCAGTTGGCATGTTGTGCGTTTGCGCTTCATTTATACTTATCCGAGTTTTTGATTAGTTTTCGTATGTTTTATTTGACGTGTAAGAAATTTATTTGAATTGGACAACGAAACCAAAATTAAGTGCCATTTGGAATTATTTCAATGAAGTTTCTGGGTATAGGGCAAAGTGTAAACTACGTGAGAAGATATATTCACGAAAGGGAGGTACGCGACTACTTCGTTAAAAAATCATTTAAAGTCTGTGCATGTCACTGAATTCGAAAAATTCAAAATATTTAAACTGAAAAGAAAAATACAGTAGTACCTACAGTAATACAGTAGTACAAAATAGACCTGTCCTTAACACATCTCTTCTGCCTGCACCTCCGGTTCCGATTTCGGTTCCAGTTCCGATAAACAAATTTTAAAACTCCGCTTCTGAATTCGGTTCCGATATAACCACTTCCGTAACATCCCTAGTTTGTACAACCATTAATGTAAAATTTGCTTTAAAAAAAGTCCCGTTGGGTTTCTTGCTGTTTTTTTTTTCGAACCAGTGGTAAAGCAAAAAATGACTTTCAATAAGAATTACACTTGTGATCTATATTGAATAAAAAATTATTCTATTCTATTCTATTCCATTCAATTCCATTCAATTCCATTCAACATGGAATGGAATGGAAAAAAATTCAATTCCATTCCATTCCATTCCACTACACTCCATTCCATTCCATTCCACTCCACTCCACTCCACTCCACTCCACTCCACTCCACTCCACTCCACTCCACTCCACTCCACTCCACTCCACTCCACTCCACTCCACTCCACTCCACTCCACTCCACTCCACTCCACTCCACTCCACTCCACTCCACTCCACTCCACTCCACTCCACTCCACTCCACTCCACTCCACTCCACTCCACTCCACTCCACTCCACTCCACTCCACTCCACTCCACTCCACTCCACTCCACTCCACTCCACTCCACTCCACTCCACTCCACTTTACTCCACTCCACTCCACTCCACTCCACTCCACTCCACTCCACTCCACTCCACTCCACCCCACTCCACTCCTCTCCACTCCGCTCCGCTCCACTCCACTCCGCTCCGCTCCACTCCGCTCCGCTCCACTCCGCTCCGCTCCGCTCCACTCCACTCCGCTCCACTCCACTCCACTCCGCTCCGCTCCACTCCACTCCGCTCCACTCCACTCCACTCCGCTCCACTCCACTCCACTCCACTCCACTCATTCCATTCTATTTATATATTATATTTATAGACTCTACTCTACTCTATTCTTTTCTACTCTACTCTACTCTACTCTACTCTATTCTATAGAGTAGAAACTCAATTCTACTTTATTCTATTAGATTTCTTCCATTCTTAATAGAAATAGACTACTATTCCATTCTATTCCATTCCATTCCACATTCCATTTTATTCCATTCCATTTCATTCTATTCCATTCTATTCCATTCTATTCCATTCTATTCTATTCTATTCTATTCTAAACATGTTTCACTTCAACATATTGTTTGACAGAGTAAACGCATTGTCAAAACAGAATTTTAAACATGTTGTCATGTGGATGTTTTACTAGTGCAAACTTATGGTAAGAAAATCCATAATATTTTAGAAAACATAAATGTTTTTTTTTTGATTTATAAACTCTAAAATGGCAATTTTTTTAATAGTTTCTAAAGTTTGAACTGTTCAATGTATAAAATTTATTTGTATAGTTGCCAATTCATACCCCTATGAGGCAATTTATGAAATAGGTCTTTATGATTAGAATTTTGATAAACTGAAATGAAAGAACGAATGAATTAAATATTTGTAGACTAGTAATGGAGGAGCAGCACTACCAGTATAAAGGTATCAACTTGTCAACAACTCGCTTAACAAGTGTGAGCAAATCTTTCATTTTTTTGTAGAATAAGGGTGACAAAAGAGCACACAGTGCACCTGATGGTAAGTGGATGCTGTCCTCAATGGACCTTCATCTATCTTCATTTCCAGTAAAAAGAGTCTCCCATCACACATCATACAAAACATTTGCTATTGTACGCTAGTATTCTGTGAGAGCGTGGTGCTTTCCCGATCGAGCCGACCCATTCGTGGTACTACCATATTATGTGCATTACACATATGCTACTAACATAATTTTGCAGCGTGGCTATATATCACGTGTTATGTCTATATTATAATGTTTTTCAGCTTTTGTATTCTGGAATGGATAATAACCTAAAATAACTTTTTTTTATAGGATAGGGTGACAAACGAGCACACAGTCCACCTGATGGTAAGTGGTTACTGTGACCCATAGACATCTACATCTATCCTCAATAAAGACTCAAGATTCCGTGAGGACTAAGATGGAATGCCGCTTTGCCAGTAAAAGGGATCTCCGGTTCTCTACACTCACCATACGAAACACAGCAGCGTCAAGCTGCTGTTTTACGCTGGTTTTCTGTGAGATACTACTAATATAGTTGCAGCATGGCTCTACCACTTAAAAAACTTGACTGTTGATATTGTTGACATAAATATTGTATTACACCACACAGCTTTTTTTTAATTAATGAAACTCAAGGTTAATAAAGCTAGCGAATAAAGAATTGTGATTGGGGCAACCGGCGCTTTTCAATGATGAATTTACAGCGTTTTCATTTTGTTTTTCTCTTTGGTTATTCATAAATTCAACCGTGTCTGTGACACGCAACTAATAAATCACACTCTGTTTTGCTTTTTAAGCATTTGTGTGTATTAATCAACCGTTTTTATCAGTATTGTCAAAAAAATCAAAGCACTTATTATGAGGTATTTCACTTTTTTAATACTTATTTGTAGACATAAATTGAAATATTTTAGTCACAATATATAATAACTTATAACGGAACACAGCTACTGTAAATATACATATTTAACTTGCTGAGCTAAATAATATATAATACATATAGTTAAAATAATAACTTACTACAATATATTTTATTAATTGTTTCATTTTTCTTTTTTACATATGAAATCAAAATTTTGAAATAAGAACTTTTCAGTTTTTTGTCAAAGGAAAATTAAAGAAAACTACCAATCATTAATTATTTAAGGATAATTTAATATCAATTCACTAAAAATTATACCTCAGTAAGAAACTTACATATTGTGTGGCTTTTAATTTTATTCTTATTTCACGAATTGAAATTAATACTTTAGAGCACGTGGTAACCAGCATTTGTAATATTGAAAATTTTCTTGAAATTGCTATTAAAAACTCTACGGGTCTGGTCGAACCCGGGTTGCTCATTGAGTTTTCGGGCAGATTTGGTACTAATTACATTTTAGCCAATTAGAATAATGAATCATATCGTCATGATAATCGCCTGACTTTATACCTGACTTAAGCATAAGTAGATCACCGGAAACAAGTCCACTGTCAGACCTGAGCATGTAGATGCTTTATAGCTACCCTCTAACCTTTTGAAATGGATTGCTTGCGTGTTTTATTCGAACCATCTGACCATACCTTTGTATGCATTGCATGAACATACACTTCATCATTTTAAATAATCAGTCGACCCCACTGGCGATATTTTACTGTAGATTATAAATATTAATTATGCTTATGCAGAATGCTGGATCTTTCTATTATTTTCTGTTTTTTTTTTCCAATGAAATGCTAGAAACTTTAGAATGCGCCTTACGCTTGTAGAAAAGCCTAAGAAGCTTATGTTCTGGTATTATTTTGCCCTTATTTTATTAATGGTTGGTTTTTTTTCTGTCTTTAATGAAATTAAAGACGCATCTTTTAATAAATTCCGTGTCAATGTTATCTATAGTATTATTTTTATTATTTTTTTCTTGGACTTTTTACCAGGTATATGAAATACTGGAGCTTATTCACTAATGCTATATCTGCTTTTCGAATGAGTACCGAAAGAAAAGTTAGTGACCTTGGTAGTTCTTTGATGTTCCAATCTGTCTTTGGCTACCACATTAGTTACTTTTGGTTACAAATTACGTACATTTAAACTTATCTTTCTTGCCCGCTTTTACAAAATTCAACAGCAAATAAAATCAACACAATTACAAATACTCCACTTACAAATAAACCAGCACAATAATAAAACTTAACTTACAAATAAAATAAACAAAATAATCAATTTACAATGAGCTAACACAATGAGAAAGAAATGAACACAATAAGAGACATCCAATTTACTCAACAAGCTAACACGATGTGAAAAACGTAACCTTATCTGTTTTAACTAATCGAAACAATCTGAACTACAATTCGCTACAACTTGTTAATCAAATATCACTTGACTGTACTCGTACTTACAGCAAAACGGAAGCTAGGATTTCCAACCCTTCCGGATTGCCCGGGAGACTCCGGTAATAATGGTTAAACTCCCGACCTCCCGGGGTGCAATGATTTGCCCAGTTTTTCTAAAAATTGAACACATCCGTCGCTCGCACGTGTCAATACTCACTCGCTTTGCGGTCATACATAACAGCGCGCGCCGCTGCCGGTGTAAATCTGTTCGTCTTGCCAGACGGTACATCCCCAACTTCACAATTATTCGATGCTACTCGAAAGCTAAGTAAATAAACATTTAAAATTAATAAATGATTGAGATTTTCTTTCAGCCCCCTTCCCCCTTACTTGACTTCATAAAATTCTCCCGTATTGGTCCTTTCAAAAGTTGGAAGCCCTAATTTCAGTACATATAAGTCCACTGCTGAAAGTATCTGACTTCCCCACAGAGGGCCCCATAAATGACCTCATAGATGCCAAACATGGCAATATGAATTTTGCCACATTGCCATGCTTGGCAGGCGAGTAAAGATACAAACAAAACTTTTTTGAATTATTATTTCCCACTTCTATAGTATATGACGATTATCTGAATCATTACACGTTTTTGATAATCACTAGGTATTGTTTAAAACATTTTAAATATTTACAGAGATTTCTGCTAAGGTCGTCATCGCTATCATATTTAATTTGTTATACAGCTTTCCTAATTTGACCATCCTTTTGATGAATGTGTGTCAAACCCTACCCTTATAATTTAATTTTACTTCCGTACAAATAAAACAAGTCCGTTCTTATTCGAGTCGTGCGTGTCACCTACAATAATAATTAAAAAGTATTATGTTTATAGAAGACATATTTAACATACTTTTTTATATTTGTGTTCCTAATTCATGAGTCGGGCCTTTGACTTTTGATTTTGAAATCCAGAAAAAGCAAGTGTAATGGAAAAAGCAAGCCTACTCTCGACAGATTCGAGTTTAGAATCACTCCAATTTTATTCGAACTCAAGGTAATTCGTTTTCCTGTAACTGAAGCCAGCCCTAAATCAAGTGATGGCTCGAATTATAAATAACTTCGATTGTGTATTTTGTTACAATCGAGAAATGCATACTACATAATATATTGGATTTTGTCAATTAATCCAATCAAAACCACCAAAAACAAATAACAAAATATTTGATAACATGAAAGGTACTTTGCTTAGTTTTTGGAATAATGTGTAAGATGTAAAGGACTTACGACCAATTAATATTCTACATTGTTTATCAAACCTACTTGTAAAAATCGTGTGTATGCCAGCTTTTAGCTCCTTTAGAGTGTAATAGTATATTACCTGTGTTTCAATCCGGGATCAGAAAATCACGCAGTAACATCAATAGCCTTAATGGCTGTAATTGACAATATCTTGACATCACAAGACAAAGGATAGGGCACAAGACCAGTAGGTCTTGTTTGATTTCTCCCGGACATTTGATGCCATTAATATCCCTCTATTGTTGTCTAGAATGAGTTACTATGGTTTTAAATTACCTGCTATTCGATGTTTTGACAGCTATTTATCCAATCGGATAAGGCTAGTAACAATTAAAAGAAGCGATGATCCACAGCGGTACTCGTCTCCTTACCCTGTAACAGGGATCTATACCTGGTCCTTTATTTAATAACAGTGACAATGTATGTCGCACTATAATGTAAGCATCAAGTAGCACTGTAAGTTATTTGCCATTTTTTCTAATGACGTAGAAAGTGCAGTAGCAAAAATAAATGAGGATTTACATGACACCGCTTGTACTTAACCCATGCAAACCCAAATACATGAGGGTCAAAGGGATAGGTCGAATGCATAATAGAAAATCAATTCGTTTTAAGCATCCGTAAATAACCGGTGGAATGTGTAAGTGCGACTCTTAATCTGGGTTTGCTGATGGGCCAGAGTCATCGCTTTGAGAATCGTCTAATTGAGATCACAAACAACTGTTTCTGTAGACTCAAAGAACTGTACTGTAACAAGTGCGTGATTATCTCAGTGAGAACATACGCCTTCGGCTATGTGAGCCACTCGTACTTTCAAGGCTTGGTTACACAGAAGTGTGTATGGTCCTAGACTATTTGATAAACAAATAGGTTGTTCTGTGTGGTAAACATACTATGCGAGGTACATCTTTAATATCCCTCGATATCATCATGTACATCTATATCTTAACAATTTGGAAATATTAAAGACTAGCTGTGCTCGCGACTTCGATCATGTGAAATTTTGTTAATAACTTATTTATTATATTGATTACATAAACTACACCGCTGTTACAACTCAAACAGTAATAGTATAGATATTTTTATACTTATAAAAAGTAAAGTCATGAAATCGATCAAGTGCATGGATGATTATAAGTCGCGTTGTTTATTATCACTGCAAAGTTGTAAGTGTTATGTTTTAAGTGAATTCGTGGGATAAACCGCCCTTTCATCAACATCATAACTGATGGCAATATCTGTGTACAATTAATTCGAGCTGTGTACCATTGTAAGTATTTGGAGGATATCGTCGTTTATTAAAAGTAAATATTGACACCATTCGGTAAATGTTAAAAGAAACCAAGCGAGGAATAAGCGACGTTGCACTCATGAAACAAAATTCCCAGATAACTAAATTGATGGAAAATTGTAGATTTGTCTTCTATTGAAAATTCCTTTAGGAATTAATAACACTATACGTTATATAACTACAATTCCGTAACAATTTTCTCTAAATAACTGAATGTAATACAAATAAAAAACTTACGTCATGTAATCGAAGTCAGAAATTTATTATAGATATTGATTTATGTTTAAGCGATATAAAAGTAACACTAGTTCAGTTCAGTTTTTTTTTTATATTCGAAAACAGGACAATTTATAAAATAAATCAACAACCATGGTATAAAATAGATAATAAGCACCTAATTTTATTATTACTACCGTATATACTTACATATGCATTTAGTAAAAAGCTTTAATTTTGAAGTTACAAACAGACACTTCAATTTTATTTATTTGTATAGATATATATAACGAAAAGAATTCCGTGTTAAATCAGCAAATAAGTGCCAGCATAGCATGCAAAGAACCCAAGTTCGATCCTAACCGAAACCAACGATTTTTTAATAACATTTTTTAAATTTGATTCACCACGTACTGGTTAAGAAGAGCATTGTGAACAAACCTAATTTTGTAAAATTGAAAGTAAATAAATGATTTCGTCAACACGCAGTTGGGCATCATTTATAAATATGAAGATGGTTGTGACCAGCAGTAGTACGTATGAAGGCTGTTTGTTGGGTTACTTTAATTGGAAGTTACATCTTACGTTTTGCTTGTAATAAATAAGCGCTATTTAAAAAAGTAAAATTTAAATCTATGATTTGATTTCTTGCCATAACATCACAACAATTTTACAATATTTAAAAAAAACACAATAAAGTTTACATTGGTGTAAGAGTTGTTCCGCCTAGGAGTCATATAAAAATAAGCGGTAGTTATGAAAGTATTTCTACTGCATTGCATTTGCACAGTACCATTTATCGATGTCACTGGTTAATTATTGTACTTTTTCTAACTAAAATGGTATAACGTTAATATTTGTAAGAAAACATACATATTTTTTTTATTTGTGAGAAAACATACATAATTGGAAGTTGAACATCTTACTTTTTGCTTGTAATAAATAAGCGCTATTTAAAAAAGTAAAATTTAAATCTGTGATTTGATTTCTTGCCATAACATCACAACAATTTTACAATATTTAAAAAAAAAACACATAATAAAGTTTACATTGGTGTAAGAGTTTTTCCGCCTAGGAGTCATATAAAGATAAGCGGTAGTTATGAAAGTATTTCTACTGCATTGCATTTGCACAGTACCATTTATCGATATCACTGGTTAACTATTGTACTTTTTCTAACTAAAGTGGTATAATGTTAATATTTGTAAGAAAACATACATCATAGCATAAAGATACCATAAGCATATATTAATAAAGAAGATTATTTTACTTTAATTACGATTTCCGTAATTAGATTAAAATGCACTTGATGACTCACAAATTAAAAACAAATTCGTGTCTAAATTTCAAAATAATAATCACAACTTTTGATAGAATGAATCGATTTCAATAAAACCAAGACTGAATGTTACTCGAAGTTACGCCTTATGATTCCATTTACAATTCATTCGAAAAATATTAGTACTATAAACGTGATACCTTCATAAACAAACAGACAGACAAACATACATTTCTAAAAATGATAGATACGAGTATATATTTAATTATTTACTTTTAGTCTCTCTCAATCATTTTTGTCATAAAATATACAATGTACAGACGCCTGTAATTACCATTTTTTATATTCACAGAATCATTATATGTATAGATTTATTTATTTTGCCTCATTGCCACTCAATATATTTGTAATATACTTTAGCTTACTCATATGTTGAACCATGTCGTTTGTTTTGGTTCTAAGAGTCATACCTAGATTAAAATAAACGTTATATAGTATTATAAACAAAGTTGTCCATAGCCACAACCAATAAAGAGTTTCATGTCGATTTATATCGTAAAGGGAAACATCTTGAAGATACCAATATATCTGACAATAGAAATGTACTCGAATTCCGAAGCCATGTAAAAACTGCTAACAATCTAACATGATGAATGAAAATGAGATGAAAGAAATTGCGTCTGTGTCCAATAGTGGAACATTTATAATATGTTACTTTATTTTAGGGTAGGGTAGATTTTGTTTAACTATAATAAGCCAGTGCTTAGCTACTATCCTACCTGATGGTAAGTGGTGATGCAGCTGAAGATGGTATAGAGCACTGACTCAGCTTAACAAAAGCCTTTTCACTCCTACTTTGTGGAAACCTCCATTGTAATCGCATGTAAAGTCAGCTGCTGGCAAATTATTCCACTCCCTTGCTGTACGCAAAGTTAGTTCCTTTTTATTTATAATTTTTGTTTCTTAACACTTTCACTGTCCGGTTTTAAGACACAATAGTAAGACAATAGCAGTGACCTATATATAGTGCACGGGACAGCGAAAGGGTTAAATTATTATTTGAAATAAAACATGTGCAATAAAAAAATACTATGAAATACTTACATTAAAGTTAGCCGCGTATAAATTATTTTTTCTTTGAAAAACACAATCGCCAACGCGGTCAATGGTGCACGCTATGTGAATATTTAATCAGTTCTAGCGACTACAGTGCAATTTTGAACACTTGTTTTATACAATTTTATCCTACACTTCAATACTTTAGCCTACTACTTTTACGTGGTATGCTGCCACTGTGTTATGGTTGTAGCACGAATGGGTCGGCTCGACCGGGAAAGGACCACGCTCTCACAGAATACCAGCGTGGCAGATGTGAGTGTAGAGAACCGGAGACCGTTTTTACTGGAAACGAGGCATTCCATCTTAGTCCTCACGGGTGACAACGCATCTGCATTTTGATTCGTAATCGAAGATAGCTGTAGATGTCTATGGGCCACAGCAACCCCTTACCATCAGGTGAACTGTGTGCTCGTTTGTCACCCTTATTTTAAAAAAAAAAACAAGATAAATACGTATTTTAACCGACTTCAAAAAAGGAGGAGGTTCAAAATTCAACTTAATTTTTTTTGATGATTCATTTTTATTAGAAAGCTGGTGCTTGTTATGTGATCCCATATAAATTTGATGAAGATTTGACCAGTAGTTTCTGAGTTATTTTAAATAATGCGTATTTAATTGACTTCGACTACTTTATTGAAGTCGATTTACAAAATTTTTAATTTTACCACTTGTAAATTGTAAGTTATATTATATTTTGTGGGAGAAGCGTTCGATTTATTATTCGGTCACCAACACAGTCCTTGAATCCTGTCAATGGACCACGTTATTGTCTGTACCCAAGGTTACATTTACAGAAATTGATATATTCCCAGTAACATTGCATCGAGCACACAATAAAACCATTCAATAAAAAGTAAAAGATGTGTATGGTTAATATTTAATTTTGTATATACTTGCTCTATCAAATTAGGTTATCTTAAGTGTAGAATCGAGTAGTGGCGCTTGTTGACTTTAGTCTCAACTTAAGTGGAATTCAATTTCGTAGAAAGATAAGCATGATTAATGTATATTGTGTTTCTAAGTCACATTACAATGAAATGGTAGAATAAGTTATGCATCGTCAATTTCATATACATTATACTAGTTTTTTATAGAATGATGTTTTATAATAAGTGACAATATGTTTTATAGTAATGATAATAAGTGTATGCCTCCTTTAAGAATTAAAATCAGATTCTTTGGCCCTGAGAACTTTTTTTTTTTTATAGGATAATGGTGACAAACGAGCACACAGTCCACCTGATGGTAAGTGGTTGCTGCGGCCCATAGACATCTACATCTATCCTCAATTACAAGTCAAAATGTAGATGCGTTGTCACCCGTGAGGACTAAGATGGAATGCCCCGTTTCCAGTAAAATGGGTTTCCGGTTCTCTACACTAACCATACGAAACATAGCAGCATTAAACTGCTATATTGCGCTGGTATTCTGTGAGAGAATGATCGTTTCCCGGTCGAGCCTCCTCATTCGTGCTATAACCATTACATAGCTGCAAGATGGATTTACCACGTACAAAATAGACGTATAGATATTTACCAATTTAATCGCGTAATGGTGACGTAAGAGAATCTACTATCCCATGTCATCTCGTTGACGTCGTAATCGGCAACAGAGAAAACTGAGGAGAAGGATATGAGCAGCAGTATCGTCATGAAAACAAGTGAAAAATCGTAATAAGATACTGCAGCTGCCAACCCGCTTACCAATCTTTTGGGGAGAATTTTGGGAGGCCTGTTATGAATTAATTAATTAAAATTTACGAACTTTGTTATTGCCGTCTTTATTATTATTTTCTGCCGACTTCCAAAAAGGAGACGGTACTCAATTCGACTGTATGTTTTTTTTGTGTGTTACCTCATAACTTTGTACTGGGCGAACCGATTTCGATGATTCTTTTTTTATATGAAAGCCGATAGTTCTCGTGTGGTCTCATATGAATTTTATCAAGGTCAGACCAATGGTTATAAAGTTATTGTTAAATAACCTAAGTCGCTTATATTGAAGTCGGCTGTAGAAAATTTTTAAATTTTTAATTATTTTATTAGCCTCAGTAGCCGTTTCACTAAAAAAATACGTCCTTTACACAATGACTGAATTTTTGTCTAGATTTTGTCTAGTTTTAACAAGATATAAGTAGTGAAGCCATGCTGCAGCTATATTACTTGTATAGTTGTAGCACGAATGGGTCAGCTCGACCGGGGAAGGACCAAGCTCTCACAGAATACCAGCTTAAAAAAGCAGCTTAACATTGCTGTGTTTCGTATGGTGAGTGTAGAGAACCGGAGACCCTTTTTACTGGAAAAGAGGCATTCCATCCCAGTTCTCACGTCTGAAAACGCATCTGTATTTTGATTCGCAAACGAGGGTAGATGTAGATGTCTACAGGCCACAGCAATCACTTACCATCAGGTGAACAGTGTGCTCGATTATCACCCTTTTCCTATAAAAAAAGATGATCACAATAAAACTTATCTAGAATTTTTTTTTAACTTAACACCTGCTTTTCGATAACCGAATTTATAATAATTAATTACATAGCTTATTTACCGAATTATCATTAATCAAAATTTTGTCATCTATGACAAAATTTCATAGAAAACGATGGACAGATCATTTTACCAAGAGAAACTACACACACATATCGCCACGCCCATAATCGGAGTGTAGCCAGAGTCCAAAAGGCAGCAAGATATTCGGAGTAGGTTTAGCCAAACAATGGTTGAAATGGAAAATTGTGAAAGAACTGATAAATGCCCATCGCCTATACAATCACAAACCCAAAATCCCATTAGTCGCCTTTTACGACATACTACACTAGTAACACAGTCGGGACGTTCTTTTTTGTATTATGTCCCACAAACATGGAACCTATAAGTCCCAGATCGACGGGCACATAGTCAATCTACAATCAACAATCAAACTATAGGTTATTTGTCACTTCTGACCTGTAAAACAGTCTCCGGATCTAGTCACTGTATAAAAAGTTATATTTCAAAATTTATATTTAAAATAATATTCAACGTTAGTAATATTTGCGAGCGTAGTCCGTCTCCGGTGGATTTGACCCATACGTAATAACATAACGGCATCGTGACTTTAGTACATTAACACTTACAAAATCCACGAGTAATGAGCGTTTACTTTAAGTTCATGAGATACAGCCTGCTTACGGACAGACGGACGGACAGCGAAGGCTTAGTAATAGGGTCCCGTTGGTCCTTTGGGTACGGAACCCTAAAAAGGAAACACATCAGCATTAGATATATTGGTATTTCGTGCGAGCGTGGTCATTCACCTGTCGTGCTGACCGATTCGTGTTGCAGTTATAAAGCGTGTCTCTATCACGTTCCTCTGCCATTTTCCTTTCTCTTATAACTAATAATTCATAACTGCTGGGATGCCAGAATATTATTTATTTTTCTTTACAAATAAAACGTCCCTATAATTCCCAGAAGAATGGCAGAAATGTTATTATTATTTCTTTGATTTTAACCGACTTCAATAAACAAGAAGGAGAATATTCCATAGCTCGCCGAGCGACTTTGAGCTTCCTCATAGGTCATCACTGGCAACACGCACTGATTGAACAATCTAGTTTTGAGGTTCTGAAGTATGTCTAACGAGAAGATATATCGTAATCTCCCGAACGCTGCCCAGCCGAGTTGATTCCGTCGATTGACCTCTCGGTCGTAGGTGGACTTACCTAGTCGGACTATTTGTCTTAGGTAAACATATTCGTCAACAACTTTGAGCTTAGTCCTCCCAACAACTACCGGCATAGTGTGACATTAAATATTATTTTTGTTTTGTCCATGTTCATCTTAAGACCTATCCGTTCGGAGACACTATTGAGGTCATTGGGCATAGTGCTTAGATCCTCCAGCGATTATGCCATAAGGACTATATCGTCGGCAAATCGAAGGTGAGTGATGTTTTGGCCATGGACGTTGATACCGTCTCCTTTCCAGTCCAGTAGCTTGAAAACGTCTTCCAATGTAGCGGTGAAGTGTTTTGGGGATATTACGCCACCCTGTCTTACACTTCTCTGCAGTTGGATAGCTTTCATATACTGGTTCTGTACTCGGGTAGCCATCGTAGCCCTACTGTACAAACACTTCAGCACTTCGATATACCGACAGTCCACTTGGCACCGCTGGAAGGACTGCAGCACCGCCCCAATTTCGACGGAATCAAAGACTTTCTCATAGTCCACATACGCAAGACAAAGTGGCAGATTATACTCTTCGGTTTTCTGTACAATTTGCCGAAGGGTATGTATGCGGCCCATGGTGTTAATCCCTTTTCGGAAACAAGCTTGTTCAGGAGACTGAAAGTCGTCAAGTCTGCATGCGAGACGATTCGTAAGAACTATCGAAAACAGCACGTAGTCGCGGCTCAGAAGAAAAATCGGTCTGTAGTTCTTCAAGAGAGCGTTGTCGCCTTTCTTGAAGAACAAGACCACCGCACTTCTGTTTCACGTCTCCGGTGTAGTACCACCATGCAAGACGGAATAAAAAAGCTTCTAAAAGACTTCAAGTACCGGTTTTCCACCCGCTTCCAGAAGCTCCGCTGTAATTCCATTCTCGCCTAGGGCCTTGCCATTTTTATGGTGCTGGAGAGCCATTCTAATCTCGCTCAGACTGACGTCCGGGATATCATCAGAATAGTGTCGGATAAGACTCGCTCTTGGATCGTTACTCACACTTGCGTGTGGCTCCAACGATGACATGTACAGCTGCCCGTAGAACCTCTCAATCTCACTCGAAATCTCAGGTGTCTCGGAAACGATGCTGCCACATTCGGTCTTCAGCTTCAACAGTTGGCATTTTCTGGCAGACAGATCTCTGGCAAAGACTTTGGAGCCCTGCTTCCACTCGATCGCTTCTTCAATACGAGCAGTAGTAAAGTTGCGTAAGTCCCGCCGCATGCATGTGGAGATCTGTCTGTTCAGTTGCCTGTATGCTATCAAATCTACTGAATACTGCAACTTCATTTCCCGTCTATTAGCCATGAGATTAAGAGTGTGATCGGAGAGTTTTTGTGTTCTTCTGCGGCGGGTCTTTCTAAACTTCACTCTGATTGCATGGACAGTTTCCATGAGCTTGTCGAGTCGTGGTAGGTGGACACCAAACCTGCACCGGAGATTCTTAGCACCCACTGCCCCGCCGTTACCATGGTCGCACCCGTAGCCAGGAATAACGGGGCCGCCGGGGACTGGGGGCCGTTTATTAATATCATTGCTCATGGGGGTATATTGCCATAGTTACCCCGCTTGGCGAGCGGGTTGGCAACCGCAATTTTTTATTGCTTTTGCTGTTATCAGAAAGATGCTGCTGCCCATCTTCTGCCTCAATTTCCCTATGTAGGCTTTTACGATACCCACGGGAAGATATGAGGTAGTGAGTATTCTTACCCGACACTACACGGGCAAGAAAAATTAAAATTCTATAGACCACTCAAAAGGGTAAAAATTAAAAAAAAAATAAAACTTATAATAAACATTAAAAATTCGGCTTCAAAATCTCAAACGAATAAAATAATCTTATTCGATACACTCTATCCTAACACCGTCTTCAAAAGCTATTAAGAGAATTTTTTTTAAATCTTTTTTTACATTTTAATTAAATTGTAATTTTGGTTAACTTAAATAAACGCATAATGGAATCTGGCCCGTCTTACCAGTACCGTTATACGTTGGTACCAGTAGGTACTAAGTGTTTGTTTTGTGTAAAATTATCAAAGAATGTCTTTATTAATAATATCATGCAATTTTAATATAATTTTATATGAATATGCAATTTTTAGATAAATACTATCCAAAGTATGTAAAATCAATATTAAAGAGCATGCTAACATCCAATATTTTATCCTTATCGTGGAGCGAAAACCTATTCCCGTCCCATCGCAGAAATAGCGGGAGCATTATATTGATTTATCGTATAAACTAAACACGGAACAAAACTTGCTGTAGAAATTCATAATAATTCTTATTTAGTTTATAGTACAAAATAAATTATTATTTTATACAAAATAGTTTATGATCAGTAAAGCTCCTGCTGAAGGACCGTTCGAGAAGTTTTGATATTCGAATCTATCACGATACGATTAAATAAAGTGGTAGTAAGTTTTTAACAGTGGTAGAGCCACGTGGCAGCTTTTGCTGTCGCACGGATAGGCCGGCTCGAACCGGGGTGGTACCACGACCTCACAGAAAACCAGCGTGAAGTAGAGGTTTACCTCTGCGTTTCGCTTGGTGAGTGCAGGTGGCCGGAGGCCCTTTCTACTGGAAATGAGGCATTCCATCTTAGTCCTCACGGGTGACAACGCATCTACATTTTGATTTGTAATAGAGGATAGATGTAGATGCCTATGGGCCGCAGCAACCACTTACCATCAGGTGGTCTGTGTGCTCGTTTGTCACCCTTATCATATAAAAAAAATAGTAGAATGCACGTTATTGAATTAATAATATATTTACCTGCTGTTTATAATTATATCTTAAGTGAAAAATTCGTACATTATTCATTAAACCATTGTGTACTGTAGCCCTCTCCGGTGGGTTAAATACAGCTACGTTTTCACATGCTAATGAGGTGATTAAATCCCATACGATTCAAGTCATGTTCTATATGAAAACTCGTAGATTACGAAATTACATTAACAGTAAATAATTTTTAGTTATGTATATTTCTTAAACCTATTAGGTAAAAAACTTTTTCCATTAACTAGAGGAAGTACTTAAGATATCTGATAACACATTCAGATCACGTGCCTCACCAGTGAGTCCAAGGTAGTGGCTTATCAATAGATTAAATTATCGAATTGAGGACGAATCGCTTTTTACGACTGCGAGAATAGCACTTCGCCTTAATGTCAAGCATTTATAGGATATAGGGGTGATTCCATTTTAGATAATGCGCATTTCTATTTTAATAACATATTAGTAAATTAAAACCTACACACATTATTTTCTATAATATTTAAATGATTAGAAGGCACGAGAAATGGCCTATATTAAAAAAAGATGTCACATGCGTAATGCCGATGATAGAATATTAACGAACGAATACCGACTTTGAATATAAGGCTTGGTAAGCTGGCTTCATATAGCTTGCTTACTCCTCGTGTGGTACACACCGGGTCCATTTTGTCATGTGGTGGTGGCATAAGAAAATTCATCACACCATTTCATATCGTTCATTTTTTTTACCGTTACCGTTACAGCCTATTAAAGTCCACTGCTGAACTTAGGCCTCGCCCATAGATATCGTAACGATTCTGCTCATAGGAGGGATATTTGTCATAGTTGTCACACTTGGCAAGCGGGTCGGCAACCGCAGTTATTTTATTGACGTGACAACGTCTTATAAATCGATGAAGCTCGCTGCACGCACAAAAAAACATGACTCATGCGGCGTTACCTAGGCGTTCCATTTAAAGTGCAAGCGAGAGCGCGGAACGAGCGACTGCGAGCGAATGTGGTGTCAATTGTTTATAGCAACGATAATTGCGGCGATAAAGGTAATGATTATTTCGATATTAAATATTTCTTATGACGTTGTCACGTTCAACTATCGTCAGTAAACCAACTTTACAGACAACCGATTTTTTTATTTTTATTCGATTTTAAGAAGACGCTGCTGCCCATTTCCAGATCTGTTTCCCTCTGTCGCCTCTTACGACACGATATTCTTACGCCGCCACTACATGGTCATCTCTTTTACACCAGACGTAAAATATCCAGAACGATGACGGGGAGAGCGTCAAACGTGCGACGTATCTGTTAATGTGGTTATTACGCCTGTCAAACATGACCATTTAGGTCAATCTTCCTAAAAACGAGGGAGTACCTCCTGCAGTGGACTGGTTTGATATAGACGCAAGAACTATGCCAGTGCTGGAGCGAGGCTACGGCAACCTAATTATGGTCCATAACGGTTTGACAAGGAATTAATTAAACATCTACTTTCTTTTGTTATAACTTGTATAAAATAATATACAGGGTTATTTTGCAATAACCGGCCAAATATGCAGATAAGGTTCAGAATAAATGAAATAGGAAAATTATGAAGAAAAATTAACTAACTGCGGAAACTATTGACAATAAAGCATAGTGATGTACTACAGTTTTATAGAAAACATCAATATCTACAAAAAATCCGCGATACCATTGTATAACTATAACAGCAATGTCGCAATAACTACTTTTTCATGTTAAAATATGCAATAGTAACGCCGAAAAATCCTTATATCTCGAACGCCGCGGAATCTATTGACAATAGAGTAAAGTGATATACTACAGTATTATAGAGGACATCAATATCTACAAAATAGTTTGCGATACCATAAGTCGAACTATTACAGTTATGTCACAATATCTACTTATTCGTGTTAAAATATGCAATAATAACGCCGGTATAAACTAGGCCAAATTATTCGTACATTGGTATTAATCCTTATATCCAAATAAATCACTTAGTATTCAAGGCTATATAGTACTTATACCTGCATAGCCACCATTTGCGTAAATCATGTAATTTAAGTAATATTTTTCACTTTTCTGCCGACTTCCAAAAAGGAGACGGTACTCAATTCGAGTGTATGTTTTATTTTTTTATGTGTGTTACCTCATAACTTTGTACTGGGCGAACTGATTTGGATGATTATTTTTTTATATGAAATCTGATAGTTCTCGTGTGGTCCCATATGAATTTGATCAAGGTCAGACCAATGGTTATTGAGTTATTCTTAAATAACCTAAATTGAAGTCGCTTATATTGAAGTCGGCTGTACAAAATTTTTAATTTTAAATTATTAAATCTTTGTTATTTCAGCAACCTTCCGTCGTGACGCCATCTCGAAGTTCGCATGTCGCGCTGCACAGACGCGTGATATACGCGGGTGAAACCTAGTTAAAACCTAGCTACAGACCACTGTAATAAATGATAGTATAACTGTAGGCCACTCCACACCGTCTGGATGTTATTTAAAATTTTGTTGCAAGAGGTGATAGTAAAACTTGGCGACTGA
Source organism: Parnassius glacialis (assembly GCA_033319125.1). NCBI lineage: Eukaryota > Metazoa > Arthropoda > Insecta > Lepidoptera > Papilionidae > Parnassius > Parnassius glacialis. Next base: position 16,051,869 of record JAVANC010000002.1, on the reverse strand, counting down.
TTAAACCGAATAATTCCTCGGAGCATGATTTCGTATTCACTGCAGATGCGTTAAAAATTCAAGAGATGCAACGTATATTTGCAAGTCAGATCGAATCCAGATCGAACATAACTTGGTCGTCGACAATTAGAGCCTGATTTCATTACTAGTGCACTAGATTCGACCAAGTGAAATAACTGATTGCGTTTCAGATATTCTTAATAGCAGCCAGAAGTCAAGAAGTTGACCATGCATCATCCCCGTGCGTCGGAAAGCATGTAAAGTCCTGCGTCTGATTGCCGTCTCATTGGACTGAGAGTTGCTTGAGTAACGAACACGCCGTTCCAGCGTGCTAAGAATTGGAAAATTTTTCAAGAAATACCATGTTTGGCAATAAAAGTTGCAAATTATATATAAATATTGATTTTTGGAGTGCATTGACCGTTAGAAGAAAAAGTGAGAACTTCTGCGGTCGAAGTTCAGTCTGAGGAGCAGCCGACGCTCCGTGGTAGTATAGTACAGAACTTGTTCTTTCCATATATCGCAGGTTTATGATAAAATCAGGTTTTTTATCAACTTTTGATCAAAAACCGGAAGAAGACTACTACTATTTTAAGTTATCTAACTGAGAAAATCTAGTTATTTTTATTAAAAACTAGATTGATTTAGTTTTATGACAAAATCAACCTTTTCTTTACATTGGACAATGCCTCGCGGAAGCAAGGGCGGATTATATCTAACTCGTACTGACTAAACCCCATCCACATGGGGTTTTAGTCGGTATGAGTCCGATGTTGAATATATTTAAAATAAACGATGGTACGATGTTCCACCTTCGTCGCATATTGGTAAGGCCACGGGAACGTTTTTGCACACACCCGCGGGTCCAACAGCGATGGCCGCCCCATGGTGGCCCCTCCTTGGGAGAAGCTTACTCCAAGCCCATCACCTTCTCAGATAAGACGCACCAGAACACATAACGCGCCTTCCTCCACGGCCTCCAACTTCACTTGCGCAAGGGACACCCCAGTGTCCGATGTGCGAAGGCCATGGGGTTAGGAAAACAAGTACTCTAAAGCACTAGTCTTCCTGACCCCAGCGGTGGAACTGGTCTATGGCTCCGCCGCCAACCAAGGCTGTGGAGGGTAGAGAGAGCGGCTCCTTACAATACTGACACTCCTCTCCGCCCGCAGTCCCACCAACACCGCATCAACGGTGCGGTCCTGTCAGAGTCACCGAGAATAGGGCGAGTGGCACATCACCATATAAACACTCCTATTCCTCCGCGACTCAACCTCAGCTGGCTGCGGTAGGGGGAGGGGATACTCCCCTCGCTACTGTCCAACATCACATCCGTAGTGGGCTCTCGCCAAGCCCACTCGGAGTGGCCATCTCGGGCCTGCCATTCACCTCTGGTCAGACATGTAGGTTCCCCTTAGTTCACCGCGAGTGACCAATCCACGGCCTAACGTAAGTTTATTTAGGTACCTAACCTAGCTTAAGCTTAAATTTTATCATTAACCTAAACGAGTTCAGGGTTTTGATTAAAATAAAAACAGTATTATTTCAGGTTAATGATAACATTAAGTAATAACTATGTATTCTGTCGGCTTTTAAAAATAAATAATTAAATTAAAAACCTAGTCTTCTGATCAAAGACCAAATTTAAAACCCGTTACATTTATATGCAGAGTCGATCAGAACGTACTTTATACGATTTAGAATTTCGTAATGGTTCCGTCTATTTACGTTTATGTGATGTGATTACAATGCGACACAACTGTTGAAAAAGAACGAGCGGAAGATGTGTGCCATTTAAGTTTATTTTATGCGTAAATGTACCTTTCTGAAGCTATTTTAAATAGCTTTAGTAAGGTAAATTTCTTCGCTGCTTCCAGTGATAAGATGCTTACTAACTGCGTTCCGCAACTTGGTCTAGCAATGCCTTATTAAATCGTAGCAGTAAAACGCATTGTAGGTAATGTAAAATAAGTTTTAAATAATAATAATTTAATCGTTTTAATCCTTCGAGGTGACAACTCATTAATAGCGTCCCTTATGCCGTTTACCATCAAGTGAACTGTAAGTTAATTCTTCACTTTAGTTTTATAAAAAAAAAACTACTTCTTAAGTCAGGTAAAAACAAATGATCCATTTGAAGGTAAGTGGATGGTGTAGAATTGTAAACATTCTCATCATTTATCATTTAATATTGAAATTTAGATCTGTTCATACCCGAAGAAAAGAATGGAATAAGACGAACGTTCGATATTTCTATTTCTATTCTCTATTCTCATTTTAAAAACGTTACCTCCACACTAGTATTTCCTCCGAGAGGGCAGTTTACATAGATAAATTTCACAAGGACAAACATACAGGCCAGGAACAATTATTTGTAGGCCAAACAAATACTTGTTCTGCGTGGGATTCGTACTCGCGCGCCTTAGTGCTGCAACTCGTTCCTAAGCCACTGCGCAATGGAGCCGTCAGTCCGTATGTCCATATGTACATAGCGGCAAATTCATTTAAAATTCGTTTACCAAAATCCCATAGATAGGTGACAGGCAGCACAGGTCTAGCGGTTGTAAGCGCGACAGCTGATCATCAGGCGCTGGGTTTTAATTCCCGGTCGAGCCGAAATCACTTGTGGGTTTTTCTGTCTATAAATTATCATTGGCAGCCCTGAGTCTAGAAAAGTTGCCGGTGAAATCTCTCCCCGGTCGTCTAAATGAGTCCCTCGTTACCAGTAAAAAGGGGTCAGAAGTGGTACTAAAATCCACTGCTGCATATATGGCTCCCACATAACCTGCCCCATAGGAAGAATATTTGCCATAGTTGCCACGCTTAGCAAGCGGGTTGGCAACCGCGGTGTACTTTTTATTTTTAGTCATTATTAGGGCAGCGTTCGGGAAATTACGGCACATCTTCTCGTCAGGTATACCTCAAAACTTGAAAATGAAACTGTATAACCAGTGCGTGTTGCCAGTGATGACCTATGGAACTGAGACGTGGTCCTTCACTGCTGGCCGGATGAGGAAGCTCAAGGTCGCTCAGCGAGCTATGGAGAGGGCTATGCTTGGATTTTCTCTGTCTGATAAACTTAGAAATGAGGTTATCCCCAGTAGAACCAGAGTGACTGACATATCCCAACGGATTAGTAAGCTGAAGTGACAATGGGCCGGTCAAATAGCTCGAAGAACCGACAACCGATGGGGAAAAAAGGTTCTCAAGTGGCGGCCTCGTACCGGCGGACGAAATGTAGGGCGTCCCGCCACTAGATGGAGTGACGATCTGGTAAGATATGCAGGAAGTCGATGGATGCAGGTGGCTCAGGACCGTGCTTTGTGGCATTCCTTGGGGGAAGCCTATGTTCAGCAGTGGACTTGTATAGGGCTGTAATGATGATGATGACGCTGCCCATCTCCTGATTTTTTCCCCTCTGTAGCCTCTTACGACACCCACTGTACGACACGGGGTAGTGGATATTCTTACACCGTCCCTGCACGGTACGGGTGTGTAACACATCGGTAGAGTAATTAGGTTTATCACAATTAAAATAAAAATCCACTTACTTGCATCATTAAAATTGAGGACCGCAAGACCTAGTGTCTAGAATAGTTACCTAATGTCGGGCGTCAGGGCCACACCCTGGGAAGATCCATACATTTAGGCATGAAAAATTGGTTTTTGGCTAAATTTTATGGCCGATGGTTTTTTACTATTCATAATTTTTTTTTAATTTATATAAATAACATGAAGTATTTTTTAGAGTATCAATAAGTAAATGCCTTACGGTTGGACAGAAGTCTTTTATGACTATTGAGAGAGTAATGAAGCGAGAAGAGGTCGTGTCGTTTCAGTGCGTACAATCGTATAAAAGATGTTTTTAATATTGATGGGACTTATATTATATTCCTTTCATTTCTAGGGGTTACTCTTGCATTGTGAAAGCGTTTTACATAAATAAATTACACTTGGGTAATTTGAAATATGTCCAATTATTTATAGCTCATTTATTTATTGGCTTTGTGCAATAATCGAACCCGCGACCCGAAGCGTCATATTCATCATATCGTGCATCATCAGAATATTATCGTGCAGTGGCGGTGTGAGAATATCCACTTCCTCATATCGTGCCATGGGTGTCGGAAGAGGTGACGGTGAAACAAATCAAGAGATGGCTAACAGCATCTTCCTAATTACAAATAGAAAATGAAAAAGGACTGCGGTTGCCAACCCGCCTGCCAAGAGTGGCAACTTGAGCAAGTATCGCCATTATGAGTGTTCTTATCTTAAGCACTGGACGTTGATAGGATGTAATGATGATGATCATCATCATTTTTATCATCACAGCCCTTCAGAAGTGCACTGCTGAACATAAGCCTTCCGCAAGGAATGCTAAAAAGCACGGTCCTGAGCCACCATCGATCCATCCATTGACTTCCTGCATCTCTTTTCAGGTCATCCCCCCACCTAGTAGGCGGCCACCTGCTTTCGAGAACCTTTCTTCCCCATCAAATTTAATATTGAGACAAAGTTTTGGACGAACGCAATCATACTCGTAGTAAAAATGTATTTATTGTAAAAATATTGAAAAAAATGACTACGTATTTTCTCTCTTTACTTATTGTTAAAAACAAACTTACTACTTTTCTCTGGAACTAGATTTCCCTTAGGTATCTGTATTTATTATATTACAAACAATTCATCGTCGAAATGTAATTTTCTTTAAAAAGTGGGAATAATTTTCCAATTGTTTTTTGAAATAAACTGAAAAAAATCTGAAGTCAAGATTTCTCTAAGGTCTAAGCAAGCTTGTTTCGTAAATAATACGCTTTTAATAATATGCGAGATACTAACAGATTTTGAAGCATTCTATTTTAATCTCCTGGAGTGACAACGAATTTTCACTCTTCTTTGTTGCGCCCATGGTTGTATTTTCATTCATTAGAATAACTTAAAATTAAATAATCTAAATTAATTTATTACAGAAAATTTTACGTTATCAAAGTTATTTTTTTAGTGTTTATTTTATTTTAAAGTCTTGGCCGGCGGCGCCCGAAACGTTTGAAAGTAAAAATTATATGCATTATACAAATACACAAATCTTTATAAAAATATATTCATTGCTTTAGTATTTCTATAACCTTATTTCCCGTATTAATAATGATATTGTACCTACTCTCACTTCTTATTTGTCATTACCAACTCACACATAATGCGTGTGTGTTTGCTGTACTGGTGTATGTATACACCAATGAAATTGTTAATTGCAACTTTAAGTGCTTATTTACAATGTGCTCAACAGTGAAGGGAAAAATCGTGAGAAAACCCTGAGAAATTAAAAAAATGGAATACATATGAAGTACGCCAACACGCATTGGCGCAACGCGGTGAACACTTCCTTGCCCTAAAACCCTCCCAGAAATGAGAGGAGGCCTTAAAAGTTGGACCTATATAGGCTGTAACTTAACTTTTATATAATGCTAAAAATTAAAACAAAATGGTATGTGAAAATGGTGATTTACATTATATTTTATTTATTTTGTGAATACATTACAATGTATGCAAAAGTTCACTTATCTCGAAATAACATGCTCTTCATAATGACAACATTATTTCGATGTTTTGCTGTATGAAAGTAACACCTTTATTGCAGCGTTGTTTATTTAACTGCGTTTTGCAGCTACAATTTTATAATTAATATGAAATATGTAGCACATGTTGAATAAATTAAGATTGTAAAGGTATTTTTTTTTCATTTAAAGCTTCTACTATTTATTTTTACATCTTCTCATTAGCGTAAAATAAAAATATACGAAGGTCTCTTTTTATTTAAAAGGGGTATGTTGAAAGTTCCATAAATTATATGGCTATCCCATTGCCAATTCAGCTTACTGATCCAGCCATATAGATCGAGTAACCGACAACCGATGGAGAAGAAAGGTACTCGAGTTGCAGCCTCGGTAACGGTGAGCGAAGTGTAAGACAACCCCTTACTGATGGAGAGTGAATACCTGGTTAGATATGCAGGAAGAGGATGGATGGAATTAGCTGAAGACTATGTTTTAGAATTCCTTTGGGGTGGCCTTTGTTCAACACTGGAATTGTTATGGCCTTATAAAAATACATTAACTTATATGCAAAACTACTACCCGTATCGTACCCGTAGTCACCACGCTAAGCAGCGGTTAACGCAAAACCAATAACCCTAGCCAATCAATTGTTTTTAGTCGGCATTTGAGTTATTAATATTGGAATCGGCATTTCATCACTCACAGAATAGCAGCCTAATATAACAGTTTAAAACTGCTGTGTTTCTTATGGTGAGTGTAGAGAACAGGAGGTCCTTTTTACTGAAAACGTCGCATTCCATCTTAGTTCTCAGGGGTTACAACGCATGTGAATGTTGGTTCTTTATCGAGGATAGATGCCTACGGGCCAAAGTATCCACTTACCATCAGATGGACTGTGTGCTCGTTTGTCACCCTTATCCTATAAAATACCATCTGTTGATTGCCATATGGTGTCGGCGTAAGACCGTTTAGACTAACGACAGAGAGGAGTGCGAGACTTCTGGTAAAAAGATCGTCAATTCGCCTGCCTAGAGTGACGAATAAAGGAAATCCTCACTAATATGAAAGATTCATATCCAAGTTAACTTTTAAAGGCTAATGAAGAAGGAGATCTACCACCAAATTCCTCTTAAAAATCAGTACTGCAAAACTTTATATGTATCAAAAAATTGTAAGGAGAATAAAGATAATTAAAAGTGATAAAACAAGCAATAATAGTAAGTGATACAAGTTTTTAGTGACTTGGAATTGAAAGTGAATATTTGACTAGTTGGGGAACAAAAAATCCTAAATATCATAATTTAAAGCCTTATTGTCAATGGTGTTGATATTGTTATAATTGTTCCATTTTCTTTACGAGGAATCATTTCAATTTCAAATCCTAATATTGATGGAATTAATAATAAAATTGTTTACTCAATTACAAAATGTGAAACGACAACATGAAACGCAGTGTTAGACTTACGTTCGTAATATCTTTTAATTAAATTATTAAAGAAATTTTAATAGACATAAAATTACTGAAGAGTGTGTTGATTTATACCTTCATTATATTTTAGGGATTTTACATTACAATTAAAGAAATTAATAATGTTATTTTCCGTACGGTGTATGTGATGGAAAAATTATCCTCTCTCCCTTAAATTAGTCGATTTTTGCAACATTTTCGGGATTAAACCGTATTAAGATGTTATTTAAGGCATTAACAGACTAAATATTTTATACATTAGATAACAATGTATTAACAAAAAAAAACATAAAATCCATAGAAAATTATTGGCGCCTTGATGGCCTTCTATATGGAATATTTAATATCGCTGAAACACCACATTAAAAGTCGTTGCAATGTGATAATAGATATAAAAGTAATCTTAAATGTTTTTTGAAATAAATTTTAGGATATAAAATAGGTTCCATCCATCCATCCACTACAACCTATAAAAGTCCACTGCTGAACATAGGCCTCCCCCATAGATTGCCTTATAGGGGGGATTTGGCATAGTTGCCACGGTTGTCAAGCGGATCGGCAACGGCAGTTTTTTTATTATTTTCAGTTGATAACAGGAAGATATTGCTCCCCGTGTCGTTTCAATATCCCTCTGTCGCCTCTTACGATACCCACGGGACGTTGTGCGATGGAATTAAGTGAGAGGCTGGTAATTACCCAGACGGACTCCTAGGCAGAAAAAGAGTCCTAGCACATAGTAAATCTATTTAAATTATTACAACAAATATATTTTGCGGTTTTGTTTGTCCCACAGCCTCTAAATACCCTAACTTAAACGGTATTTTTTTGAAATCTGTGTCGAAACGGTACCATAAAAGATTTATAATACCAAAATATTTTCTACCGACTTCAAAAAGGAGCCGGTACTCAATTCGACTGTGTTTTTTTATGTGTGTTACCTCATAACGTTTTACTAGGTGAACAGATTTCAATGATTCTTTTTTATTTGAAAGCTGGTGCTTAACATGTGATCCCATATGAATTTCATCAAGGTCTGACCAATAGTTTTTGAGTTATTCCTAATATTTAATATTGAAGTCGGTTGTACAAAATTTTTAATTTTTAATTATTTATTCGCCTCTCTTTTTCTCGCATTCGCCATATTTAAATATTTTAACCCTTTCACTGTCCCGTGCACTACATATAGGTCAATGCTATTGTCTTACTATTGTGTCTGAAAACCAGACACTGAAAGTGTTAAACTATGTCAAACAAATAAAATATTCGAGAATTCAACAACACATGTGATAAAATCTATTAAGCCGTTCAGGCTACAAAACTTGCCAAATTTATGGACATGTATGGGTAAGTTCATAAAGACATACACTCCAAAACCATTACCCTTCTCCTGAGGCAATTGGGTAAAATACCTACGATTGAAGGCTCCGTCGCGCAGTAGCTTAGCGATGAGTTGCAGCGCTGGGGGCCGCGGATTCGAATCCCGCACGGAACAAGTATTTGTATGGCCTAAAAATAATTGTTCCGGGTCTGGATGTTTGTCCTTGTGCAATTTGTGTATGTAAACTGCCTTTACTATACAGGAGAAAATCCTAGTGTGAGGGTAACTTTTTTTTTTCAAAAAAAAAAAGGTTGACTTTATAAACAACAAAAGAGAAATTTGTAAAGTATTTTAAGTGAACATTGTCTACTATTCATATTGTGTTAACGTCTACTCTTAAAGACTCATTTTCTACCGACTTCAAAAAAGGTACCTACACAATTCGACTGTATGGTTTTTATGTGTGTTACCTCATTACTTTTTTCCTGGTGAACCGATTTCGATAATTCTTTTTTAATTTGAAAGCTGGTAATTCTCATGTGGATAAATTTGATAGTTTTTGAGTTATTTTTAATAATTTATATTGAAGGCGGTAGTACACACTTTTTAATTTTTAATTATTAATGGCATTGTTTTACAATGAAAGGTCAAAATTTCGTTGAAATTATACATGTTTTATATATCTACGTGTGAATTTTATACTACCTACACAGTTCGAGTAACACTAAGCCTTCTTAAATAGCTGCGACGAAACGGTGACTTGCATAGTATTCAACTATGGGTTTTTATAAAATGTTTTCTCTTCTAAGAAAATTACTGAATATACTTAGTAATGAATTTTAGCTTATGTAAATATTTCTTACTCATTACTAGTTTCAATTTGCGGTTAAGCGGCGCCGTAAGAAAATCCACAGCCCCATGTCATACCGTGGGCATAGCAAGAGATAATAAACGGAAACTGAAACCGGGAGTAAGGAGAAGTAGCATCTTCCTGTTAACAACTCAAATAAAAATCCGCTTTCCAAGCTAGTTTTTTTTATAGGATAAGGGTGACAAACGAGCACACAGTCCACCTGATGGTAAGTGGTTGCTGCGGCCCGTAGACATCTACATCTATCCTCGTTTCCGAATCAAAATGCAGATGCGTTGCCACCCATGAGGACTAAGATGGAATGCCTCATTTCCAGTAAAAAGGGCCTCCGGCCACCTGCACTCACCAAGCGAAACGCAGAGGTAAACCTCTACTTCACGCTGGTATTCTGTGAGGTCGTGGTACCACCCTGGTTCGAGCCGGCCCATTCGTGCGACAGCAAAAGCTGCCGCGTGGCTCTACCGCTGTTAAATAGTAATAGTAATAATTGCTAACTATAGCAACCCTATAACCGGGAAGCCTATGTTCAGCAGTGGGATTTGATATGCTGTTATTATGTTGATGACGATGACTTATTTTAGAAATTCTAGGTTAGGTAGCCACTTGTAATAGCTTGTTTATAAATTTGTTGTATATAAAAACATTACTGATTTCGATAGAATAATTTGTAAAATCGATCTTCACCAAATAAATAACCAAAATCTCATATGAACGGATCCCTCATAATTTAATTTTAGGGGTACTAACTCAATATGTCCACGATAATCAAGTCAGCTACGGATAGGTTAGCCATCCTGTAGCAATTTCCGCTTGAAATAATTCTGTAGCAACCTACTAGAAATACAGAATATCCATTATATTTTGATTACACTATTAAAAATATTCACGATCGTATTTACTTATCATATTAACGATACAACACCAAAGGCAAGTGTTCCGCTTAAATGTTATGACGAGTAAATGTTATTATTAATTATTATAATAGAACACCCAAAATTGTACTCACCTATTACAAGAACTATAAGAACAATAAAAAAATTATATAAGCTTAGGATACCCTTCTGCAAATAATGTTTTAATACTAGTTTAGATTAGTTTAGTTTAGTTTAGTTTCGACTAGCCCCCATGTTATGTCAATGAAGATTTATAACCATTTACCGAATTTTATAAAAATCCTAGAACACCCTGCGTAGCTTAATAACGATTAAAAACATTCCTTAGTAATAAATATTATTATAATCTGAATGAATTTTATGACGATAAATAATGACAAAGAAAGAATACTTCGACTACATTGCATTTCTAATTTAAGTAATTAATGTAAAATAATATTGAATGTTGATGATATGATATTTTACAAGTTATGTTTAAAAGTTAGATAATACAAAAATAGTTATCCGTCTGATAGTTAGCGTTAAAAGTAGTGATTATATTCTCTATGGTTAGCGTCACATGTATACCTAACAATAATGAACCGTCTTTTTATAATGTGACATATTCACTAAACAATTTGAATTTGACCATCATACGAGGGTGGATTGAAAAGTACTCGGCCTAACACAGATCCATTCAATTCTAAAAATCAAATCTACCCACATTATTTAGTTCAGTTCAGACTAGTTCATTGTGTGAAGTTCGAAACGTGTGCGATAATTAGTTGTGATTTTATAAATTTATTAACAAAGTAATCGGACATAATTTCCGCGAATGGAGCAAATCGAGCAGCGTGCCGTCATTAAGTACCTCCATAAGAAGGGGCTATCATCAAAAGCCATCCATGATGACATGGTCAGTACATTAGGCGATTGTGCTCTGTCATATTCATCCGTCAAAAAATGGATAGCAGAATTTAAGCGTGGTAGAGAGAGTGTGAAAGATGAACTCCGCTCTGGAAGGCCTTCGACGTCAACTACTGACGAAAATATTAAAAAAGTACTTGATTTAATAATGGGAGACCGCAGATTAAAAATTAGAGAGATAGCCGAGATTATAGACATCTCTTATGAATGAACTCAAAACATCATTGTCAACGAGTTGGGTTTCCACAAGGTGTCTGCGAGGTGGGTTCCGCGACTGCTTTCAGTTGAACAAAAAAGGACGCGATTGACTATTTCACGCGACTGTTTGGAGTTATTTGAAGCCGATGCAGATGATTTTTTGAATCGTTTTGTTACTATAGACGAAACATGGGTTCATTACTGTACACCGGAAACAAAACAACATTCAAAACAGTGGAGAAGACCTGGTTCACCACCCCCTAAAAAGGCTAAGTCGATTTTGTCGGCAAATACGGTGATGGCTTCAGTATTCTGGGACTCAAAAGGTGTGATTATGATTGATTATCTTGAAAGGGGTCAGACTATAAACTCTGATTACTACTGCACCTTACTACGTCGTTTACGAGAGGAAATAAAAGAAAAACATCGAGGAATGCTCAGAAGAAAAGTCCTATTTCATCAAGATTACGCCCGTGTTCACACGTCAGTACAGTCAATGGCTGAAATTCACAACTGTGGATTTGAACTGATACCGCATCAGCCGTATTCACCTGATCTGGCACCATCAGACTTTTTTCTGTTCCCTAACCTAAAAAAGCACTTGGGAGGTCAAAGATTTTCGACAAACGACGAGGTCAAAGCAGCTGTAGACGCATATTTTGACTCTAAGGAAGAATCATTTTTTTTCAACGGTCTAAATGCTTGGAAGGGGAGGTGGCAAAAGTGTATTGAACTTGATGGTGATTATGTAGAAAAATAAAAATATAACTGATTTAGTATGTGTTCATTTTCTTGGTTAGGCCGAGTACTTTTCAATCCACCCTCGTATATTCTTATGCGTATTATTAATATATATATATAAGGCAGAATATATGACATCACTTGTTAAGCAATAAACAGTTACAATGAATAATGTATTATTTTCCAGAGAAAAATGGATAACGCATCATTTTTCTCCGACGCCGCGCCGACATTGTGATTGCAATATATTATGAGCACTTAGTTTTCCGCCTGGCTGCATATTTGGCACCGACACAGATATATATGTGAACATACAAAATGCGGGAAAACCATTTTTATTTCCTAATGTTGAAAATTTTTGTTAAAACTCTTGCGTATTTTTTTAGTTAATGTATAATATGAAATGATATATTGAAAACATTATCTTCTGGCCTATTGGTCAATACTACCACCATCTTTTTACCGGGGCTTCGCTCACGTGGGCTTCAATTTAGGAACATCATTAAATGCCGTTCGATCACTGTAGTCACCTCGGTGTCTGTGTCTCTAGGTCTGTTTTTCAAAGTTTTTTTTTAATTTTCAAACACTATTGGACGTGTATTTGGCATTGACATAATATGCTACAGAAACACGTGAATAAGTTTTTCAGATTTGCATTAATATTATATGTCTAGAAACATCTACAATTCATAATTAAAGTTAATTTAGTTTGAATAAAATAATAATGATTTCATGGTCTTCTCTCAATTCACGATATAATGTTTATTTGCAATATTTTATTCATATCCTTGGTCCCATTTAATATTGATTAGCCCCATAAAATAAATGCTGATATTTTTTTTATGTTCGAGTAAACTTCAAAATTTCATAAATGCAGTAATATAAAAATACTACAGATGAAATAAAACTAATTTTACGGATTTTAATTTTAACTTTTTTTACTCGGGCTTTTATTTTAAAACCACTTTGGATGAAAGTTCCATATAAACTCGCGTAAAGAACATATCGCTAATGTTTAGCACCGACACTCCGGGAAGTCTGAAGATTGTCAACATGTTCAGTATCGACCCAACCATTTCAATAGATCTAACAGATAACAAATCCTCGCATAGAAGACCGATTCCTACCAAGAATGATTCGCGAGGCTATTGAAATTTAAAAAAAAAACATCCTTATTTCAATAAAGAAGATATCTGGGTGCTACCATCTGCTTGGGATCTCAAAACTAATAAAATTAAATTTGAACCCAAGCATAGTACTACAAGACTTCAAGTAGGTACTTTAAGCCCGTTCTGAGTAGATCAGACCAAACATTATTAATTAAAAGTTAATGTGGACTTCGTTAACTATGACATTAGGACATCAAATACCTCCCGTGCCGTCGGTTCTATAAAGTGGCCGAAACGTCATGAATTAATGAAGTTAAAATTAAACATGGTGAAATCCTTAAGATTTGTTTCATTGCAAATTAAGTTCTATTCACAGTGAACGTGGAAAGAACTATTCTCATGAACGGGAGTAGCAAAATATTTGCCTTGTAGTGGCGGTGGAAGAGAATCCGCCATCTCATATCATTCCGTGTGTGTCGTAAGAGGCGAAAACAAACAGGAGATGGCAACATCATCTTCCTGACAACTGAAAACTTTATTTGAAAGTTATATTATATCATTCAACTTCAATGAATGCACTATCATTTCTAATCAAACAATATAAGTCTTTCAAATTTAAAACGATATTTCCACAACTATTTCTTCTATAGCAGCAACTTGCCCGGGTACCAGCTAGTGTTCTACAAAAATATAAAATAACCTTTGTATAATTAAAATCTGTTATCTTTGATAATTAAAGTAGTTTTCCGTAAGAACCTGTTCATTTACATATAATACTCATATGAGTTATGAAACCAGGACTGTCGCAAAAATCTTAATTTGTCCAAATATATGAAAGCTATCTTAATGAAAAAGTGATTTATAAGTCTCATTAAAGGTAAAAAGGCAATACCAACTTACATACGTCTCACTACTGTCCACAGGGCTCTTCATTACCTACAGTGTTTTGTGGACAGAAAACGGTTTTCACATTTCCTCGACTTTTTTACTACTCAGACATGTAAGTTTCCCCACGAAGTTATTCTTCACTACTTCACCAGACACGTGGTAAGTCAGAATGTGAAATTTCTCATTACAGATTTATTTTTCCTCAAAGGATCGTACACGTTTTGCTCCCGTGCCACGATGAAATCTCACGGCGAGCAGCTACACGGCTCTCATATTTGTTTAAATATAATTCATAAAAACTAACAACAAATCTTTTGCGCGATTATTGACCACATCTACCTAGTAATTATACATCCAACAATGCCACGAACTATTCCATCAAATAGAGTTAAAAATTTCATAGTGCACTTAATTTTCAATTATTTACATCAGATAAATTGATAACAAGTGAAGTTGGTGACATAAAAGCTATGGCCATAGACACCCAATATATTCAACTAAAGATCTTAATCTCAGTTTTGTGTACACAATACTGGATACAGTGCACACAAAACACACGTGTTGTGTACAGTATCCAGTGTATAGTCGCAAACACAACATGTTGTATAGTCTGGAATATACATACTTAAAGAAAAAAAAAAAAAACTTTTAAAAAGCTTTATTAACTTAGTAAATTTTGAATGAGGATGTTTAGTTTTAGATGACCGTATAGCAGAGTTTATGGCAGCCTGTACCATGATAAAGATTCTCGTAACAGTGTCGTTAGTCATTTTAGCAAACGTAGTAATTGCGGTAAATCATCGCGATAATGGTCACCAGTCTGAATATTTCAAGTATGACAATTTATGATGCTGCACAAATAAGTACTCATTAGCATTCTAAAATTTTATTTTAGTAGCTACTTGCCATTATTTTATTTAGCAGAAAGTAGGTGCCACTATTATTACATTAAAACTATGAAAACCAAAACTATAATATCTAGTAATATCGACGATAGAAGGTTGGGGTGCTACTGGCTCAAGAGCCACCCCAAAGCTGCGAACATTTATTTATTATACAAATTAAGCATAAAGTGATGTTGATTCTGTTAAAAATTTTGTTTCTGTTAAAAAAAATGTTATCAGCGCCGCTAGCGGTGAAAATTATTTAACGATATGACCATATCATGTTGTTTTTAGTTATTAAAATCGTCAAACGAACTCTATTCATTAATTTGGTCAAGCTATAACATCATGGCATGGTCTTTTTAGAGTGTTAAATATCATCAAATGACAACATTTCATGAAATGATAGACTGCTTTATATGATCAATGCTACGATCTGTGACTATATAAAAATGTGTGCAATGTATAAAAATCTCTTTAATCAAATTATAATCACAATGATACTTTTGCAATAATTGCTGGCAGACCAGTGTTAATCAGTTTACACATAGATTAGTAATTTATCTAAAAATCGTATCAATTTTCATAAGTTTGATAGACGTCACTATTAACTATTTAAATTATTACGATTTTAAAAAGAAATAACGAAAAAACTAAAAAATTACCGTTAGGGTTTTTAAATGATTTTATAAATCTAATTACTTAAGGATATAAATGTAAATACTACTTAAAAGTTTAGTTTACCAATTTTCCAACAAAAATGTACTGTCAGACTGGGCGTTTAATGTGACATATTCTTCATAGATTTGATACTTATTAATGATTTATGCAAATACTTACATTAAATAGATAAAATACTTAAAAATAGAAAATGGCAACTTCACTTTGTGACAAATTTGCCATCAGGGTTTTTAATAAAAATAATAAGATTTTACTTTAAGTTTGAAGGTAAGTTTACATCGTAATATAATACACAACACTCAGAGTTATGATTTGTTCCTTTAATTGTTTTATAAATAGCAAAGTTTACTCTTGTGGCAAAGTTGCATTAAAGTTTTTCAATATTTCATACAAAGTTGAAAATGTGTCAGGGTTGTCAAAATCCGTGATTAGGTACTTAACTTAATTTTTTTATTTAAATCTTGTCACAATAATTTCTTAAGTAAAAATCCAATAATAGATTAAATCAATTAACGTATAGATAAAAAAAAACTTGTCACAATCATTTTTAACAAGTAGGTACACGTTTCTTATTAGTTATCATCTTCATCATTTCATTACGGGTCTTAATTAAATGTTATCAGGTTATATTTATTGTAATTAATCTAAACATTGTTTTCCCACAATAGCAAAACATTAAAAATCTTAAAAATGACACTATTTTTTGAGTGCAAATTAATATCAATACACTAAGTTTTGGTGAAATCGGTCTAATGGGCTGCTACGATGAAACTTCAATATAAAGATACATACATAGAATATAAAGTACTGAGCACTTTGTTTAAATAGTAATTGTAATTGGATAAAAATATAGGTTGAAAGTGACAACCCTTTAAAGTAACCTTCACATCGTGGCATCACTAGTATGGTAACTTTGCCAAGTTAGTTTTATTGATAAATATTAAGACCAACATGTTAAAAACGATACCTTTGATAATCATTAATATTACGTTACTACAAAGATATAGATACCTACATTCAGTATTTCAAATAAAATCAACAAAAGTTCTGGAGCACTGAACAAATAGATTATTTCACCGGCACAATTCCGCGTTAAAATAAAATTACAAAATTAATTCTCCTGTAGCCATATCGAAAGCAATGCTATCAATTAGTTATTGTATTTTCGTCCAAAAAATGGCATATGTCGAAAAACGTTACGTTTTCCGTATTAATCGTAATTTTGTACCAGTACACCCATAATGGCAAAGTTACCTTCCATTGGTAAATATGCCAGACTTGACTGTATTTAATTTATTAGTAACTGAAGGCAAAATGCTCTACTTTTACCATTTGATGATAAATGGCGCTGTTATGATAATTAAAACGTTGATTGTCGGCGGAGTTTCAAATTGTTTTTATATAGGATAGGGTGATAAACGAGAACACAGCCCACCTGATGGTAAGGGGTTGCTATGGCCCACAGACACCTACATCTATCCTCGTTTGCGAATCAAAATGCAGATGCGTTGTCACCCGTGAGGACTAAGATGGAATGCCTTTTTTCCAGTAAAAAGGGTCTCCAGATCTCTACACTCACCATACAAAACACAGCAGCGTTAAGCTGCCATTTCACGCTGGTATAATGCAAAGGTTAAAAGTAATTTAACACTTTATGTATAAATTATAATTATTTGAAAAAACACCCGTTACCCCGCCTGTTAACTAACATAATCATATATAACAGAGAATTAATATCTGAAGGAAGGAAAATACTTAACCTTCTTTTTAAAGTTCCGAAATTGGATAAAAAGTAACCTATAAGTTTCACCTGGTTACTAACTACCTACATACAAAATTTTATGGAAATCACTCCAGTAGTTTTTGAGTGAAAATTGAAAACACAGATAGACAGACAGATAGAGAAATTCTAAAAACCACTAATTTTCCTTCAGTGGCCTTTACTTAGTCCCCGGGACTTGTTTTTTCAAGAATTTATTAGAATTACAAAAACGACTTTTCTACAAATTTATTAAATGTATAGATTATATAGATTTTCTCGCGTACTACTTAATTCACAACGAACGCCTAGCCACTTAGTAACCATGACTCTATTTCTATTCTATTATTACATAGCTTTCTAATTTCTTAAATATTATTTAATTGAGGTTATAAATATACTTATTACTTTAACTTGTGTTAAATATATAACAAAAATAATAATTCCGTAATTTCAAAACATAACTCGAGTAACTGAAATGTGTACTGGAGTGCACTCTCATGTTTTTACGAGTAACTTTAAAGAGGCAGCAGCTACGAGTATCTCGTAATTTGTGCTCACTTAAATATTTATGCCAGGAACTACAGGCATTTTAAAGGGAGTTTTTTTTTAGGTTAGTAGAGTAGCAAAATATAATAATCATTTGAAAAATAACTAATGACTATAGTAGCTAATAATAATCTTGTTTTATCTTATCATCTTCATAACAAGTTCAATGAAGCTAGCAGTGAATAACAGAAAACATTGAATTGTACATGGGAATTCGTTGCTAAGTAAATAGTTGATAAAACCGATTTTCTAGACGAAACAAATTACGCTAGCAAACAATTAAGTCAAGCTGGCAGTAAAATAACAAAGTCAATGATAATTTGGATGGCTCCGTGGCGCAGTGGCTAAGGCGTAGTGGCCGCGTGGAATAAGTTTTTGTATGTATTACAAATAATCTTCCTTTCTTGTGCGATTTAGGCTTGTAAGCTTCCCCCACGATACAGGAGAAAATACTAGTGTGGGGGTGACGTTTAAAAAAATATGAAAAATGAGATGAGAATTAAGTCAAATTAAAGTTCAAATTTAGTTGTTAATTTGTTGCTAGAGACCAGTGTAAGTAAAGTTAGAGAATTAAAAATTGTGCTGAGAGTACGATATGGCGGCGATCGAAAGACTTTTGAAAAATAAAAGTTAATTTAAATTCAGGAAAGATATAAAACCAATAAATTCAATTAATATGTAAATTTACAAAAGAAGTTAAGTTATGCGTGGATGGTGTCAGACTGTAAGACAGTTCCATTGTTTCCAGAGCGATCCTTTCCGCAACGCAAGCATTCCTCATTTGCCCATTGTTCTGTGTAACTGCTATGTCAGCCCGGGGTTACGATACGTTAACTTAAGTCAAGACGAATTTTGTTAATATTTTGTTGCTGATGCATTTCTGACCAGCAACAAAATATATGAAGCTCTTTGTCTATATAAACCGCATGTTGCAGTATCGTGGACATCAGTAATTAACTATCGATTCCTAAGTCTGGTTTTCTAAGCATCCCTGACAACCAGCAACAATATCTGTGACTGCATCTTGTCTATAAAAACGGCGTGTTACACTAGCGTAGACACTAAGACGCCCATTACACGCCTACGCAAGCGTCAGTCAGTTCGCAGAATTATGATTGACGTTTGAATGATAGAATAATTTTGACATTACACGCTCATGCTGACTGATGTCAGTCAAACCCAAATTTTCGGAGGGAAAGGACGTACCTATAAACTAAGTTCATTTTCGATTCACAATTTAACTGTACTTTAATATCTTGAAAAGAAAAAGAAAACAGAACGAATAAGAAAAAAACCTTTTTTTTTATAGGATAAGGGTGACAAACGAGCACACAGTCCACCTGATGGTAAGTGGTTGCTGTGGCCCATAGAAATTTACATCTATCCTCGATTACAAATCAAAATGAAGATGCGTCGCCACCCGTGAGGACTAAGATGGAATGCCTCGTTTCCAGTAAAAAGGGTCTCTGGTCCTCTTCACTCACCATACGAAACACAGCAGCGTTACACTGCTATTTTACGCTGGTAATTTGTGAGAGCGTGGTCCTTCCCCGGTCGAGCCGACCCATTCATGCTGCAACTATACCAATCATATAGCAGCAGCATGGCTCTACCACGTAATCTTGGAGCGCATAATCGGTACGCGGCTTTATTTGAAACGCATTTATGGACGAAAAATAAGCTTAACTTTTATATTTATTCGGATAGCGTGGATGCCCATATCACCAGCCTTTTAGTGCCAATTTCAATTTCCTTTTCTTTAACTAATGCCAGCATAACATAGGGCTATGCCTTTTGAGTTTTTGGTAGGTACCTATTGTAGGTAAGTTTTAGGGGCACTGAAATAAATTCATAACAACTTTTAATTTTAAATCATGCATGTCATAAGCATGGAATATGTATTAAGATAGACGACAACAAATATTTTATTTTAATGTTTTACTTCTTACCTTACTGTGCTTTAGCTTTAAGCAGTTCCATTTTTCTTTTAACACTAAACAATTAATTAAAACAAATTTATAATAAAAATTATGTATTATAGTATATCGATTTCTTATAATTTAATCATCCAAGTTTTTGAATCTTCATCACATTTCAGCCCTTCACAAGTCCACTAAAGAACATCATCCTCCATAGACTGCCGCAATGCATGGTCCTGAACCACTTTCCTTGTAATGACTTTTTCATTTATGTTCTTAAGTTATAGTAAAATTAGTATTACTAAGTTGTAGTTAATTACATTTATTGCTTGTTTTTTTCTTTCTCAAAAATAATTAAATATTGTATGGTGTTCTTAACATATACCAAATATCTGAAAAGCAAGTACGTATCATTTGTTAAACTTTTAAATCAAAAACCAATTTTAAAATATAGGCGAATTGATCATAACTTCCTCAACTATAAAATATGTTATGTTCTAATTAATGGTATTTGTTCCAGTTTATGACAGCCCTGATTTATATTACGTGGCTGAAATTAGGTACTTCTTATTATGTACGTCAAACCAAATGTAACCAAATACGTCAAACAGCCGGGCAGCTGATATTAAGCACTACATACATTTCGTATATCTAATTACAGCCCCATTAATTTCCACTAAAATAAAATAAAAAACTTATAGGTTTAAACAAAAATAGCTGCATTACTATGTCTATAGTCTCATTCATACAAATCAAAAACCTAAAGATTAGCTAATGTATAATATGCTTAATTGTATCGGGACCATAACTTGTCAAAAAATTAGGAAAGTTGGCGTTTTTCGTTGCGAACGTGTTTCGATTTTTAAATTAACACTGTTAGGTTTAAAACTGTGAGGTAATATTTGAAATATACTTTCCCCTGGTTACGAAGAATTTATAAGCCGACAATATTTGTAGTTAAGACTACTAGAAGTCTTATTTACGAAGTAAAAAGGCGGAAAGGCTGGAATTAGGGGCGAGGCTGGTATTAGGGGCATCCCTACCCGGGGTTTTTCGTGTCCCACAACTTGGGGATAGCCTCAAAATTTAAAATAAAATATTTTTCTGGCTAAAGCACGTTTGGCGGGAGTGACGGCGGGCTTCACGAGCGCGTGGAAGCCGCCTCTTCAATATATTCTGCGTCCGCCTCCATCGCTGTCTAAGCGTTGACTGACGCGTGATTGACGAAATGCCATTACACGTTCAATCAAAATTCGTACCTGATAGTTGATTGACGTAAAAATCAAAATATCCAGATATTTGTCAATCAATTTTATGCAACCGTCAATCACCACATTACACGGTAGGTTATTCGTCAATCACAACCATGATTGTTGTAAAACTGACAGCAAAACCTACCGTGTAATGGGCGTCTTATAGGTACTTAGTTATCAATTGCCAGGTCCTTTACACGTTTCGTCGTTTTACTGCTAGTTCGATGTAAATATTGCTGTAACTTGTTTTTTTATAGATGTTTCAATTGCCGTATTTGTTTTTAGCAACTAATTAACAACTATTTAGCTAAAAATTCCCATGTGCAATTCGATGGTTCCTGCCAAGTTTTCTAGTCGCTTGATAGAGCTTGCATAATTAGCACTTGACATGAACATTTCACAATTTCGCTTGTACTATAGCATGATAACAATCAGCTGCTATTTTACGCTGACATTCCGTGACAGCGTGGCCGTTCCGCGATCGAACCGACCCATTCATGCTACATCCATAATATAGCTACCGTCATCCGCCTTATCCACTTACTATCAGGTGGACTGTATGCTCGTTTGTCACCATAATTCTATAAAAAGTCGTGTGCATAGGCTAGATATTAATAAATCAACTTATAACTAGTAGTCTTTTCGTTCTTGAAGTCTTTTTTGTTTGTTTTCTTTATTTTTTAGGATTTCTGGCGACAAGAAATGCCAGTCCCATCATCTAATTACCGATAACAAAAAAGAAGATTAAAATCAACATAAATATTTACTTTCATAAATTTAAAAGTTTTTAAGTTTAATTAAATGTTATAATTAAATTAGTTTATATAATTGTCACATTCAATTGTGTTAGAAAGAAATCGTCTTTGGCTTAAATGTTAAAAATGTGAAGAAAATTATTCAGCCATATTAGCAAACCTTTGGCAAGTTAAATTATTTCAGTACAGCCTGCCTCTCCTAACGTTT
The DNA here is from genome assembly GCA_033319125.1 of Parnassius glacialis. NCBI lineage: Eukaryota > Metazoa > Arthropoda > Insecta > Lepidoptera > Papilionidae > Parnassius > Parnassius glacialis. Next base: position 16,029,914 of record JAVANC010000002.1, on the reverse strand, counting down.
TTATTCTGGACACACACCATTAACAAATAGCATATGTCTTCAATTTTGTAAATTAAATCACAATTCGGCGAAGGTTGACAGCGAATTCTGCTGCTGGAATATGACCAGAATGAAACCTTAGAGCCAACTGAACAAAATTTCTGCGGAGTACGCAATCATTAAACCAATGTACTTGATAAGGCTCGCTTTTTGTAGTTTTAAAATATATTTTCCGATTTTTATAATATATACTTTAAAACTTTTATGCATATACTTGTACTTATTCAAGTATGTCATGTAGAATAATAATGATATTTATTGCAGCCAGCTCTGTCCTTAAGGGCAATGTTTGCAAATTAAAATATTATATATGCATATTCTGTTTTGGATACTTTTTACAACGGTAAAAGAAAAGTTACGGCGAAAATATACATAATAATATATTATCACGCGGGCAAAACCGTAGGCAGAAGCTGTAACACGAAAATTTTCGTGTACATTATTTTAGCATATTTATATTATTACAGCCGATGAATAGACATCAGTGCGCCATCTAACGTCATTAGTCCGAAGTAACTAGAAACGTATATTGACGAATCGAGCTAGCTAATTGCATGCAATTGACCTTTCGTGTTAGTTCGAAATCCTACCACGGATCGACGGTGGCGCGTAGCCCAAGGGAGGCCTAGTCTTTTTGAGCGAGCCGTTGTAATGATCGGACACGCACATATATAATTCTTGAATCGAAACGCCGGAACATGAATTTAAAGTGACGAGTACTTGGGCGTACGGCCCCTTAAACACAATTTCTACAGGCAGTTTAATGTGTTGAAACACATCATCCCATAAATTGTAAGTACTTAATGTTTTTGTCTTCTTAAAAGCACATGTGCTCTAATTAACGGTACATGGTATTTCATAGATTCTTTTGTCTTGTCATAGGGGTCCTTAGTCCTTATTTTGAGTATGGTCCATTATCAAGTTTAACTATGTGAACGAGGCGTGGCAGCTTCAACTGGTGGCTATATTGGGACTGGGCGGTCTGGAGACCGCGACCGGAGTACACCTGGAGGACATCTGTTACCTCACTGCTTCGCGGGATTGACCATAAACAGTGTAATATTGTGTAATCCATCAGGTTAGTCAAAACCTCAGTTCCCAGTGTATTTTAAAGTGACAACTTGATATGTGGGGCTATCCGTATGAACTTTAGCAGGAAATAAACTACTTTTTGTCTGTATATGTAACTTTGAATTTTCATTTACTAATCATCCAACAACAGGCGCCCTGGGATACTTTTATTTTGATACTCGAGTCTCTTAACTCTCCGATGACCGTAGCCGGTGAGTAACGCCCTAAAAAATGTTATAAAGTGGCTACCCAACGTTGAACCTTAAGTTGCTGGATGTTAGTAGATGAATTAACCTTAATTATAACTATTCAAGCTGTTAAAACCCATTTAATATGAAAACTTAGTGAAATTTAATGTTAACATTTTTTTTGATGTAGGTAGATTTAAGTAAGCTTGAGAACAAAGAAAGTTTAACTTGAATGTGATTTATATGTACTTAAATGAATTAAAACTTAACATAATAAAAATATTCGTGCTATTTTAAGTAGATATTTTTAATATCAACCGATTTAAGACTTTTTTGTAACCGTCAGTACATTTTAACAACATGTCGATACACAAGTATATAGACTCATTACATAAAGATGAAATCAGATATGAACTCGCCATTATTGGTGTTTCCACAGATGAAAATGTAACCACCGATGCAGTGAGGAAGCAGATCCGCCAGGTGTATAAACTCGCACGCCGTGGAAGCATGAAGTGTGAACCACTCCAGTCACCCAGTATAGCCTCTGAACTAGAGATCTGCACCCCAAAGGTGGAACTTCTGGAATCCCAGCTGCAGGCGGGTAAAGTAGATGATCGCAATTTGACTCTTAAACTGTCTCGTCGTGCAAATTATTTGATGGATAGGCTGGCTCGTATCTCTGAAAGTTGTTCGCATTTGTCAGATCTTCGTAGTCGTTTGATTCGCATTTTGAGTGTCATAGACGGTGAAGATAGCGACACGGATAGTGAATACAAGGAAACCCAGGCACAGCCGTCTAACCAGAAAGTGGAAAGTAACGTGATCTATGTGAAAGATAAACCCTTGAACCTAAATACATTTAACTTAAAATTTGACGGAACCACGTGTGTTCGTGTATTTATTGAACGGCTTGAGGAACTTAAAGAGGCTCACAACATTACTGAAGCTCGCATACTTTCAGCTTTTTCTGATCTTTTAGAAAACTCTGCTTTATGTTGGTTTAGAAGTAATAAGGATAATATCCACTCATATTCACAATTATTGAAATGCTTAAGGAACGACTTTGATATTCCCGATTTAGACTATAAACTATTAAACGAAATAAGGCAGCGTACACAGGCCAGACACGAAACGATAGTAGTCTATCTTTCCATTATGCAGGGAATGTTCTCGCGACTCACTCACCCGTTGTCGAGTAGACAACAACTCGAAATCTTGATGCATAACATTAGACCAGAGTACATGAAAGATTTAGCTTTACATGATATAACCTCTGTAGACAAACTTAAACTTTGTTGTAAACAGTTAGAAATTGCGCGATCGCGTGCGGAACAATTTAGTGAACCTAACTTGAATAACTTTAAAATTACAGCGGACTTAAATAAACAAACGCCGCGATCTCACAGTAAACAAGTCTCTGTGCTGAATGAAGCTGGCTCTTCGAGGCAATTGGATAGGAAATGCTTTAGGTGTGGGTTAAACACTCATTTCACTAATCAATGCCATTCGAAAGAGTTAGTGTGTTTTAAGTGTGGATTAAAAGGTGTTAAGCGTACAGATTGTAGTAATTGCAATTCAAAAAACTAGTTAACACGGAACTATCCAACACCTTTAATAAAAATAGGTCTTATACGTCCAGTAATGAAGAGGTAGTTCTGTTTAAAAAAAATACTAGTGATATAAGACCATACTTAAAATTAAAAATATTGAACTTACAAGCTTTTGGCTTATTAGATTCGGGTGCAACTTGTAGCATTCTTGGAAATAATGCGCATTTGATCTTTTTAGAACACGGATTTCAACTCAACCGGTCTGACACTGAGCATTACGTAAGAACTGCTGATGGTACGAGATTGCATTGTTTAGGGTATATGTCCTTACCTATTGAATTTAACAATAATTTCAGAGTGATTAATTTTTATGTTGTTGCACAAATAACTTCACCTATAATTCTAGGTGTTGATTTTTGGCAGGTGTTTGACTTAGGGAACGACCTTGTATCCGAAGTACAGTTTGACCGAAAGTCGGAGTCACCAATAAGTAATAGCATAAATTCGGTTTCTCTTAATAAAGGCCTTGCAGAATACGAGTCTTTATCCATAGAACAAAAACAAATCATGGATAATTTAGTCCAACAGTTTGATACAATTAACACAGTTAAAGTAGGTTTGGGACGTACCAATTTAATTCATCACGTCATAGACACAGGGGATAGTAAACCTATTAAGCAAAGGTACTATCCATTATCACCTGCTAAGCAACAAGCACTTGAAAAAGAATTGGATAGAATGCTTAGTTTGGGAGTTGTGTCACCTTCACAGTCAGCTTGGAACTCACCTGTAGTAATGGTTCAGAAGCCAAATGGGGACCTAAGGCTTTGTCTAGATTGTAGAAAATTAAATGCAGTTTCCAAACCCGATGCGTATCCTCTCCCGTATATAAGCAGCATATTGGATCAGCTCCGCGACGCGAAATATCTAACGTCAATAGATCTTTCCGCTGCGTATTGGCAAATACCCTATGATAGCGAGCAATCAGCTGATAAGACCGCGTTCACAGTGCCACGCCGGGGGTTATTTAGATTCAATGTAATGTCGTTTGGCCTTGTTTCCGCGTCAAGCACAATGCAGAGATTAATGGATAGGCTATTTGGTCCCGAATTTAACAACAAAGTATTCTGTTTCCAAGATGACATAATCATAATATCCAGCACTTTCTCAGAACATGTGCAGCTCTTGCATAAGGTCTACGCAAAACTCAGGGACGCAAACTTGACTATAAACATGGATAAGTCTGTCTTTTGCCGTAGAGAACTTAAGTACTTGGGATATTTAGTTGACAAACATGGACTTAGAACTGATCCGGGAAAGGTAGATATTATATTGAATTATCCAACTCCAACTTCCGCTAAAGAGGTTAAAAGGTTTCTAGGCATGGCAGGCTGGTACAGGAGGTTCATTAACAATTTTTCGAAAATTAGTAAACCGTTGAATAAATTAACTAGCAAAAATGTCTGCTTTGAATGGACTACGGAGGCAGATGAGTCATTTAACCACTTAAAAACCGCTTTAGTGTCTGCTCCGATACTTAAATGTCCAAACTTTGATTTGCCTTTTTCTATCCATTGTGACGCTTCCTCAGTGGCTGTGGGCGGAGTCTTAACCCAGACTTATGACGGGGTAGAACATCCCATAGCATACTGCAGTCGGTCTCTTGCCAAAAATGAAATTAATTTTTCTACATCGGAGAGAGAACTTATGGCCGTGATTTACGCATTAGAGCAATTTAGATCTTATGTAGAAGGTACAAAGTGTAAAATAATAACCGACCACGCCTCGTTATTATGGTTTTATAAATTAAATAACCCATCAGGTCGCTTAGCCAGGTGGAGCATGCGATTGAGTCAATTTGATTTCGAAATAGAACACAGAAAAGGTAAATTAAATGTTATTCCAGACGCACTAAGTAGGATTCAAGTTGATGCAATCGCTACGCCGGCAACCAGTGATGCGTGGTATAGACATGTATACGAAGATTGTCAGGCCAACCCTCGCAAATATCCCCACTTCATAGTAAAAGACGATAGATTGCTTAGGTACTCTAAAAATAAATATGAGTTAACGAAGGAGTTTAATTGGAAGTTAGTGGTACCCGAGGAAGACAGGTTAGGTATTTTAAAGAAATGTCATGATGAACCAGTTAGTGCTCATTTGGGTGTCTTTAAAACCCACAAGCGTCTTAGTCTTAATTATTACTGGCCCAGCATGTACCGAGATGTGAAAGAATATGTTAAAAAATGCGAGATATGTAAACAATACAAACCCGTCAACACGGCTAGACCTGGTTTAATGGGAAACCCGAAGGAGGTTAACAAACCCTGGGAGGCCATATGTTGCGATTTACTAGGCCCATTTCCGGTTTCTCGCAATAGGAATATTCACTTAATTGTATGTACAGACTATTTTAGCAAGTATGTCATGTTGCATCCTATACGGACCGCAACAGGCGCTGCGGTCGCTAAGTTCATAGAAGAGAAAGTGTTCCTAGTACATGGCGTATGTAAGACTATCTATATTGATAATGGCCCACAGTATGTGTCTAATCAGTTTAGGCAACTATTACATAAATATAACGTACCGAATATCTATTATAACCCGCGTTATCACCCACAGGTAAATCAAGCCGAAAGAGCGATTAGGAACGTAGTTAACGGTATATCATGTTATGTAGGTACCGAGCATAAACGATGGGACGAGAACATCCCACAGTTGCAATGCGCACTTAATTCAGCCGTGAATGATACCACTAAGTTTACTCCGTATTTTCTTGTGCACGGACGGGAATTCATAATAGATGGAATGTTACACAGCTTAGATAGCACTCAGCCAGTTCAAAGATCACAAGTAACTCTCGGTGAACCACAAGCATACAGTAAAAAATTAGCGGAATTAGACACCATATTTAAAAAGGTACAAAAGCATATTAAAAATGCTCATTCTAGAAATGAAAAGTACTATAACTTAAGAAAACGACATGTTGAGTTAAAAGTAGGTCAGATTGTGTATAAACGTACCCATTACCTATCTAATGCCTCAAAGAGATTTACGGTTAAACTAGCACCAAAATTTCAAAAATGTGTCATAACAGCGAAATTGTCACCTTTAGTGTATACCTTAGCCAGCATGGAAGGTAAGACACTAGGTAATTTTCACATAAAAGACATCCTTAAACAAGATGACTAATAGTTTTGTAGAATGTGAGTGAAGAGTATGATTGAGTGAAAGAATGTAAGAATAATAAACATTTTTCAAAATTTATTTCCACCGGTGAACTTTCTGAGATAAATAAGCTGTGATTGTATTGATGAACGAGCGATACATAACTAGTAGGTCACCTTATGTTGTGAACATCGGCGTGAGTTAGATAAGAACTTGTTTTTTATGCCCGTACTCTGGACATTTTGTAAGAAAATGCCTACCAGGCAGTGCGTAGCATTACTTAAGCCGTTTCTTTTAACTTAATATGATTAAACGTTAATTCACTTAACTTAATGCGAGATAGATATTTAACTTAACTTAATACTTAATATGATTTGCAAATCACTTAACTACTCAACTTAATAAACAAGAACACGTTCGTTTTTCGACTACTTAGAGAAAAGGCAAGTCGAAACGTAAACATCGTGTATATGCTTAGTGCACTGTAGGTATTCGTTTCTGTCTCGTGATGTTACGTCACGCACCGCATGAATGGTAATAGACTATTCGCGCGTAGAATTCGGGAACGTAATTATTCATAGGTAGTTGTATTTTAATAGCAAAAAAAAAAACATGTAGGAATAAATGTAAATAAAGTTGCATGCCATTAGACTAATATAGGTATAACAATTAGTGTAGTATTTTCTAAATTACAATACAAGTAGGTAAATTTGTGGTAGTGTTTTTTTTTGTGTCAACAACACAAGTAGATAATTACATTTTGAGGTTAATTTACACTTACATTACATTTACATTTACAATAATACAGAAATGAAAATTAGGTAATAATTTGAGCAATAATGAGCTTTGTGTAAGATTAAACGTCGTAATTAAGTGATTAAGTGATGGCTTGGTACTTGTTAGTTGTTGGTGCATGGGTGACTTGGAATTTACTATCCGTGCGAATATTTTTAGTCAGATTGGATTAGAGACACATTACAACTTCTTCACTGTATTTGGTATTCAGGCGTTGTTCTGCAGGTGGCACGAGATGTCTTCGGAATAAGTATCTTCATTACGAAGAACTTTTTAACCCAAGCAAAGGGGATGTGTAACACGAAAATTTTCGTGTACATTATTTTAGCATATTTATATTATTACAGCCGATGAATAGACATCAGTGCGCCATCTAACGTCATTAGTCCGAAGTAACTAGAAACGTATATTGACGAATCGAGCTAGCTAATTGCATGCAATTGACCTTTCGTGTTAGTTCGAAATCCTACCACGGATCGACGGTGGCGCGTAGCCCAAGGGAGGCCTAGTCTTTTTGAGCGAGCCGTTGTAATGATCGGACACGCACATATATAATTCTTGAATCGAAACGCCGGAACATGAATTTAAAGTGACGAGTACTTGGGCGTACGGCCCCTTAAACACAATTTCTACAGGCAGTTTAATGTGTTGAAACACATCATCCCATAAATTGTAAGTACTTAATGTTTTTGTCTTCTTAAAAGCACATGTGCTCTAATTAACGGTACATGGTATTTCATAGATTCTTTTGTCTTGTCATAGGGGTCCTTAGTCCTTATTTTGAGTATGGTCCATTATCAAGTTTAACTATGTGAACGAGGCGTGGCAGCTTCAACTGGTGGCTATATTGGGACTGGGCGGTCTGGAGACCGCGACCGGAGTACACCTGGAGGACATCTGTTATCTCACTGCTTCGCGGGATTGACCATAAATAGTGTAATGTTGTGTAATCCACCAGGTTAGTCAAAACCTCAGTTCCCAGTGCTATGTTAAAGTGACAACTTGATATTTGGGACTATCCGTATGAACTTTAGAAGGAAATAAACTACTTTTTGTCTGTATATGTAACTTGGAATTTTTATTTACTAATCATCCAACAACAGGCGCCCTGGGATACTTTTATTTTGATACTCGAGTCTCTTAACTCTCCAATGATCGTAGCCGGTGAGTAACGCCCTAAAAAGTGTTATAAAGCTAGACATTAATAAATCTCCTCATATATAACCAGTATAACCTATTCGTTCTTGAAGTGGCGATGACTTAAGCTCAGTTAATAGGTATATTTTTTATTGAACATTATCAATCTTATAGATCTTAAAGTATTGTGACGTACTAACATGTTATAGTTTATATCTTTAAAATATGCAAGGAAAACAGAACAAAACGTTACTTCTATCTTGCCGTGATTAAGCCTTTTGTTACAAATTTCGAACCAAAAGATTAAAAAAGAACGACACGCGAGAGAAAATAAGTTTCTTAATAACCATTAATCACAATTTTCTACTGATTTCAAAAAGTAGGATATTAATAGAAATTAATACATCAAAAACGCTTTGTCACTGCATTGTCCTTAAGTGTGAACATCAAAATATGCCACTAAATTTAAAAAAATATAATCATTATTTGTTGTATATAGAAGTAGCAGATAGTCCATTTAGTGGTACGTGACCAATACCGCCCATTGACATCTGCATCCAGCATTAAACAAAAGAGGTTACCGATGCGATTTTACCTCTGATTACTAAAATAGGACTATCTTGTCTGTAATTATAATATATTTATCTATATTATTCTAACCGCAACACATGTGTGAACTGCATAATGTGAAAATAGATGCGATGTAGTGCATACCTATTATAGGTGAATATATCATGAATATATAATAATATATATATATATATATATATATATATATATATATAAATATATATATAATTATATATAATGTCCTCCAGACCGAATTTCAGCCACGGCGGCCAGTCTCAACGGAGACTAGCCATCGGCGCAGTACAGGATTATAGTTCCCAAGTGTATGCGCAAGCACAGGTGCACTCTCTATTCCCTCACTCTCATAGCCCAATGGGACGGTAAATCGACACGACCGGAGAGAGATCAGACGCAGGACCAACGGCTTTACGTGCTTTCCGAGGCACGGGGGTGAAACACCGCCAACTTCCTGACTCCGGGCAGCTACTGAGAATGTCTTGATGGAAAAACTCAACAACTGATTTTTTGGCCCGACCCGGGAATCGAACCCGGGACCTCATGATCAGCAGTCACACTACTACAACCACTAGACTAACGAGGCAGTTATATATATATAAATATACTTACATACATAATGCTAAGACAGTGCGATTTACCATCTAGGGCTGCATCACCACTTGCCACCTGGTGGGATTGTGGTCAAGCACTGGCTTATAATAAGTAAAAAAAAACATACTAGGATATACAAAATCTATACCTATAGTGTATACTAATATATAAACAAAACATTGATGATATATTACATAACAATAACACATACCACTTAAATACATAGATGTAATATATACGTTACATATAATAATAAAATAAATACGAGTATATAAAAATTGCAAATAATAAAACATCGAAATATATCATCATCATTCTTGACGTCCAACATCACTTTGTTTCAATAAGAAGTCATGAACCAACTTCCTAAATATAACTTGACACTCTTCTTACGTTTATTTATTTAACAAAATAATTTTCATGTAACTATTTTAATTGTAAATCCTACCCTACACGAATGAAAATATTAAAATTAAAATTCCCTTCTACGTTTATAAATTAATCTCACCTATCGATAAATAACTGTTCCCATTACCATCGCATAATGCTTTTGTGGTCCTCCCATATCAACGTTCAGTCTTCCATCTCGCTGAACCTTTTGTCGGCTACTGGTGACATACGAGCGATTACTGTACACCGCGACTAATATACTATCAGAGTGTCATCGTTTTATTTTTTATAGAATAAGATGACAAAGAAGCACACAGTACCACCTGATGGTCAGTAAATGCTGTGAACCATGACGTCTACATCGATTAATAATTTAAAATTAAAATATCGGTACAACCAACTTCAATATACGTTATTAAGAATAACTCAAAAACTATTTGTCAGAGCTTGCTCAAATTTATACGGGTCCACATGAAAATCACCAGCTTTCAAATAAAAAAAGAATCATCGAAATTAGTTAACGCAGAAAATAGTTATGAGGTAACACACATAAAAAAACACAGTCGAATTGAGCACCTCCTCGTATTTGTAGTCGGTAGAAAATCAGAATGCAGATACGTTGTCAACTTTTAAGACTTAAATGTAAATCTTCCTATCTAGTAAAAAGATTGATCAGGTCATCGAGGTGACCCATTTCTGCTACTACGATTGTGCTCTACCATGTATAAAATTAAAAATGATTGTTCATTCAAAAATGGTATCTGGATGATATTGAATTGAAATGGTTGAATTTAGTGGAGATGGTAATTTATGGATTTTGAAAATAACAATATAGTTTAAGAACATCTGCACTGAAAGAATAGGTTAAATAATAATTAAATTACTCCTTTAATGGATGTCAAATACCTCGGGGTATCACAAGGTGGGGCTTGGCACTGGAAACGTCGAAACTTAAAAATATGTGAATTAAATCCGTCAAAGTAGTAGTTTTATTTTTAAATATAAGAGCCAAAGATGTTTATTAAATTGAGGCCAAAACTATTATGTGAAATGTGTTACTGTACCAATAACAAAGCAGCTTTTTGATATTGTTGAGGCGTTCCCTTTGGAGTACACATTTCATGACATTTTTAACAAAGCTACATTTATAATTTCAAATTTCTTGTTTCATTTTATTTTGAAAATGAGATCATGAACTATTTATAAGTCGTTGGTTAAACCGGATGAAGATAAAATTATTATCATATCACTAACCTGGAAAAATCCTGATTATGTACAAAAACGTTTGTGTTTAGGTTTATAAAATTACAATAAAATTTAAGCTTAGGTTGGGTTAGGTAATCTAATTGTTTTACTTGTGTAAAGAAATAGCCGACATTGATTTTATCATAAAACTAAATCAGTCTAGAATTTTACGTGGTAGAGCCACGCTTCAGCTATATTATAATTGTAGCACGAATGGTTCGCTCGACCGGGGTAGGAGCACGCTCACACAGAATACCAGCGCAAAATAGCAGCTTAATGCTGCTGTGCTTCGTATGGTGAGTGTAGAGAACCGGAGATCCTTTTTACTGGAAACGAGGCATTCTATCTTAGTCCTCAGGTATGACAACAATTTTGATTCTCCACTGAAAAATGTAGATATCTATGGGCCACAGCATCCACTTAACATCGGGTGGACTGTATGCTCGTTTGTCACCCTATTATATAAAATAAAAATAAAATAGTCTAGGTTTTTATTTTATTTTGTATGTACACACAACAAAATACAGAAGCAGTCATACAGCGAATTCGTACAAAGGTTTTGCTTATTTCATAATTTGCTGAAACATCTTCCAATAGACCTGTAAAGGAAAATATATTGAAAAGGCAAACTTAGTGCGTACAATAATAATATACCAAGTATTACGTAAATTATATTAAATAATACAATAAATATTACATACATACGATACTTACATATAATATATATATAAACTAATAATACTAATAAAATAAATATATTAATTAACAATTTGCAAAGAAATTATCTCTTACATGTTTCTTAAATGCCAATAATGTTTCGGAACCTCTTATATTAATTTTGATCAAAAACTAGATTTTCTCAAGTTTACGATATGAATTAATTAAAAAAAACAGTAATTTTGTCTTCTTCCAGTTCTTATTCAAAAATCAGATTTTGTCACAAACAAGAAAAAAGGCTTGTATATAGAGAATTATGCTAAAATGGTTAAGGGCATCAATGAACTTCAATTAAACTTTAGCTGCAGAACTAATAAAAAGCATTAAAACTAAAAAGTATTTATAAATAAAAATAGAATGACAAACTCTTATTTATTAAATATTTTTTTGTATTGGCGTGTACATATTATGTGAATAAAAAAAAGTAAGTTACATTAAAAATATAAACTAAAACGCTTATTTTGTATTATGATATGTTTCTTAAAAACATATTTTTTTTTAATTGATTTTATTGAAAAAAAACATCAACACATAAACCAAGAAACTGCTACTCCGATCTGTGATTTTATTCCGAATATCCAGTATTAATGAATTTTAACCTAAATTTTTATATCATACTATACTCTACACGTCAGCTCCTGTTACATACTTGACATGTAAACAGATCTCTACGACCCTGTCTGTCTAATTTCAACTCGTTAGTACACATCGTTAGATAAGTGTATCGTAATTAAGGGTTGTTGCTTTGTGTACAACATTGTATTAGGGTCCAATTGAATTGCGTTTTCTTATAACTAGCCAGTTTGAAATTCAGTATTTTGCATTCGAAATTCCAAATTTAATTTAATGTCTAAAACTATAAATAGTTTTAAACAACCTATTGCATGCCTCAAGCGCAAAGCGCGTAGGTATGTTCTACTAGCGCCTAAAAATCAAGATTCCAACGTTTTGTCGCATGCAATCGTATCTAACAATCATAGTAAACATATAAGTGATATAAAAAGCACATTGTCAGAAAGATAAAATGATTGTCCAACTTATTATTTTTTTAAATCGATTAATTGCTATTTTTACATAAAAAAGTGGTTTTAGTGGCTTATGGCGTAGATTTATCAAGTCCGCCCAGAGTGATAAACACGATAACTTTTGAAAATATTAATTGTTTAAGTCAATATATTTTTAAATCTCTTCATCTATTATGAGGGAAGCCATGGAATGTAAATGGCAGTATAATTTTATTTTGTTTAGTTATAATTAATTTTTTTCGGCGTAGAAATCCGAAAGTTTTCGATGTTTTAGCAGCCTTATAATAATTTATTATATTAAATAGACTGCCTCTGTCTCACTCAATCACTTCGACGCCAACCGCCGTCGTGAGTGGATACTATATCGGTTGTTTGCAACGGCTCAAAAAGATCGCTATACAAATACAAAATATAATTAATAGAATCAGGCGTTACTTTGCGGAAATCCATTACATAAAAGCTTTTAAAAATATTTACTTTGCAAACATCCGCACTATAAAATAAAATGATGAGTCTTACCTAGTATGAAGAGCACCTCCAGCCCTCCCTCAATTACTCACACATCAATTACTGACACTTGTGTCAGCCACCGTAGTGTCTACATCACCTGAGGATGCTTCGTGTAGAGGCGAAACACGTGTCGTATTGTCGTCAGTGGTGTGTCTTGCCTAGTATAATGGTGTTGGGAGTAGCGGTGCTGGGATTAGTGGTGACGGGGATAGTGCACGCAACTGAGGGAGGGCGGGAGGTGCTCTTCATACTAGGTAAGACTCATAATTTTATTTTATAGTGGGGATGTCTGAAAATTAAAAAAATTCTTTAAAAGCTTTTATATACAAAATATTCGAAAAACAAATTTTATACATACTTCATTATTATAATAATTACAGATTTTTATTACAATGTTTTAAAAGCACAGAATAAATAATAGCAATACGTACTAAAAGAAAGGAGGATGTGTATATTTAATTATATTTATACTTAACTACGTCTTGAACTTTATGGAGTGACCTGAATGATGATATGATTATCATATGAGCATTATGAGTCGTGCACTTTTGGATTTTCCATATTTTTTAAAATTGAAGTTTGACATAAAATTATTGAAATATTGAAGATATAAATATTAATATGAAGAAAAAAAATTCAAATCCTATTAATCACGGCTTTGAAAAATTCTTCGTTTCTCGTCCTCAGGTTTTCTATAGCTAAGGCATCAATGAACTTCAATTGGAATTGCAAAAATCCATCAAAAATAATGGCTTATAATGTCAGTCACTTGCCTCGTATATTTAATGACATCAAAAACATAACTTGTAAAAAAACCAAATCTCGCAACTCAGTTCTTCTACCGTAAAAAGTTGTGAGATCCACGCACTAAGCAATCTAATTTAATATAATATGTGTTACTTGAGAGATACATTGTCTTTTCATGCGATAGCCAAGTCAATTTATTTATTTAAAACATAAAAGATTTTTAATATTGATATGGTCACTGTTAGATGTTGTTAGGTTAACTAATTACGTAATAAATTAAGACAGAAGGACCCTTAAATAGGGACTGAATAAATTAACCGACTTGGTATTACATGGATCTCACAACTATTTAACTATACGGTAGAAGAACTGAGTTGCGAGACTTGGTTTTTTTACAAGTTATGTTTTTGATGGCATCTCATTTCTTTTTGTAGATAGTTATATCTAGGTACCTATCTACACCTATTATTCCATTATATTCTAAATACTAGCTGAGCAGGCAGACGTTGTTCTGCCCTTTCCGACGACCATGTGTCCTAAAAAAATCCTTATATTCACAATAAAAAATTGAGGGTCCTTTATCGGGATACAAACTATCCTATCTCTCAAGTTGGACCAAACTGCACACGTTGTGAAACATTTCATTGAAATCAGTTCAGTAGCTTAGGGAGTTCATCGCGGATACACAATGTGACGAAAATATTAAAAAAGTACTTGATTTAATAATGGGAGACCGCAGATTAAAAATTAGAGAGATAGCCGAGATTATAGGCATCTCTTACGAACGAACTCAAAACATCATTGTCAACGAGTTGGGTTTCCACAAGGTGTCTCCGAGGTGGGTTCCGCGACTGCTTTCAGTTGAACAAAAAAGGACGCGATTGACTATTTCACGCGACTGTTTGGAGTTATTTGAAGCCGATGCAGATGATTTTTTGAATCGTTTTGTTTGCTTTAGACGAAACATGGGTTCATTACTGTACACCGGAAACAAAACAACAATCAAAACAGTGGAGAAGACCTGGTTCACCACCCCCTAAAAAGGATAAGTCGATTTTGTCGGCAAATAAGGTGATGGCTTCAGTATTCTGGGACTCGAAAGGTGTGATTATGATTGATTATCTTGAAAGGGGTCGGACTATAAACTCTGATTACTACTGCACCTTACTACGTCGTTTATGAGAGGAAATAAAAGAAAAACGTCGAGGAATGCTCAGAAGAAAAGTCCTGTTTCATCAAGATAACGCCCGTGTTCACACGTCAGTACAGTCAATGGCTGAAATTCACAACTGTGGCTTTGAACTGTTACCGCATCCGCCGTATTCACCTGATCTGGCACCATCAGACTTCTTTCTGTTCCCTAACCTAAAAAAGCACTTGGAAGGTCAAAGATTTTAGACAAACAACGAGGTCAAAGCAGCTGTAGACGCATATTTTGACTCTAAGGAAGAATCATTTTTTTTCAACGGTCTAAATGCTTGGAAGGGGAGGTGGCAAAAGTGTATTGAACTTGATGGTGATTATGTAGAAAAATAAAAATATAACTGATTTAGTATGTGTTTATTTTCTTGGTTAGGCCGAGTACTTTTCAATCTACCCTCGTATTTATAAATAAAGATATAGATATAAGTCATTTACTGCAAATGTAACTTTGTAATCCTATATATTTATATGGGATTACAAATTTATTTATGCAGTTAGTGTATCTCGAAAACTGGACTGAAATTGCAAAATATTTTAATTTTTTCTTAATTTATATACTATTGTTTAGTAATATTTTAAAATAATTGTATTCTAGAAGCTTCTATGTCTGCTAGAAATGCCTTAGAGTTTTGATGATCGGTAAGTCAGTGAGTGACAAATTTAAGAAACTTTGACTAGTTATAATTCTTAAACCACAGGTTCGAACTTAATGAAATTTGAAATATATTGAGCTTATACAATTCTTACTTATATAAAGTTCAGGCTTCTAGTTTCATTCACAACGAAGTTACAGGGTTTTGAAAATGGCCTGAACTGCTTCGAGGAAAGGATGGTGCGACCGTGCTGCTTTTTTGCTCGACTTGGCGAGGGCACTACCGTGCCCCCAGATTTCTATTAGTAAAAAGATATTTTTACACAATGACGAAATAATATGTTCCAGACCAAGATTAAAAGTAACTTTTACCAGCAGTATCACTGTTTGACTCCAATTATCAAAAAAAGCTGTTTTATATTTTAAAATGCACGCCATAAATTATTATTATTATTATATATTCATGATTCAGATAATTACACCCGCTTTGTTAGTACACTTAAAACTAGGGGTTAGTAAATTTACAGAATACAAATTATTATACATTACCAAAATTATCATTTATTGTTAAACATATTGGTCCTGGAACCCATATGCACTGTATTCCAGTGCCTCATCACAGGGCAATCTTGCTTTCCATATATGGAAGCCAGGAGGCTGTTAGTGCTGTCTCGCACGCGACGCATCAGGGAGGCTATTCTTTTGCGCAATATTGTTGCAAAGCTGTCCACGCGTGCCTCGGCAAACATGCGTGATGCGCTGCAAAAGCGTGGCAGCCCCAACAACATCATGAGCCCATTGTTGAATTGAATACGCAGCGCATTAAAAGTTCGGAGGGTACACTTTGCCCACAGACTGCAGATGTAGTATGTCTGACAGTAAGCTTTGAATAATGTTATCTTAACTTCATTCGTACACCTAGCAAACCTGCGGACAAGCATATTACACCTTACTGCCAACGCTCTACGTTCTCGTTCAACATCATAATCGTCAGAGAGATCCTCGGCGACCCAGTGTCCCAGATATCTGAATTAGGTGACTTTACTCAATGTAACTCCTCCAAGTCTAACATGAGGAACAGACTTAAGTTTTTCTATTTCCACCCTTAAAAACGAGTAGTTCGCTCTTTTTAGAATTATATATGAGACCATGAGCCGCCACGTACCTTTCACAGATGCTCACCAGCGTATTTAGGGTATTGATCGATGGGCTCAGCAAAATCATGTCGTCGGCATAACATATATTATTAATTGAATAAAACTACTTTTACGGATTTTATCGCGTTAAATTAGGTTAGTTTATATTCCCGACGTTTCGGTTGCTTTCCAGCAACCGTGTTCACGGGGGACTGAGGTGATTGAAGTCCCAATGTCAAAGTTAACCCGGAGTACCTTCAGCTTTTAATTATTAATTTTGGTCCGATCTACGCAGAATGAACTAACTGTGAAGGGTGATGGTGGGATTCACCGTTTTAATATCGGTTTGTATGGGTCTTTTTTCTATACACAGTGTGACCTATGGTGTTATTAGGATTTCGAATGACTGATTCCTAGATGTGTTAGTAGCAGGTACTCCGGGTTAACTTTGACATTCATTATATATTATTAACAAAATGACCGTCGATTGAGTAGCCGACTCCGGCATCACTGAGCTCAACGATCAGACCCTCGACGTACAGGTTGAAGAGTTGAGGGGAGCTAAGGCCGCCCTGACTCACCCCGCACTCCAACCTGTACTCCGACGAATATGAGCCAGCCCACTTCACACAGTTGGTTTGGTTGTGATACCAGTATTTGAGAAGGTTAATCACTTCCCCTTGGGTGTGCTAGTTTTCTGGTTAAGCTTGTCCCATTAAACGTTGTTCGAAACCAGGTCAAAGGCCTTCGATAAATGTATACAGTTATATGATGAGAATCGGTGCGCTGGTCTTGTTTCGGGATTAGATTTTCAGATTAAACTTAATCATGCTTACGTTACAAAATCAATTCAAAATAAAATAAAATCATCATCATCATCATTACAGCCCTTCACAAGTCCACTGCTGAACATAGGCCTCCCCCAAGGAATGCCAATAAGCACGCTCCTGAGGCATCTGCATCCATCGAATTCCTTAATGTCTTACCAGGTCGTCACTGCATTTAGTGAGGAGTCGCCCTACAGTTTTCCTACCGGTTGCCACTCGAGAACATTTTTTTCCCATCGATTGTTGGTTCTTCGAGCTATATGGCCGGCCCATTGCCTGAAGTGGCAATGGGCCGGCCATATAGTTCGAACTCGCAACTCATTGCTAAGTCACTGCGCCACGGAGCCGTCTAATATGATTCAGCTTAATAATCCGTTGGGTTATGTCGGTTACTCTGGCTCTACTGCGGATATCCTCATTTCGGAATCTATCACGCAGAGAAACTCCGAGCATAGCGCTCTCTGTAGTTCGCTAAGCAACCTTGAGCGTCTTTATACGGCCAGCAAAGAAGGACCACATCTTAGTTCCATAGGTCATCACAAGCAACATGCACTGGTTGTACAATCTAGTTTTCAAGTGTTGAGGTATACCTGACGATAAGATGTGTCGCAATTTCCCGAACGCTGCCTAGCTGAGTTGAATCCGTTGATTGACCTATCGGTCGAAGTTCGCTAGTCAGACTAATTGTCCCAGGTAAACATACTCATCAACAACTTCGAGCTTAGTGCTCCCAACAATTAACGGCATAGGTGTGACATGGACATTAAACATGATCTTTATTTTTTCCATGTTCATTTTAAGACCTATCCGTTGGGAGACAATATTGAGGTCATTGAGCATAGTGCTTAGGTCCTCCAGCGATTCTTCCCTAAGGACTACATCGTCGGCAAATCGGAGGTGAGTGATGTACTCGCCATTGATGTTAATACCGTATCCTTTCCAGTCCAGTAGCTTCAATACGTCTTCCAATGCAGCGGTGAAGAATTTCGGAGATATAACGTCATCCTGTCTTACACCGTTCGGCAATTGCATAGGTTTCGTACTCTGATTTTGTACTCGGATAGCCATCGCAGCCCTACTCTACAAACACTTCAGCACTTAGATATGCCGACAGCCAACTTGGCACCGCTGAAGGGAATGTAGCACCGCCGAAATTTCGACGGAATCAAAGGCTTTCACATAGTTTACATACGCAAGGCAAAGTGGCAGATTTTACTCTTTATTCATAATCATATTCATGGTGTATGTTACTAAAGTCTCTTCGGAAACCAACTTGTTTGGGAGGCTGGAAATCGTCGAGTCTGCGTGCGAGACGATTCGTAATGACTTTCGAAAACAGCACGTAGACACGACTCAAAGGAAAATCGGTCTGTAATTTTCAAGAGAGCGTTCTCACCTCTCTTGACCTTGAACACTTCTACTCCACACCTCCGGAGTGGTCCCATCATTAAGGAAGGAATTAAAGAGCTTCTGAAGGACATCAAGTACAGATTTTCCACCCGCTTTCAGAAGCTCCGCTGAAATTCCATCCTCGCCTGGGGCCTTGCCGTTTTAAGGTGCTGGAGAGTCATTCTAATCTCACTCAGACTGACGTCCGGAAGATCATGAGAAAAGTATCAAATAAGACTTGCACTTGGATCGTTACTCACACTTGCGTATAGCTCCAACGATGATGTGTGGTTGGCCATAGAACCTCCCAATCTCACTCAAAATCTCAGGTGTCCTGAAAACGTTGTTGCCACACTCGGTCTTCAACTTGGACAATTGGCAATTCTGACAGACAGATCTCTGGCAAATACTTTGTAGACTTGGTTCCGCTCGATCGCGTCTTCAATACAAGCTGTATTGCAGTTGCATTAGTCCTTCTGCATACATTTGGAGATCTGCCTGTTCAGTTGCCTGTATGCTGTCAAATCTGGTGAAGACTGCAGCCTCATTTCCCGTCTAACAATCATGAGACTTACAGTCTGATTGTTGTCGTTGAGAGTTTTTATGTTCTTCTGCGGCGGATCTTCCAGAATTTAGTTCCGATCGCATGGACAGTTTCCACGAGCTTGTCATTCATATCGTATACTGCATTGCAGTCTTCTAAGCACTTATAACGGTTTTGTAACTCGAGCTGAAAGGTTTAGGGACTTTGGATTAGAGCACGAAGAGGACGGAGTGTTGACTTCATTAGACGAGACCTCTCCAACTTAACGGTTAGATTCCGTGTGCTCTAACCATTCGGTGATCGCTGCCACTTTATTCCAAATATAATTTCAAATTTCCCTACCTTCAGCTCATCGTTCTCTCTTGTGCCAAGTTTTGCATTGAAGTCTCCCATTAACAACGTATAGTGGATTTTGGAGGAATGCATGGCTTTGGAGATATCCTCATACATTTTCTCTAACTAATTATCGAGATGTGCCGAAGTTTGTTCGTAAACCTGTATAACCTTAAGCAAATACCGTTTTGTGATTCTGAGTATAAGGTAGGCAACCCTCATCGACACACTCGCAATCTTTATACGTTGTTAACAAGAGACTTGTGGACGATAAATCCGACATCTCCTTGGGACAGATGGTCGCCCCTCCGGTGATAGAACAAGTTGCCGGATTTGAGTATTACCGTGTCCTCCCCCTCTCTTCTGACATTGCATAATCCTATTATATGCCAGCGCAACTTGTCTATCTCTTCTTCCAGCTCCAGGATCTTCTCGTCAGTCCTCGGGGTGCGTGCGTTGTATGTTGCCTGGTCGAGTCGTCTTAGGAGGCAACCGAATCTACACCTGTGATTCTTAGCACCCCTGACCCGCCGTCACCATGGTTGCCACCGTAGCCAAGAATAGCGAAGCATCCGAGGACTGGGGGCCGTCTCTTCGTAACTTTCATCATGGGGAGATATTTGTCATAGTTGCCACGCTTGGCGAGTGGCTTGGCAACCATATTTTTTTGTAATATTGTTGTTATCAGGAAAATGCTGCTGCTCATCTCCTGCCTGTTTCCTTACGACACCCACGGGAAGATATGGGGTAGTGGATATTCTTAACTGCCTCTACACGAATAAATAATATAAACTTAATTAAATTACCTAATTTCCATAAATTTACTTTAAATTTTATCATTAAATATTAAAAACACTTTATATATTAAAAACTATTTAAAAACTTATTTCAACATTAATTCAGTCATCATCATCTGCAAATAAAAACATGTCCACATCACAATTTTCTGTGACAACAATACGAAAATATAACTGTATATTATAGGCATTGGTCAGGTGTGAAGCGGATTAATGTCAACGAGGTGGTAATTTATAATAATGTTATACCGTCGCTGGGTTTTTTATACAAAAGGTCGTTTAAAAATAAAAAAGAGCCATGCATTTAAAATACTGAGGTTATGACTCTACATGAAATATATGTAACTAAACTATTTCAGGAGTTAGTATATATCTGTTTAACAATGACAAGCGAAATACTATGGGGTGGTTTTATTTGTATATTAATAATATTAATATCTTCCAAACTGAATTTCGATCAAGTTGACCATTCTCAACGGCTATTATAACCATTTGCGCAGGACAGGGTTATAGTGCTCCTCACTCTCGTCTCAGTCCTTTGGGATGAAAATACGATACGACCGGAGAGAGATAGAGCGCAGGACCAACAGCCTTACATGATTGCCGAGGTACGGCTGTAAAACACCGCCAACTTCCTGACTCAGGGCTGGCTAATGGGAATTTCTTGAAAAATAAACCCAATAAATGATTTTGTCCGGACCCGAGATTTGAACATGGGACCTCAAGATCTGCAGTCGCACTTACGACCACTAGCATAACGAGGCTTACAGTATGTAGTATAGTATGTCTTATTGTAACCCAAAAAGGCGTACTATTTATTAAAACATTAATGAATATTTGTTATAGTTTGACACTACTTAGTATCATGAACTACAATATTTTATATATTACTCATGTGGTTAAAGAATGGGATTGAAAATGGCTTCGCCTCTATTCACGTCTCGCACACTGTTTCTATCTATACTCACACCCGCCGGTAAAATTGCAAAAAAATTCGTTGCGAAATGCGTTTTTCGTACGTTCTTTAACTTCATTCCAACTTGTTCTTAGAGTTTTCTTCCTAATTATTTTTAATTTTGTTTGTTATTATTTTTGTATAAAATATTTACATGCCATAGTGCCATGAATTTTAAGATTTTTGTTTGTCTATCTGTCCGAGCTAATCTTCGGAATTGCTGAACTAATCGTAATAAAACTTCACGAACAAATAGAGAGTAACACCAGAAGTGATCTAGACTAAATTTGAGATTTTATTAAAATAGAAATATTGAGAAAATAAAAATATGGTATTTAATTATTATCTTAAGTCGTCAATTGGATCCCACCCCAGCGAAACCAGAGCGGGTCAGTAGTTCTTAACGTTATTTTAAAATACCATTAATAAGTACCGACCCGCTAGTAGGTACATACTTGCGTACTTATACAATTATTTTCAAATATTTTTTCAGTAATAGAAAAATTCCAGTCAACTAAATAATATAACGTTATATAGATATACCGTTATTAGCGGGTTTTCGCTATTAGTAATAATAATAATGTCTTCCAGACCGAATTTCGGTCTGGAAGACCGAGTCTCAACGAAGACTAGCCATCGGCGCAGGACAGGATTATAGTGCCCAAGTGTATGCGCAATCACAGGTGCACTCTCTATTCCCTCACTCTCATAGCCCGATGGGACGGTAAACCGACACGACCGGAGAGAGATCAGGCGCATGACCAACGGCTTTACGTGCTTTCCGAGGCACGGGGGTGAAACACCGCCAACTTCCCGACTCCGGGCAGCTACTGAGAATTTCTTGATGGAAAAACTCAATAACTGATTTTTTGGCCCGACCCTGGATTCGAACCCGGGACCTCATGATCAGCAGTCGCACTACTACAACCACTAGACCAATGAGGCAGTCAAGTCGCTATTGGTACTGTGCATGTTGACGGTACGGCTCATTGAGCCGCCATTTCTTATCCCTTTCTTTGTGTGTATACGTACTGTATTTTTTTTTGGATTGCCAACATAAGAAACAGCAATAAATATTTGGTTACATAATAGTAATATAAATTTTACATGATCAACTGCTCTTATAATTATAGGCAATCACAGCATACGTTCTGTTACAAAAAGTTAAACAAACTTAATAAAATTATGTTAACTAAAAATTAAAAAATAAAATAAATAAAAGCTGATTTGTACTACCGCAGTTAACATGCTTAGTTTGGTCATAAATTGAGTGAGAATATCATAGTAAATGTCAAGGTCAGGTATATTTTTGGTGAGCTTGTTGTACAGACGAGATATACGGATCACTGGGGAGTCACGACCCAAGTTTGTCCTACAAAATTTGTTCTTAAAAAGACTGGACGGATATCTTGGTATTCTGGATGGTACGTTAAATTGGAATTTGGACAATAAAGAGACACAGTCTATGTGATTATTTACAATTTTATGTAGGAATGATCTAAGTAATTTCGGATGTCTAAGTGATTTCGGTGTAAGGAAAGGGGCTCTAGTTGAAAATGCTTAATTTTTCACTATAGGTTTTGATATTTCTTGGAATACCAAAACGGTAGGTTTAAGCTACGAATTACCTTCTTCTGAATTCTTTTGATCCTGTCTATGTGAGTTTTATAAGTAGGGCACCATACTGTGCTGCAATGCTTGAGCTTGTTCCTTACAAAACTGTTGTAAAACTGAATGACAGTTGCTGTTTTTTTAAAATCCCTTGAGTTTCTCAATATAAAGCCTAGCGACCTATTTGCTTCCCTCACTATCTTGTCAATATGGTCGCAAAACTTCAAATTGCTATCCATTATGACACCAAGATCTCGAATAGTAGTCACTTCTTCCAACTTGGTGCCTGCTATTGTGTATTTCGATTGAAATTTGTTACGTTTTCTGCTGTATTTAATGTGACAGCAATTCGCAGCATTTAGGAACATTTTATTATTGTTACACCATTTTTGAAGATTATTAATGTCTTCCTGGAGATGTTGGGCATCTGAAGCTGTTGATACCGTTTTCATGATTTTAAGGCCGTCAGCAAAAATATATACATCGCTGTGGTTAATCACAAGCGGTAAGTATGAACGAAAAAGGATGTTAAATAATAACAACAGTTCTAAAATCGAGCCCTGGGGTACTCCTGAAAATGCTTCAAATAGCCTCGATTGTTCTTGTCAATATTTCTTACAGGGTCTTGTGTCTCCATAACATCCAAGACTTCTTTATTGCAAAGTATCAAATCAAATATATTATTTTTTATGTTAGTTACACAGTTAAATTGTTTTAATTATTGAGACTTATAAAATCAATAAATTTACACAAAAGTTCATTGCCATCATATCCTGATGGTAACATATGATTAAAGGTGTTGTTTCTATGATTGCCTAGCCAAGTTATTCCACTCAAATTGAATTCACCGGTAATAAGTGTGTACACCCTATCAGTGCGGGATCCCAGTATACCATTTGATTTATCTATAAAATTTCCAAAGTATGTTTAGTGACTAGAGGGTGTAAATATACAGCGCATAGTAGTATTGTAATTGGGTTTTTGGTATAGTTAGATGTAACTGACACCCAAACATCTTCACAATCAGTTTCCCACTCTACGATACGCCTTGACGCGAGTCGTTCGGATACAGCAATAAGCACACCCCCGCCCTTTTTCAATCCTGATAGAGGAGAGGGTTCACGGTCTCATCTGTACACAACATAGCCACTGACAAATATTTTAGCATCATAGCAACCGTTATTGAACCAGGTTTCTGTGAATATATAAACATCATTTTTATTATTAATAATATGTTGACGCACCTCTACTGCATTTGTGTTTAAGCCTCTTACGTTTTGGTAATATGTGCTTAAATGATCTAATAACATACAAGTTAATCAAGCAAAAAAGTTTGCATATAATAAAAAAAAATACCTCTAAACACTAAGTTTGCTATGACAACTAATTTAATTCAGACAATCCTTGGATTTTTTTCATAAAGGACAATGTCCAAAATCGCCCTGTGTAATAAAAGCATCGGACATACACGATAATTAATTTTCTATTTTATTATGTTAGTTGCAAATACTTTTATAACACGGACTAGCTGCATGCAAAAATGAACATTAAAAAGTATTCTACTCGACTTATAACATAATCGCCGCCATCTTCGCCAAACATCATGTGGTGTCGAAAAATGATTAGGGATGTCCAATCGATTGTAATCGATTTTTGAATTTAATGAAATACGTTTTGAATTTATTTCGAATAATGTTTCAAAAAGAAGCTACAATAAAAATATAAAATTACCATTTCTTTATATTCTTTTATATTATTCCCTAAAAGTGTAATTTAAAAAATCTACTATACCTAATGAATGAGGTCATACTCGATTTTGAATAGGTAGTTAAAATAATGCTTAAGAAAAATATTCGTAAAAATAATTATTCGGGATTTTTTAAAAACATTTAGAAAGGATTGTATTTTACGTCATACTAAACGATAACTTACGAGTTTACAAGAATTAATATTAAAAAAAAAAACACTTATCGTTACTGCATTAATTATAATTGTGTTTTTTAAAAAGAGCAATATTGTAGACTAGATACAGACGTTATTATTAATATTGTTACAAGTGTAGAAGAAGTACAGACGTACGTGTTATTATAAGTAAAGTAGGATATTGTCATACTTGTTATGTTATTAATATTATCGTATGACAAAAATATGATGTATGATATGATGTGTGTTTGTAACATATGGCTATAATAAATCTTAGGAAATAATCACAATTCGTATCGTATTTGGCACTCCTATTTTTGATGTCACTAAATGGTCACTTGTCATCTCATGAAAAAAATACAATCTCTATATCGATTCGAATCGAACATACTAGAACCGAATCTCGATTAAATTAAGCATTAACAGATCTATTTTTGATCAATCGCGACATTTTCAAACATGCCTAATATGAACAGAGAACATTGTTGACGATAATTTACCGTAAATACAAATAATTGTATAGAAACATCATTAAATTAATAAACATAACATCACGCTTGTATTTCTCAGAAGGAGTAGGTAGAGGTGTGTAGTACTGTTATGTTATACGTCCCATGTAATAGAGGGTGCGCGTATTGCCAAACACCGGAGAAAAATCCAGACTCCGTGCTACTACTAGGAACATCAAGTTATAAAAATCCAATAATAAATTGTCGGACCCTGGGATTGAACCCAGAACAGAACAGTTTTTCTGTCTGTCACAAGGAACAGATGTTCCAACTATGCAAAAGTATTCCTTGAATCGTTTGAAATATTCTTGAATAACTCCAATTCGAGAGGTTTTTGGATCGATTCATTGAATCGATGGAGTGTTCTAAGTCGATATTAGGACATCGGATAAGGATTCTTTAGATCTATATCGATCTGGAAAATCGATTATTTTATTATAAAAATCGATTAAACGATTTCAAATCGACATGCTTACTTTATACTGTCATATTTCACTCTGTCAAAATTACATTGGTTGGCGTCGTTTGCTCTTTGTAATTGTATCGGTGTTTTGGTGACTTTCAGGACTATACGAGTATATTGAACATTACGACTTGGCTATTTTAACGGACTGATTGCTTTCAAGCACGACTTACCTTGCTGTGATTTTCGGAACTGTGTACTACTCCAACGATAAACTAGCATTCATAAACGGACTTACGCACACGCAATGGAAAGTGTACTTTGTGTAAATTGCGGCTCTGCTGGTGGCTCAATGTTGTTAAAAGATGAACAGAGAAGCAATCGTGCAATATTGATGTAATTGCATCGTTGTACGCAGAACCATCGGTTCCTGCGCCAATGTTATGACCATCATTTGGTACTTGAGCTTTACGAGACATCAAAATAATATTGACATCGCAGCACAGTTTTTAGACAAAATTCTAATTTACAATTAAGAAGATGAACAATATACATGAAATTAATCTGTGTTTTATTTCTAATTCAAACATAATAAATTAATGTAGTTGTAAAACCAACTTATACTACCAGTTAGGTGCTAAGTCGGTAAGGCTAGTTTCATAGTCACGCGCTTGAACAGCGCCGTCCAGACGCACACGCTTGCAAATGCACTATATAGTAGTCGATAATATTCACGCTGTTCGACGGCATGTCTAGCGGCGTGACTGGAACCAGCGTAAATCCTATATATTTTGGTACTAGGTATCTTACCGTACCGTATATGCTAATGACAACATCTAAATGCTAAACAGCCGTTATATACATACATTTTTAATTTTACATTAATACACAAACATTATCTCTCATTTCGAGACCAATTCTAAGAAAGCACGTTTGTTAACTAGATTCTATGCATTTATACGTTGCACTTACATACACTTAGGCTTTAGAACAAAAACTGCATACCTAATTGTTTAGATAGGTACTAAAAATAGCTAAATGTTTTAGGACATCGTTTTTCAGTTTGTAAAAAATCATTCGGAGCTATGAAAAACCGTAACATTCGTGGTTCGATTATAACCTCAAAATCTGATACTTTTTTTGAAATATATCTTTAATGCAGCTAGTCCGCTATAAAAATAAGATCATATATGAATTTACTAATGATCAACAATAAAACACATAATTTTCCGATGCTCTTGGTTCCAGGGCGAACAATGTATGGGAGCAGAGCAATGTCCTTTGTACTCGGATGTTTCAGGCTTACGCATAATTATTCTTCCTCTCCTGACCCAAAAAAATTTGTAGCTGAGTTGTTTTGCCTTAGGTCTCGCTGCAGCATGTATTTCCTTTTGGGCGGGTGACAAATATTCTACGACAAATACTTGTTGCTTGTCACCGCTAATGCCGAGATGACTACTGTTGAGCTTTTCACTTTGAATCCTAGCAGTTTTATTAAATCTATGTGTAGCAGCTAAAAAGTTATCACGTATTCTTGGGGAATCAAATTTTATTAAAACATATCTAGGGCGTCGGCTATCCATATTTATTACATTGCATTTATAATATTTAATTTAATTGTAATACTACATTGCATTTAAAAACATAAAATTATCAACTTTATTTAATAATATTTTGTGTTATGTACAAATTATTAGAATACCTTATTATTTATTCAAATCTAATATTATTATTCTCAAGTATTTAATTACTTCATTTGCACACCAAAAGGTAGAATATGACTGTATTTTCTTGTAATTATTAAGTATTATTCTGAATTTTATCTGTGTTTGTTTTTATTTTAAAATTACACATTTGAAAAACGACGTAAGAAACAGAAATAGAAACAGAAGTTTTGTTTTATTCTATATAGATTATAAGTAATACTTATTGAAAGTCACTCTTTTATTTCATTTCCATTGGCTTGAAAAAAACCTCTGCCCTGGGAAGAACCATCAAGAAATCCAGCGGAAATGTATGTTACACAATTAACAACACAAAACAAATCAGAAATAGCTTGGCACTCATTCCTAGAGATTATTATCATCCATAAATTCCTTAATATTATAATAACCCTTTTTATACAAACTTACTTAAGTAAAGTTTTGGAACTTTTACATTTTCATAAATGTATTGAGAGTCCAAAAATAAATTATTAATTTTACTTAAATTTTTGTCGCAGTGACTCTTTAGGCTTTAAATCATAAATTGCTTTTATGGCCCTCTTCTGAAAAACAAATATAATTTCAATCTCAGTCACGTGTCCCCATATCAAAATACCATACGACATTATGCTATTGAAATAGCTAACGTAGACTAGTCTGGCTTTTTTAATACTGGTAGGATTTCTAGTCCTTTTTACAGCATATTCTGCAGAACTAAATCTGCAAGCTAGTTTTGATATATAGGGGCTCTACTGAAGCTTCACCTCTAGTGTGATTCCATGAAAAATGGTGGTATCGACAAGACTCAGTTCCTCCTCATTTAAAATTATATTAGTATTTGATTGTTTGTCATTTGGAGTCATAAATTTCATACATTTCGTTTTAGTGCCATTTAAATGCAAGTTATTGACATTGAACCAATTTACTAATTTAGATATAGCATTATTACTTCGTCATATTTTAGTAATTGTCGTATTAATTTGAAAATTAAAAAGTGTCGTCAGCTAATAATACTATATCATGGTTATCCGCTACTATGTAAGGTAAGTCATAAATGTATAGAAGAAACAAAAACAGGCTGAGAATCGAGCCTTGAGGAACGCCCATTTCTACCATCGACCGGAAGAGCTCATACTGTTAATGACAACTTTTTGCTTTCTGTTACTTAAATATGAAATAACTAAATAAAATCAACACTTCATACACCGTAGTTTTGAAGTTTCCTCATTAATGTTTCATGGTGAACACAATCGAAGGCCTTGGATAGGTGACAGAATATACCCAAAGCATCCTGTGAATTATCCCATGCATTAAAGATATATTTAATCAGCTCAACACCGGCCCCAGTTGTCGAGCGACCCCTTGTGCAACCAAATTGATTTTTATGAAGTAAATTATTTATATTAAAAAAATACATTTGATTAAGAATAAGTTTTTAAAAATCTGACTAAGTGTTGGTAATAAAGAAGCAGTCATTGTTTATAAATCGAGTCGAAAAAAGTTCACGTTGAAAATCCGAAAAAGCTATGAATGTTTTAAAAGTGTAATATATTGATGTAAAATCTACAAATTAGTACTGTCTACATTGTAGATAGTACAACTTTGTACATACTTAGATGGATTTCTCTAAAGAAATGGTTTGGATCCTATTAGTATTTAGAAGTAAACAGTGTGTTAATAAATTTAAATATCATTTGTGGACACATGTGCGTCTGTGTATGCATGTACGCATGCATTTGCGTGTTTGTACCTAATACATAATGCGTAAACATTTATTTAACGCAAAATTTAATTAAACAAGGGCGTCGAAATAAAACCCACATAAACATCGTAATGTACGTCCGGCTTAAGTGTATGTAAAACGACTTTACCCAACATAAATCAACACTTACATTTATATTACACTAAATTTTTTAAAGTCATTCAAATAATCTTAACACTTATTTAACGTGAAATAATGGGTGTCTGAATGTTTATTACGTATTTATTTGAGACAAAACTGTTGTAAAATTTAGGTCTTTTTATTCTTTTTCCAGGAGAAGCATAGGATCAGGAATATTAAATATAAAATTTATTGCCCTATCTCACCCATTTTGTCCCTTAGTTGTCGTAAGAGGCAACTATGGGGAAGAGGAGACGGAATTTTTAGCCTTCGATAGATGACGGTACACCATACATACGTCACATATGTCACGTATATTTTACACGCAGCCTTGCAATGGGAAGCAGCGCCAAACATGCGAGTCATCTGGTAGAGCATTCGCCAATTAGCCTGCAAGGTGTCGTAATCAAGAATGAATTCTTTAATCATTTTCATATTTTATTTTTCTTTATTCAATGAATTATTTTTTACCCCTGAAGCAGAGGTGTATTAATTGAAAATGTGTTTCTGTGTATTTGTGTGTCTATGTGTTTATCTGTGGCATCGTAACTCCCAAACAGATGAACTGATTTAGATTTAGTTCTTTTTTTGTTTGAAAGGCGACTTGATCGACAGTGTTCTTAGTTATGATTCAAGAAAACCTTTTTAGCTGTTTGAAGATCATCAGCTGTTTTTGTTTTGGTAAGAACACTTTCGATCAAGCCACCTCTCAACAAAAGAATACTAAATCAAAATTGTTTCATTCTTTTGGGCACAACTATACCACAGACAGACTCACAGATACACACCTTAAACATAATGTAACACCCCTCAGTGTGCGTCGGGAGTCAAAAAGATATTTAATTTTAGAATTAATTATTACTCTACACTAACGACTAGTCGTTCTGCGAATTAACAGTCAAGTTATACTGACATTATGTATCTGCAGTTTCTTGAAGCACGTGGATGTTTTGTATCGGAAGTGACGAAAACTCTGTGACCCAATTACTGAAAATTAAGCACACCGTCAAGTGCTCAGGGGTGTCAAAGCATAAGAAAGATGGCCTATTATAGGCCTCAGTGGCATAACATTATCAAGTGGAACGTTCACCTTTATTTCAACATTTCATTAAAATATTCTTTATATACGTTACATATTTTTGCAACCATTATTCACTATTTTATGCACGATTCACAGTGACGTGAGCAACAAGGGGGAAGGGGTGTAGAGTGGCCACGGGCGGTTGTATTTAGGGGCGGCGTTTCGGGAACGAATGTCATTTAATAATATTACATTTATTATCTTTTTAAACGACGAATTACGAACAAATTTATATTTGAGATTTTTAGCTCTAATATATTTGAAACTAGCTGTACCCCGCGACTTCGCCCACGTGTAATTTAGGTTTTTAATTATATTGCTCAGAACCCTAATTCTTTTTCTCAAATATTAGTAGCCTAAGTTACTCCTTAGAACATCAGCTATCTGCCAGTGAAAGTCCAGTCAAAATCGGTCCAGCTGTTTCGGAGATTAGTCTGAACAAACAGACAGACAGCCAGACAAAAATTTCAAAAATTGTGTTTTTGTTATAAGTACCGTATATACATTCATATGCATTTAGTAAACAGCTGTTATTTTAACATTACAAACAAACTTCAATTTTATTTATTTGTATGGATATTAGCTGTAACATACTCGTCAACAACTTTGAGCGTAGTGCTTCCAGCAAGTGCTTGCACCAGCTACTGGCACAGGTGGGTCATGGACGTAAAACAAGTCATTTTTCTTAGCCATGTTCATCGCAAGACTTATCCGTTGGGAGGCACTATTGAAGTCATTGAAAATAGTGCTGAGGTCCACAAGCGATTCTGCCATAATCTAAATACCGTTCGAAAATCAAAGGAAAGAAATGTATTCGCCATTAATGTTTATGTAATGGTACCGTATTCTTACCAGTCCAGCAGTTTGAAAACGTCTTCCAATGCAGCGATAAAGAGCTTTGGGGATGTACATACACCTCTCTGCAGTTCGACAGATTTCATACGCTCGTTCTGTAATTCGAATAGCCATCGTAACTCTACTGTAAAAACACTTTCGTACTTTGTTACACCGATATTGACAATCAACTTGGTACCGCTGAAGGGACTGTAACACCGCCCAAATTGACGTTATCAAAGATAATTTATGGACGTTAAAACTCTCCATGACAGAACATAAATTTGAAATGACGTAACCGTTACCGTTACGGCTAGTCCACTGCTGGCATAGATATCCCCCATAGGTGCCCCCATATCTAAACTAAGGCTCCTTACTGTGTACTTTACTACTATTTATTATGAGGTAACTTTAAATCTCTTTAAACTTAGGCTTATGTTTCACGCTTATTAATAATATTTAAATTTAGGTTCATACTACCAATTCTGAAAAAGGTCCATTCTCAACTCTCCCATATTGACTTAGTGATTCTCACCCATGTCAGCGTTTAGTTTTCCGCCTGCCTGCGCAATCGACGTCGGCGACAGACGAGCGTTTCTGAAAGCCTGGCCTTTACCGAGGCAATTTATTCCATTTATAGCATTTTTACTGGGACAGAAACTCTATTGACATTTCTTGATATAGGCAAAATATAACTTTATTATGATTCTGAAATTGTTCTGAACTTAATGGTTCAGTTAAACGTTATTGCATACCTTAAGCGGAAGCGCAAGGTATGTTCTACTATCGCCTAAAAATTAAGATTCCAACATTTTATCGAATAAAATCGTATCTAGCAATCATATTATACATATAAATGATATAAAAAGCACATTGTTAGAAAGATAAATGATTGTTGAACTTATTAATATTTTTTTTAAATCGATTAATTGCTATTTTTAAATAAAAAAAAGGGTTTTAGTGGCTTATGGTGTGGATTTATCATGTCCCTGTGGCTTGTAAACACAATAACTTTTGAAAATATTAATTGTTTAACTCAATCTATTTTTTAATCTCTTCATCTATCATGTGGGAAGCCACTGAATGTAAATGGCAGTGTAGTTTTGTTTTGTTTAGCTATAATTAATTTTTTTCGGCTCCAAAATGGCGAAATTTTCGTTGATTTGTTAGCCTCGTATACAAAAATATTTCTCTAAATGGTTGTTGTTGTTGTTTTTATTATTCGCTCGAGAGAGCAGGCAAAGGAACTATGCCATACAGCCTTGTCTTCATGTATAATTTTCCTTCATATTTCACTGCTTCACAACATGTTGATGCGTCACATTGTGCAGCCTTGTATGGAGTGTAGAGTAGAAGGAGGACCATCTCCTTATATGAAAAGTGTCCCTAAAAACGCGTCCAATAAGGGTGGCGCTGCGGTAGCATAGGATAAATTAAAAAAAGGCGCCGAAATTAATTAGAATAAGATGGAGAAATAAACAAGAACCGACCAATCCGCTTGGTTTTGTACTACGTAAATAGTTGAGGTTTTGTATACTGGCATTTTACTAACTACTCTAGTCATAAATTTTTTTAAATATTTGAATTCAGCTGACTTCACTCCGTCTACAACAGCTATATTCATATCGTAGTTTTTCAGACGCCAGCGCTATTGTGGTAGGTTTTGGAACCTCTATTTTCAGTAAATAGTGGGACACTTTTTCAACTTTCGCACCTTATAAGATGGTTCTCCTTCTACTCTACACTCCATACAGCCTTGGAAGATTTTGACGGTAACTTGAGCCAGCAGGCAGCTGACAGTTGGCGATGGTATCTAAAGGCGCCTATGCAAACAAACAGCTTATCTTAAGATTCCATCACCATCAGAGCACTTGTTTCACAGTTTCCATTAATAGTTCACATGCGCAGACACTTAATACACAAAATCGCACTACTTTTACATATCAAAGTCCACTTCAAACCATTATTTAAACAATAATTCAGGAGCAGCAAGCCGCCGCCGGTCGAGTTCCCGCCAAAACTCTTTCTCTAAATGGGAAGCTACAGCCACAGAGTAGTAATGAGTAGTTTAGTTTGGCTCACAGAGTACATTATATATAGGGAATAATGTAAAATAAATAAATTATACTAAAAATTTAATTACAAATTTGTTTTGTAACAAAATAGTAAGTTAGCAAGGTTCGATTGTATTTTAAACTATTCATTAATTTGTTTGATTCTTAATTGGCCAAGCATGGCTAAATTTAAAAAAGCGACATCTACTGCAACATGGACAAACTGTCATGACATAATAATACCTCTAAGAAAAATTATAGTATGGACTGTATGCCACTGGTTTGGTAGTGTTTCTATATAGTTTGTGCTGGTTTTTTGTTTTTTTTTCTGTGGTTTGGCTTCAGTCGCCTTCGTGAGTGGACATTGTTTCGGTTGTTTGCAGCGGCTCAAAAAGATCGCTGTACAAATATACAATATTCGAATAACCAAATTTCTTAAATACTTAATTATAATAATAATAAGACATTTTTTTATTACAATATTTAAAAGCACAGAATAAATAATAGTAGTACGTACTAAAAGCAAGTAGTATAATTTTTTTTGTCATGGGTGACATTTTCATGGTTTTCGAGGGTGTTGAAACCGATAGGGTTGTCGAAATGTAAATCCAAGATGGCGGCCGCAATAAGTATCAATTATTTCATCATGGGTGTCATTTTTATTTTATGGTTTTCGAGGGTGCTGAAGCCGATAGTGCTGTCGAAATGTAAATCCAAGGTGGTGGCTGCAATAGGTATAAATTTTTTCATCATGGGTTTCATTTTCATGGTTTTCGAGGGTGTTGAAGCTGATAGTGCTGTCGAAATGTAAATACAAGATGGCGGCTGAATTAGGTAGCAATTTTTTCATCATGGGTGTCATTTTCATGGTTTCCGAGGGTGTTGAAGCCGATAGTGTTGTCGAAATGTAAGTCCAAGATGGCGGCTGCAAAATATATAAATTTTTTCATCTTGGGTGTCATTTTCATGGTTTTCGAGGGTGTTGAAGCCGATAGTGCTGTCGAAATGTAAATCCAAGATGGCGGCTGCAACAGGTATCAATTTTTTCATCATGGGTGTCATTTTCATGGTTTTCGAGGGTGTTGAAGCCGATAGTGCTGTCGAAATGTAAATCCAAGATGGCGGCTGCAATAGATATAAATTTTTTCATCTTGGGTGTCATTTTCATGGTTTTCGATAGAGTTGAAGCCGATAGTGCTGTCTAAATGTAAATCCAAGATGGCGGCTGCAATAGGTATCAATTTTTTCATCATGGGTGTCATTTTCATGGCTTTCGAGAGAATTGAAGCCGATAGGGTTGTCGAAATGTAAATCTAAGGTGGCGGCTGCAATGGGTATTAATTTTTTCATTATGGGTGTCATTTTCATGAGTTTCGAGGATGTTGAAGCCGATAGTGCTGTCGAAATGTAAATCCAAGATGGCAGCTGAAGTAGGTACCAATTTTTTCATCTTGGGTGTCATTTTCATGGTTTTCGAGAGTGTTGAAGCCGATAGTGCTGTCGAAATGTAAATCCAAGATGGCGGCTGAAGTAGGTACCAATTTTTTCATCATGGGTGTCATTTTCATGGTTTTCGAGAGAGTTGAAGCCGATAGTGCTGTCGAAATGTAAATCCAAAATGGCGGCTGCAATAGGTATCAATTTTTTCATCATGGGTGTCATTTTCATAGTTTTCGAGAGAGTTGAAGCCGATAGGGTTGTCGAAATATAAATCCAAGATGGCGGCTGAAGTGGGTGCCAATTTTTTCATCTTGGGTGTCATTTTCATTGTTATCGAGAGAGTTGAAGCCGATAGTGCTGTCGAAATGTAAATCCAAGATGGCGGCTGCAATAGGTATCAATTTTTTCATCACGGGTGTCATTTTCATGGTTTTCGAGGATGTTGAAGCCGATAGTGCTGTCGAAATGTATTTAAACTACTTTAAAAATTCCGTATAATCATGTTATACGTAATTTTTTTAATGCGCTTAAGGTATGCCCAATTGGATTTACCAATATTTTTCTTATGCTTTTTTAATATGTGTACGAATTTTTATTTTTATTTTAATGTTTTTTTCTGTTGCTTACCATTTTTTTTATAGGAGAGGGGCAAACGAGCATGCGGCTCACCTGATGGTAAGTGACTACCACCGCCCATGAACAACTGCAACACCAGGGAGGGAATTGCAGATGCGGTGCCGGCCTTTTAAAAAGGAGTACGCTCTTTTCTTGAAGGTCCCTAAGTCGTATCGGTCCGGAAAAATCGCTGATGGTAATCGCTTTCACAAGGAAGTCGTGCGAGGAAGAAAACATCTTCTAAATCGCACAGTGATGGACCGCCAATCATTCAGATGGTGTGGATGGTATCAGGAGTTCTGCCGCGATGTGCGTTCGTGAAATTTGGCGGCTGGGATTAATCCGAACAATTCCTCAGAGCACTCCCCATGGTAGATGCGAAAGAAAATGCAAAGGGATGCAACATCTCTTTGGAGTGCGAATGAATCGAGCCGATCGGAAAAGACTCGGTCGTCGACGATTCGAGCCGTTCTGCGCTCGATGCTGTCAAGTGGAAGGAGCTGGCACTGGGGAGCACCTGCCCAGAGATGGGAACAGTATTCCATGTGAGGCCGAACCTGCGCCTTGTAAAGTTGCAGGCGGTGTGCCGGCATGAAATACTGTCATTGGTATTACCATTGCCAAAAATTTAATTATTCATCGTTTCGATTTGGAACGTACACATCTAAAGAAAGTATCACAAAGCAACGGACCCAGGACAATGAAGCTGGCTGCGGTCACGGCGGTCATCACGCTCATAAAAATCGTCTTATATTACGCAGACGACAACACGGGATATCGCACAAAATGCCACTCGTCTAAACTCCACAGCTACGGAAGCATCAACAGGACGATCACCACTGGAATTATCTAATAGTTGACGCCGATTACAATGTCTCCAAATGAATATTATCAGTAGTTGAAGCCACAGTTAGGACAACAGCACTTATTGTCAATACTGCACGCGTACAAATTGGTACACAAAACGAAATTCCAGCAGCGCTGATCAGTCCCAACAACGATATGCAAATCATATGAGATTTTGATAAAAAGCCGCTTGAAGCGGAAATTTTTTTGGTTTCTGTTGATACAAATCGCATTTAGTTGAATCAGGATCTTAAACGCTAAAATTCAATCCTGGTATCAAGATTATTTTAGCAATATTCCACAATAATTTCACTTTCATATTGTTTAGTAAAATTCGCCAATTTATGACACCTGACAGCACATTGTTCTTCTTGATGAAGTATTCAAAGGAGAAGGGGATATCTGGGCCTAATTGTTAATAAGTTGGAATAAGGTTTATAAAAAGCGTTAAATTTTTCTATTTCAAAATTTTAAAGAAATTGCCCAATTTACAATCTGGAAGACGAGAAATCTTGAAAATAAGCTTATGTCACGAATAACATAGGAAATCGATTACTTTAATCGATTAATGTGTATGAGTTTTAACAAGTAAACATAAAAACAACTAACATCAGATGATTGTTTCAATCAATGTAAATAGATACATTACGTTATATTAACATAGTGTCAACAGCTTAAAAAATAAGATATCAATATAGTAAAAATAAATCTTAAAATCGATTCACGTTTACAGTTCGATTTATTACTTGTGTTTGTCAACTATATTGCATACCTTAAGCGGAAGCGCAAGGTATGTTCTACTATCGCCTAAAAATTAAGATTCCAACATTTTATCGAATAAAATCGTATCTAGCAATCATATTATACATATAAATGATATAAAAAGCACATTGTTAGAAAGATAAATGATTGTTGAACTTATTAATATTTCTTTTAAATCGATTAATTGCTATTTTTAAATAAAAAAAAAAGGGTTTTAGTGGCTTATGGTGTGGATTTATCATGTCCCTGTGGCTTGTAAACACAATAACTTTTGAAAATATTAATTGTTTAACTCAATCTATTTTTTAATCTCTTCATCTATCATGTGGGAAGCCACTGAATGTAAATGGCAGTGTAGTTTTGTTTTGTTTAGCTATAATTAATTGTTTTCGGCTCCAAAATGGCGAAATTTTCGTTGATTTGTTAGCCTCGTCAAAAATATTTCTCTAAATGGGAAGCTACAGCCACAGAGTAGTAATGAGTAGTTTAGTTTGGCTCACAGAGTACATTATATATAGAGAATAATGCAAAATAAATAAATTATACTAAAAATGTAATTACAAATTTGTTTTGTAACAAAATAGTAAGTTAGCAAGGTTCGATTGTATTTTAAACTATTCATTAATTTGTTTGATTCTTAATTGGCCAAGCATGGCTAAATTTAAAAAAGCGACATCTACTGCAACATGGACAAACTGTCATGACATAATAATACCTCTAAGAAAAATTATAGTATGGACTGTATGCCACTGGTTTGGTAGTGTTTCTATATAGTTTGTGCTGGTTTTTTGTTTTTTTTTCTGTGGTTTGGCTTCAGTCGCCTTCGTGAGTGGACATTGTTTCGGTTGTTTGCAGCGGCTCAAAAAGATCGCTGTACAAATACACAATATTCGAATAACCAAATTTCTTAAATACTTAATTATAATAATAATAAGACATTTTTTTATTACAATATTTAAAAGCACAGAATAAATAATGGTAGTACGTACTAAAAGCAAGTAGTATAATTTTTTTTGTAATGGGTGACATTTTCATGGTTTTCGAGGGTGTTGAAACCGATAGGGTTGTCGAAATGTAAATCCAAGATGGCGGCCGCAATAGGTATCAATTTTTTCATCATGGGTGTCATTTTTATGGTTTTCGAGGGTGCTGAAGCCGATAGTGCTGTCGAAATGTAAATCCAAGGTGGTGGCTGCAATAGGTATAAATTTTTTCATCATGGGTTTTCTTTTTCATGGTTTTCGAGGGTGTTGAAGCTGATAGTGCTGTCGAAATGTAAATACAAGATGGCGGCTGAATTAGGTACCAATTTTTTCATCATGGGTGTCATTTTCATGGTTTCCGATGGTGTTGAAGCCGATAGTGTTGTCGAAATGTAAATCCAAGATGGCGGCTGCAAAATATATCAATTTTTTCATCTTGGGTGTCATTTTCATGGTTTTCGAGGGTGTTGAAGCCGATAGTGCTGTCGAAATGTAAATCCAAGATGGCGGCTGCAACAGGTATCAATTTTTTCATCATGGGTGTCATTTTCATGGTTTTCGAGGGTGTTGAAGCCGATAGTGCTGTCGAAATGTAAATCCAAGATGGCGGCTGCAATAGATATAAATTTTTTCATCTTGGGTGTCATTTTCATGGTTTTCGATAGAGTTGAAGCCGATAGTGCTGTCTAAATGTAAATCCAAGATGGCGGCTGCAATAGGTATCAATTTTTTCATCATGGGTGTCATTTTCATGGTT
The DNA here is from genome assembly GCA_033319125.1 of Parnassius glacialis. Classification (NCBI taxonomy): domain Eukaryota; kingdom Metazoa; phylum Arthropoda; class Insecta; order Lepidoptera; family Papilionidae; genus Parnassius; species Parnassius glacialis. The sequence goes on along the minus strand of JAVANC010000002.1, from coordinate 15,990,971 downwards.
TTCGAGAGAATTGAAGCCGATAGGGTTGTCGAAATGTAAATCTAAGGTGGCGGCTGCAATGGGTATTAATTTTTTCATTATGGGTGTCATTTTCATGAGTTTCGAGGATGTTGAAGCCGATAGTGCTGTCGAAATGTAAATCCAAGATGGCAGCTGAAGTAGGTACCAATTTTTTCATCTTGGGTGTCATTTTCATGGTTTTCGAGAGTGTTGAAGCCGATAGTGCTGTCGAAATGTAAATCCAAGATGGCGGCTGAAGTAGGTACCAATTTTTTCATCTTGGGTGTCATTTTCATGGTTTTCGAGAGAGTTGAAGCCGATAGTGCTGTCGAAATGTAAATCCAAGATGGCGGCTGCAATAGGTATCAATTTTTTCATCACGGGTGTCATTTTCATGGTTTTCGAGGATGTTGAAGCCGATAGTGCTGTCGAAATGTATTTAAACTACTTTAAAAATTCCGTATAATCATGTTATACGTAATTTTTTTAATGCGCTTAAGGTATGCCCAATTGGATTTACCAATATTTTTATGTTATTTTAAACATTCGCTTAGAAAAGAAATTTACCGTAGGTACCTAACCATTACGCTCAAGCGCCTAGTCTCTTGACGCCGTTTTTTTAATCTGTGCTGATAGTGACAGCTCCTGCCTGACTCAACTCAATCTATGATCATTCGTCTCGTATCGTTTAGTATGTGTGTGTGTTTTAAGTGTTTCCTGTTGTTTTATTGATTTATTTTGCTTGACCACTGCTTTCTTTCTACGGATTTCTGATCTTACTTAACTTATACGACCCTTGCTAACATACCGAACACCGCTAATCTTGTTTAATCGTTTCACTTTGGCTCGTTATTATGGAATCCATAAAATCTTACGGCCTTAATTTTATCTATTATAGTGTTTGCGTTATAGCATGGTGCGGGTGACAGCTGACGCCTATGAAGTTTCCTATTTTTTGAGATAAACTGTCATACAGATATTGTTGTACTTCATGGATAGCTACCGTCCACTTACGACAGTGATGTTAGACAGTTAGACAGCCACGCTAAACTATGCCATGCCATAACGAACAACCTACTACTACCAACTATCAAAAATCTGTTTTGAAATAAATATATAAAAATCACGTAAATATGTACTAATTGTTCAACAAATTCTGAGTTATGGAAACAAACTCACATAGACGAATATCCAGTATTTCTGATGCATGGACGATAAATTATTCGTTGATCAGCTCATGCAAAAAAATAATAATTGTAAAGCAAATTACGCATTGTATCAAAAAGATTTTATTATAACTCATGGCGGCCAAAATGGCTACAAAATACCTATTTTTTTATTTCATTAAATTTATAAACCAAATTCTCAATTATTTTTACCTGCCGTCCCGATATTTGACCCATTGAACCTGGCAAAACTAATACACATATAGTAAAAAGAAAAAATTGAAAAGCTGCCGGTGCAGTCTACCGGCAGCCATTTTATTTGTTTAAATGTCAATATGAATGTTACAATCGACATGAAATTGAACATGATTTTTATTTTCCAATTAATACATAGTATAATCTATACATTGAAGTGTCTATTTGTAATATCAAAATAACAGTCTTTTACTAAATACATATGAAAGTATATACGGTATTTAGAACAAAAAGATAAAAACAATTTTTAAAATGTTTGTCTTACTGTCTGTTTGTTCCGGCTTATAGCTGGCACTGATAGATAGCTGATGTCATAAGGAGTAACACAGGCTAATTTTCTTTTAGAAAAAAATTAGGATTCCGGGCAAAAAAATTAAAATCCGTGAAATCGTAATAAACACCAAGCGGGTGAGGCCCGGTAACAGCTATTATGTAATAATTTGTATTAAACTTAATTTTACATGCATTGTAGTATACGCATAAAGAAATATATGTTTCGGTTTTAATTTTTATATGAATAGTTAATCGATAATTTATGTTTTACTTTGTGTATCGTTAATCGCCTTTTTTAAATCGGTTTAACAATGTTCCATCTCTAGACACGCCAAAAGTGTAAGCTGTCACCCGCACCATGCTATAACGCAAAGACTAATAGATATTGACTCAATGGACCGCTGTATGACTTGTGGCGTAGCGTCTAGTTGCTGTAATACACTAGGCCCACAATCCTTCCAAAATAGAAATAGCATTTCATAAATCAGCTGTTTCACTGATTTTTGAAATGCGAGTTCTAGGTTTTTGCCAACTTGCTGCATAACCTCACTTTTACTAAATCTCTTATAATTCTGCTCTCAGATTGCCAAAGTCCGCAGAATTTTTAGTGATGTTTTGATAATATGTAAGCTATTAATTGACACCCACTTTCATCTTTTTAAAATCTGGGCCCAAGAATGTATGAAAGCGTATTAGGCTCCTTTCCATTGATAACAGATTACATTACAGGCTATAAAAGTCCACTGCTGAACATAGGCCTCCCCCATAGATTGCCTCATAGGGGGGATTTTTCTATAGTTGCCACGCTTGGCAGGCGGGTTAGCAACCGCAATGTTTTATTATTTTGAAATGTTGTATGCTGCTGCCTATCTCCTATTTTAGTTTCCCTTTATGTTGTTTCCATCAACGAAATAGTTTATCTATGTTTTCTAAACTTCATATTGTACACAATACACTGACATCAAGTATCGCTAATTAAATACAAAATGGACACGAAACGAAAATTGCAGTTTTTACAGGACAACCAAAACTTTACATTTAAATTTTGGCACAATGTTAAAGAAAATATATTTAAAAAAAATACGAATTTTCTAATAAAACTATGTTCAATTAAAAGGTAGAAATCAAAAACTCGAAAATAAATTATGAGAATGCATTAAAAATATTTTTTTATGTTACCACAACAAATTATTTTCGTAAGGATAAATCGAAGAAAAATTATATTATCAAAAATTTTTTTTTCTAATCTATATAAATAAAATGATAGAGGTTTACAGTTGTACGCGCATCACGGAAAAACTACTGGATAGATTCCATTTAGGTTTTCTAAGTTTTATTTATTAGACATTTGCTCGTTGTCGAAATAAAAATTATTGCGATATTTTCATTTAATATAAAGTATATTTTTGCTTGTGATATTTTTGATTTATTTTCCTTCGCACATACGAAAACTGTTAATACATCAAGCAACGCGGACGAAGTCACGGGTATTAGCTAGTATTGTAATAACTAATGTAATAATTGTATGTATTGTTTAATTAAAGTTCATAAAATATTCATACAAAACTTAAAAAATAGTTAACTCGAAACAGTGAGTATTAAGTCTCTACCACTTTTTATTGTATTATTATTTAACATTATTACAAAATATTAGATCAATTTTAACGGAATATAAAAGTTTTTACTCAATATAGATTACGTACAAAAATACTTATTGAATGAAATTCATATGCCACACCACCGTAGACACCTACGTCTATATTCGAATAAGAGTCGAAATGTAAGGTGCGTTGTTACCCCTTAGGGCTTAGATGGAATACCTCGATACTAGTAAAAACGTTATTATGAGCTGGATATGCGTATTTTTGATGTCGGTGTGGCAACACTGTGCCCTCGGGAAAGCACGTAAAGCCTTCTCTGCCAGATTTCTATTCGGTTTCGTTGAATTGCCTTATAGCCGAATAGCCTTGCATAGAGAGCGAAATCTATCCTCGATTATGAATCAAAATGCAAATGCGTTGTCACCCGTGAGATGATGATGATGATGATGATGGAATGTCTCGTACCTCCAGTAGAAAGGGTCTCCGGTTCTTTACACTCACCATACGAAACACAGCAGCGTTAAGCTGCCCCGGTCGAGCCGAAACATTCGTGCTACAATTATACCAGTAATAAAGCTGCAGCATGGCTCTACCACGTATAAAATCATTCGTATTCTTTATCTGACTGACTATTATTGACAGGTTTTTTTCTGATACTGGTGGATTTTTATTTAGCTGTTTTATGGATTAGTCTCAAATGTGCTATTTTTTAACTTCACATCAACTATATGCATGTACCCGATAGTATCGATCCCTCAATTTTTTATCGCGTATGAACGTTGAAAGCGGCCTTTAAATAGCCTACCTACCATAAAGTTTTATGACCGTTACATGCATAAATTAATCTTATTACTTTTCACTACACACGATGGTATTATTTTAACTTCAATAAATTTTGTTTAAATTACTTGAATCAAGTATTTTATGGATAATTTTATAATAATAATAATAATAATAAACTGTTATGACGTCCCACAGGATGTATCATCCGAGATCGTCAGTAATGAGGATGAACTTGCCGCGGTACCTGGTGGACGCGGCTTTTTAAGCGCTCTCACCTTGCATAATCACGAAGTCCTGCAGCCTCCGTAATTACTTCCTGACGAAATCGGGTGATCCATTCTATTGGAAATCCCTTTATCCTTAGTCAACGAGCAATGGCAAGACCCAGCAGTACAGACCTACTACAGACCTCTTCAGGGAAAGCGAGGGTTTTGTCTGTGCAATACAGGATCAGGTTATTAAGACCAACAACTATCGGAGATACGTACTAAAAGATGGCATCGTTAATATCTGTCGAGCTTATCGCCATCCCTCCCGTCACTTAAGCAAATCATCTCTGTTTTTTTTTTTAGAATAGGGGGCAAACGAGCATGCGGCTCACCTGATGGTAAGTGACTACCGCCGCCCATGAACAACCGCAACACCAGGGGAATTGCAGATGCGTTGCCGGCCTTTTAAAAAGGTGTAAGCTCTTTTCTTGAAGGTTCCTAAGTCGTATCGGTCCGGAAAATGCGCTGGTGGTAATTGATTCCACAAGGAAATTGTGCGAGGGAGAAAACTTCTTCTAAATCGCACAGTGGTGGACCGCCAATCATCCAGATGGTATGGATGGTAACGCGAGTTTTGTCGCGATGTGCGATGGTGAAATTGAGCAACTGGAATTAGTCCGAACAATTCTTCAGAGCACTCCCCGTGATAGATGCGATAAAATACGCAAAGAGATGCAACATCTCTACGCAGTGCATCGAGCCGATCAGAAAGAACTCGGTCGTCGACGATTCGAACCGCTCTGCGCTGCATGCGGTCAAGTGGAAGCAGCTGGCACTGGGGTGCCCCGGCCCAGAGATGAGAACAGTATTCCATGTGGGGCCGAACTTGCGCTTTATAAAGTTGCAAACGATGTGCCGGCATGAAATACTGTCCCGCTGTGCTGAGCACGCCAAGCTTTTTGAGGCCAATTTGGCCTTCCCTTCCAAGTGACCACGAAACTGCACACTATTCGATATGTCGACGCTAAGGATTCCGATACTGGCTGAGGCAGCAAGGGGAGTGCCTTAAAACTGAGGAGATACGACAAAGGGGTTCTTTTAAGAGGTAAACGCGCAAACTTGTGTCTTCTGGGTATTGAACTGGACTAGATTTAGTCCGCCCCAATCCGAGACTTTGTTAAGCAAAGACTCGACTTCAGACACAAGTTTGTCTCAGTACTCGGCGACGTTTTCCCGAGAAATGTTGGCACGGCCGGTATATAAGGCATCACCAGTGCTGCGTCTGCATAGCAATGAATGCTACCAGTTAGCAACATATCATTGATATGCAGGAGAAACAGCGTTGGTGACAGCACGCAGCCTTATGGAACACCAGCGTTGATAGGCTTGAAATCAGAGCATGCACCGTCTACTACGACCTTGATGCTCCGATCAGCAAGGAAACTGGTGATCAATTTGCACAATTTCTCGGAAAGCCCATTGGGAGGAAGCTTCGAAAGAAACGCTTTGTGCCAGACCCGATCGAAGGCCTTTGCTATGTCCAAACTAACGGCCAATGCCTCCCCCTTGGACTCTACTGCCTCCGCTCATCTATGAGTTAAGTAGACTAGAAGATCACCAACTGATCGACCCCGACGAAAACCGTACTGGCGGTCAATAATCAGCTGGTGATACTCAAGGTACCTCATGAGCTGGCAGTTTATAATGGCTTCCATTATTTTGGAGAACAAGGAGGTGATGGCGATAGGCCTGTAGTTGGACGGGTCTGAGCGGTCGCCTTTTTTAGGGATCGGGTGGACCAAAGCTGTCTTCCATGAATTCGAGACTACGCCTCGGGAGTAGGAGTAATGGAAAAGACGCGTTAAAACTGGTGCCAACTCCGGAGCACACGTCTTTAGCACAATGGGAGGCACTCCTCAGGATGCTCAGTGAGGGATTCTCCAGGGGTGCTGGTACCCTCCTGGGGTAGTCTTTTATTTAATTCCACTAACAAGGTTATGACGGGGGGATTGGTCCTCCGGCCACCTGCACTCACCAAGCGCAACGCAGAGGTAAACCTCTACTTCACGCTGGTATTCTTTGAGGTCGTGGTACCACCCCGGTTCGAGCTGGCCCATCCGTGCGTCAGCAAAAGCTACCGCTTGGCTCTAGCACTGTTAAACTATTGGTTGTTCGGCGCTTTCTAACTCTGACCACTTGCACAAGCACAACCTATTAGCCAGGATTATACACCAGGAGCTCGCTCTGAAATACGGTGTTGTGGTTCGGAAACGGCCTTTTTATAAGTACTTGCCGGAATCCATGCTCGAAAATGACCGCACTAGGCTGTAATGGGACCCGGCCGTCATCACAGACAGGACTATTTTTGCGAATAAGCCTGATATTGTGCTATAGACCGGGCAGAGCCAAGGATATTTGTGGTCGACAATACCATTCCTTATGCCGAAACAGATAAGCAGGCGAAATATCTGGACCTGGCTCACGAGGTGACCGACATGTAGGGTGGTCCGTCGCCCGAAATTATTCCTGAGGTCATTTCTGTGAACGAGCTAATACCAATGAGCCTCTCAGGTCATCTGAGGTGACTGGGACTCTGTGACTGCTCGATACCGTCCACAACGTCCGCCGAATTCTTTCCCTTTTTTCTTAACCGTCGGCCATTTCGTCTCCCCTGCCGAAGGCTTCCGTCTCGTTGTGTTTTTATTTATTTATATATTTTTATATATTTATTTTATTTCATTGATATTTATGTATAATTATCATTTTAATTTATATTTATATATTTATACAGCCCAACCAGATCAAAAAACTATATTGATATCCTACAATAATTAAAGGATGAACTAACAAAATGCAAAAATAAAGGATAAGATGATATTACGATAAAATACGTAAATCGCATACCAAACATCGTTAAGTCTGTCTCAAATAACTCCAACGGCCAATAAGGCATACAAAGAATTCCGATATATTATAGCGAATTGTAAGCCACTATAGACCCATACAGACAAGAAAATCAGGCATTTATTTCCTCTACCTAAATGCATGAAGTATAAAAAAGGAAAGTTAGACTAACTGCAATCGACACCAACACCTATACACCTAATATTAGTGACGGAAACCTGGAATGAAATAAAGAACAAGCCCGAAAATTACAGATTGATAACTACATCCATCATTATAACAACAGAAGCGATATCACAGGTGGAGGAGTATCAGCGTACATACACAACAACTTGAAACATCACTCTATAGAATCCACGTATGAAGAAGGAAATAACTTCTTATGGATACACCTAGAAAAATTTGTAATCAATATCGGCGTGGTATCAAACCCGAACACACCAATGTTGAATTTTTTTTTTAAATATATAGAGCACAATGCAACAACAAAAAAAAACAATTATATTCGGAGATTTCAACATTGACCTACTTACTAATGACAAAACTTTAAGTACAAACATACAATAAGGCACAACTGTCAGGGCACAAGTTATTAAATAAAATTCACAAAAAATATTGTCCAAGAGAATCAGAGACGAATAAATCTATCTTAGACCATGTCAGCACAAATCTTTAATGTAAACGATTCAATTTTGCTATGTTTAACTCTTTCATGACAGACTACAAACAGATCTTCCTGCAATTGAATAAATATGTACCACCCAAGAAAGTAATAATTTAAAATTAAAAATTTTGTACAGCCGACTTCAATATAAGCGACTTCAATATAGGTTATTTAAGAATAACTCAATAACCATTGGTCTGACCTTGATCAAATTCATATGGGACCACACGAGAACTATCAGCTTTCATATAAAAAAGAATCATCCAAATCGGTTCGCCCAGTACAAAGTTATGAGGTAACACACATAAAAAAAAAACATACACTCGAATGGAGTACCGTCTCCTTTTTGGAAGTCGGCAGAAAATGACTTATAAGGTAATAACGTGGGGCACACTGAAATGATCAGGAATAAGAAAAACCACATGCACGGTATAGCTAAATTGTATTTTATTGTTTTTCGAAGTATTCTCCGTTCAACTTAATGCACTTTTCCATTCATGCAAACCAATCATTAAAACAGTAATTCCAGTCTGAAGATGATGTTGACAAAATGGCTGATTTGTACGCTTCCACAGCTGCTTCAGGGTCTTCAAACCGTTAATCGCGTAATAAATCTTTCATTTAGGGATTGTAAAGAAATCGTTTGGGCTTAGGTCAGGACTGTACGGAGGATGGCTCATCTGCTCAACGTTTTCCTGCTTCAAAAAAACATTTGTCTACCGAGCCGTTGGGAGTTCGCATTATCGTGATGTAAGATGATGCCATTCAATACATGTATTATACACATAAACTTTAACTTTGAATTATTCTGTCTATTAATGATAACCACATGTAACTTCGTTACGTAGTTTTAAAGACCTAACCGTACAGACTGCTGAAACTGACTTTATTTTTATACTATGTAGAGATGAACAATACTTATTAAAAGTCATTCTTATGTTTAATTTACCACTAGTTTGTAAAATACCACTGTCTTGAGAAGATAACATATATACATAAACACTCACGCCTGTCACCCAGAGGAGTAGACAGAGACTACGGACCATTTGGCACGATCGTGACACACCTCTCCCGCATCTTTTACATACATACGAGGGCGGCACAGAAAATTTCGGGAATCTAGGAAGTGACACAACATTACTATTTAAAAATGTATTTATTGCTTTTCGAAGTATTCTCCACGAAATTTGACACATTTTTCCATACGATGGAACCAATCATTGAAGCAACCATTCCATTCGGAAGTTGGGGTCTCCAAAATGGCCGTTTTGTAGGCGTCCACAGGTCCTTGAGATGATGAAAATCTCTTTCCACGCAATTTATTCTTTATTTTAGGGAAAGTATAGAAATCATTAGGGCTTAGGTGGGGGCTGTTCGGCGGATGGTCTAATAATTCTATGTATTATTTCTCTAAAAACTCTTTTGTTCTGTGTGCGGTGTGAGAACTCGCATTGACGTGATGGAGGATGATGCGGCGGTTGCAGTTTTTTTACGGAGTTCAGAAACCACCTGTGGCAAACAAATGCTAGCATATCATTTTGCATTAACTGTTCTTTGTCCCTGAAGAGGAATAGTCGTAACACGGCCGGTTTTGGAGACAAACGTGGCCACCATTTTTTTTTCAACATCCCGTGAACGAACAATTTTTTATGGCTTTAACTCAGTTTCAAACACCCAAACTCGTGACTAGTTTTTTGTTTCGGGTTCGTACGCGTATATCCAGGATTCGTCACATGATACGATGTTGTATACAGCATTTGAGGATCCTGCGTGGAATCTTTCGAGAGTTCTGACGCACCAAGTAACGCGAACCGCTTTTTGCTTTTCACAGAGCGAATGCGGTATCCATTGGGAAAACAACTTTTTTACACCTAATTGTTCATGCAGGATTATTTGTATTTGACTCATGCTAATTTCCAAAGTTGCCTGAATTTTGCGGTATGTCACATGTCGATCTTCCTCAATCAGCTTACGCACAGCATCAACTTTTCTTGGGTGACTGCAGTTTTTGGACGACCTTGACGGGGATCATCACTAAGCTTGACACGTCCACGTTGAAATTCAGCAAACCAGAGATAAATTGTGGTTTTAGATGGGGCTTCATTACCAAATGCAGAAATCATCCGGTCAACACACTGTTTTTGTGTTAAACCACTTCGAAAGTCATAATAAATCATCGCTCTTGAATTTTCTCGAGTCAATTCCATTTTCTCAACGATAAAACAAATTTGACAAAACCTTGTGACAAGACCGAGAATCTTTTTTTTAAATAAATAAATGGTATTCGATTTTTAAAACCAAGGAGTTTTCAATTAAAAAGATTTTAATATGACAGGAACAGTGGAAATATTCCATTCCCGATACTTTTACTGCAGCCTATGTATACCTACACATACATACATGCTGGTCGGTTAAAAGCACTCCTAACTTGGCTATTTTCAATATTATTTTGCCTATTTGGGCGATATACTTTCATCTAGTGTGTACCTTCCCAACTCTGCCGTTTACATCTGTAACATAGATAGCTTGGCTTAACCATAAATTTCTTAATGTTATAATATGAACTTAGCAGTGGACAAAGTTATGTAGAATTTCTGGGATTTTGTGGTAAAAGCTTACACATTACACATTTAATGGTAGTAGGGCCGCGCTGCAGCTTTTGCTGTTGCACGTATGGGTCGGCTCCAGTCAGGTTGGTATCACGACCTCACAGAATACCGGCGACCATACCATCAACATGGTAGCGGAATTACATCAAAGACTACCCCAGGAGGGTATCAGCACCCCTGGAAAATTCCTCGCTGAGCATCCACAATCATGTTACTCCACTCCTGGGCGTGAGTGCTCAGGCTACCCTGCGTATTCTGGAGGGAGGGGGGGGGGGGGCAAAATTCCGCTCAAAACAATAACTGCTCACAAACAGAACTTCTGAGCTTTGTGCCTCGATCTGGAGCTTGGGTATACGTCAGAGAGGGCATTTGTTCTCAATGCCTTGGCAGTACTGAAGGTTCGGACCTGTCCATCCTTTGACTACGCGTAGACAGTGACGACCATCCGCGCGTCTACGGGTGCCTCCATAGGTCCCATAGCGGTAATACCAAAACAGACCAACTCATCGAACACGTTCAAATGCCTACACATTCCTTGCTATAACAGGTCCCATCTGCAGAGATCATGATCCTTGGCGATTTTAACGTCCACCACGCCGAATAGCTCGGTTCACGTTTAACGGATCATGCGGGGAGATCTGTTTATGACTTTGCCTTGGCATATGGTCTGACACAACTGGTTACTTCGCCTACGCGGATTCCAGGTATGGAGGATCATACACCTTCCCTGTTGGACCTTCTGCTGACCTCTCATTCGGACGAATATCAGGTTTCCGCCGATGCCCCTCTCGGCTCTTCGGATCATTGTCTGATCCGGAGTGTGGTGCCACTCACGCTCCCCACGCGGTTGCGTTCTGCAGGTTGCCGCCGTGTTTGGCATTACAGGTCGGTAGATTGGGACGGAATGCGGTCTTTCTTTGCAGCCTACCCAAGGGGGCGGGTTTGCTTCTCGCCGGATGATCCCAGCGCTGTTACTGACTCTGTCACTGATGTGGTGCTACAGGGAATGGAACTATTTATTCCATCATCTGTGGTTCCCATCGGAGGCAGATCTCAGCCTTGGTTTGGTCGCTCCTGAAAGACTGCATTTAACGCTGCTGTTCCACAAGGCTGTATGCTATCAGCAACGTTGTTTCTTCTTCATATCAATTATATGTTGCAAACTGGTAACATTTATTACTATGCGGATGACAGCACTGGTGATGCTCTATACACCGACCGTGCCAATATATTTAGGGAAAACGTCGCCGAGTATCGGAACAAACTTGTGTCTGAAGTCGAGTCTTTGCTGAACAAAGTCTCGGATTGGGGGCGACTAAATCTAGTCCAGTTTAATCCTCAGAAGACACAACTTTGCTCGTTTACCGCTGAAAAGAACCCCTGTGTCGTATCTCCTCAGTTTCAAGGCACTCCCCTTGTTGCCTCAGCCAGTATCGGAATCCTCAACGTCGACATATCGAGTGACGTGCAGTTTCGTGGTCACTTGGAAGAGAAGTCCATATTGGCCTCTAAAAAGCTTGGCGTGCTCAGCAGAGCGGGACAGTATTTCATGCCGGCACAACGCCTGCAACTTTATATATGGAATACTCATCCCATCTATGGGCCGGAGCACCCCAGTTCCAGCTTCTTCCACTTGACTGGACCCAGCGTAGAACGACTCGACTTGTCGACGACCGAGTCCTTTCCGATCGGTTGATTCATTGGCGCTGCGAAGAGATGTTGCATACCTTTGCATTTTCTTTCGCATTTACCACGGGGAGTGCTCTGAGGAATTGTTCGGATTAATTCCAGCTGCATAATTTCACGAACGCACATCGCAGCAGAAGTGCTGATACCATCCACACCATCTGAATGATTGGCGGTCCACCACTGTGTGATTTAGAAGATATTTTCTTCCTCGCACAACTTTCTTGTGGTATCGATTACTATCAGCGATTTTTCCGGACCGATACGACCTAGGGACCTTCAAGAAAAGAGCGTACTCCTTTATTAAAAGGCCGATACGCACCTGGGATTCCCTTAGCGTTGCAGAAGTTCACGGGTAGCAGTCGAAACTTACCATCAGGTGAGTCGCATGTTCGTTTACCCACTCGTCTATAAAAAGATATCAAATATTTCTTCGCAAGGAATCTTACTCTCGACAACTCATCAAGTATAACAGTTGCACTACGAAACTTCTATGATTTCATACAGGATAGGGGACAGTCTCAAGATCAACGCATTAAGTGAGCAAACCAAATATTTTGAAACCTGAAGAAAGCTCCATATACACTTTTATCCCCTAATTTAAGGAGTTGAGTGATGATTTGATTTAAAAACTGAAATTATATTTTTTTAATTTGTAATAATACTTGTAAAGTTTTCACATCTCTAGCATGAAATTAACTTTGTTTGGGAAAACCCATATACAAACTTCCATACTCTTGTTTATTGGGTGATTTACTAAAAATCCTGAAATACGAGTATATATTTTATTATTATTATTATTTATAGCAACGAGTAACAAGGAGTCCTTATATCAATTTTCAGATCTCTGGTATCAAAATAAACATAAACATTAACATTGATAAAACGAAACTAATTAACTTCAAAACTTATAAGACTAAAAACATGGTTTTAAATATTAGTTACAACAAATTCAGTTATATAACAAATAAACACCACAAAATTCTTAGGCATTATTCTCGATACACATCTTTCATGGAAAGAACATATTAATAATTTATGCACAAAAATAAATAAGTTTCTTTTTGCACTTCGAAAGGTAAAAGACGTGACAAGCAGACATACCTCTATTATGGCATATCACGCTTACATTTGCTCCATTATACGGTATGGCACAGGGAAATTCCAGTGACATCACGAGGGTGTTTGTAGCACAGAAAAAATGCATTCGGACACTGTACGGCATGTATTGGTCGGAATCATGTAAACCGACCGTTAAATCTAAGAACCTACTAACTGATCCCTGCATATGCATATACGAAACAGCTAAATTTGTTAAATACCACAGTCACATCACCGCTAACGACAATACATTTAAACGAAAAATTAACTACGTGCCCTTAAAAATGCCTGTGCTTAAGCTAGAACTGATAAAAAAGCTGTGCCTATATGGCACTTCTAATATATAACTCTTTGCCCAAAAGAATGACTGACCTGCCATATAAAAGGTTCTGCTGTGCCTTGTGAGAATGGTTAATCCAGGAGAGTTTCTATACTATTAAAGATTTTTTGAATAAAACACTTGCCGATTTGATGCCCACTAAGATATCAGATCTTCCTATTATTTCATGTTTTCTTTTTATAGGATAAGGGTGACAAACGAGCACACAGTCCACCTGATGGTAAGTGGTTGTTGCGGCCCATAGACATCTACATCTATCCTCGTTTGCGAATCAAAATGCAGATGCGTTATCACCCGTGAGGACTAAGATAGAATGCCTCATTTCCAGTAAAAAGGGCCTCCGGCCACCTGCACTCACCAAGCGAAACGCAGAGGTAAACCTCTACTTCACGCTAGTTTTCTGTGAGTTCGTGGTACCACCCCGGTTCGAGCCGGCCCATCCGTGCGACAGCAAAAGCTGCCACGAGGCTCTACCACTGTTAAAACTGTCCTGTGACTTAGTTTATTATAATAATTCAATAATTGGTGTAATTGTAATCATGTAATTCAAATCATTGAAATTTAAAAGATTGTAATAATTGTAATTCAAATAGTTCTTATAAATTGTTATTCATATAGTTCTTATAATTGTAATTTTATTCAAATAATTGTTGAAAATTTACTATAATTTTGCATGCCCGTAATGAGGGTGAAATATGTTATATGTTATAAATTAATTTAACATCTGGTGTACCAACCATATTTCTTGCAAATAAATGATTTATGATCATGATTATGAAAATTTACGGAAGTCTCATACGAACTTCCATTCCCTAATTTAAGGGGTTGGGGGGTTCCAAGGTTCAAAAGTTCCAAGTTTTAGAATTGTTTTGTTGTTTGTGTTCTAATACTAGCTCACATACCAAATTTCAGCTTTCTAGGAAGTACCCTAAGAATTTTGATGATCATCAGTGAGTGAGTTAGTGACGAAATCGGAATATTTAGATATCAATAAAATCTAAAGTATAAGAGCTATGCAATTAAAACTTTATATATTAATTAAGTCCACTATTGACATCATATTCAACAATTTTGTTTATCTCGTATAATTCAAAACCAAGTTATGAGGGTTCAGAAAAACGAGGAAGCGCTTCGAGAAAAGGTTCGTTTTGGTTTGGTTGCCTCGTTTTGGCGCGGGCACTTCCGTGTCCCCAGATATTTTCGCATATATGTTGTGAGGTCAAGTTATTATATTAATTTCATTCGTTCTTAAAGAATCTTTAGGTCTTAAATCGTAAATTATTCTTATGTGCTTCTTCTGAAAAACAAATAATATTTAAGTGTTAGGGGCGTAGTAACGAAGCAATCCACCTTAATTCTCACATTTCGTGATAGGTATGTGCGAGAAAGGAAAGATAAAGCAAGTATTGAGTCAGTCAACTTAACTAATAAAATACAATTAATTACAATCAATTTAAAAATCAAATGCCGAAGTATGCGTTGGTGAACCACTAGTATCATTATATCATTTAAAGTCAGCCCATATATATTTCTTAATTATCCCATTTCTATGGCATTAATTTTAATCGCTTGTAATTAAAAGTTGAAGGTTCGTTCGTTAACTATGACATCAAGACGTCAAACACCTAAGTCCGTGATCATGGGTGCTGTAAAGTGCCCGAAACGTTAGTAATTGAAAAAGTTAAAATTAAACTCGATAAAATCCGTAAACTGACTTTTATTCAATAAATAATTGTTTTTTAGGAATCCCGCTTATAGACCAGATATCGAAAATAAACCGTAAATTTCATCCATCTTTCTTATTAAATTCCTGTACTCTGGCTACATAAGTTAACTCTTATATTTTATTTCGTTCTATTTATCAGTCTTTAAGTTCTGGTGTTCATGTAAACTTTTCCAAAAATGCCTTATATGATGCATCGTAATTATTCGCCGATACTTACCAATATGGGGCCATATCTATACTCACCTTTGTGACATGCATTAGGAGTCTCCCACAATTGTATAAGGGTGTACTTGATCAAATTTTAATGAATTTTTTATCTTTCTCTTTAGACGAATTAGTTTCATTCACATTACCAATATTTTATTCTTTTACACTGTCACTACGAGGGTCGGCTGTTAAGCCTGCGACCTAAGGCATTAAGTGAAAGAAAAGTATAAGCATTTTATTTTTATTTTTCAATATAGTCTCCCTCAAGCAAATTACATTTTGCACATCTGTCGGAAACGCTTCCAAACCGCCAAAAAATCTTCCTTTTCTTTGCTCTCCAAATTGCTTTCAACAGCCGACTTCATTTCATTTGAAATCTACGACATCGTTACTCCTTTTTCAAATGGGAAAAAATAAATAGTCGCTGGGAACCAGGTCTGGACGTAGGGTGCGTGGTCAATTTCCGAAATTCCCGCGACAGTGCCTTGTGGACTCGTACATGTGTCAGAGCTTAAGAAGAACTGTTGTGAAGTAATAAATAAAGTAAATATGTTATATAGTATACTAAAATAAAATCAACAGCGCTAACTTTACACCAACGATATAAATATTTATGCCGTTTGCTCTCTTTTTCCAGAAACTCGACCATCAAAAGGCCAATACCCTCTTTTGTAATAAAAGGCTACGTAGAACATCATTTACGAAAGGGATGAAATAATAGATCGTGGAAAAAGTTTCTTCGTATTTTGTTTGTATAAAATCTCTTTGGTTGTACTGTGTGTATCTGGCTGGCTTTGATATCAATACATAATAGATCATTAAGAAAAAGAAAAATAAAAGTAAAAAACACTTTGACGGCTCCGTGGCGCAGTGGCTTAGTAATGAGTTGTTGCGCTGGGGGCCGCGGGTTCGAATCCAGCACGGAACAAGTATTTGTATGGTCTACAAATAATTGTTCCGTTTATCCAGATTCAGTTTATCCAGACCCGGAAGGACAAACGTCCTCGTGCAATTTATGTTTGTAAACTCCTCCACGACACGAGAAAATCCTAGTGTGGGAGTAACGTTTTTTAGAAAACTAAACTAAAACTAAAAACTTTCCCGCCATTTTTCAATGGTTTTTCTGTCCACCAAAATGAGAGAATTTACGAAGAATTTCGATATATTCTGAAGTTTTATTACAAAAAAGGGAAAAATACGACTCAAGCCGCGATAAAAATTGATGACGTTATGGACCTAATGCAGTGTCAGTAATAGTACGAAGTCTTGAATTTGTATATAAAATACGAAGAAACATTTTCCGCGACCTTTTATATACATATTTTTACTATAGTATGCACAATGTTTGTTTTCTTAGTTAAGTGGTAAATATAATATACATAACTATTTAAAGATATTACTATAACTCCTGTCCCTTAATAAGGTGGCGTCATATTTACTTACTACCCTTATTTTACTTCCCCTCTTATATGATTCTCGTTTAGCTCTACTCACGATTTAAAAATAACATAGATGTATCATAAACTTTAAAACGACTCTATTTATTGAAATATTTTTTGTGCTTTTACTACTTTTTAGGATAAACACCAGTTAACTACGTCAGTGCACTTTAGGTACTGTCGTCGGCACATCAGCCCTTACCTACAAACACACATACACACATACATCATAGTTACAAACATACACAGAGGAGTTGGCAGAGACTATATAGATTTTCATGTTTGGCATGATCTTGGCACACCTCTTTTAATTCTTTCACCTCCATTTATCTATGCATACATGCTCGTCAGTTAAGGCGATCTTAATTTGGCCATTTTAATTATATCGTCCATTCCATCGATAAACTACTGTCTAGTCAAGAGCATTCGTTGCCGACTATGTTACCAATCACTTCTACATAAATTTACGTTGTCACTTCTCACAAACACTTTTCTTCATTAATATTTGCTATGAGCCAAATCACCAAAGCATTCCTTTCTTTATACTAGTCACAACTTTTACAAATTGTATTTCTCTTATCATGCAATTCCACACGCTATCATTTAAAGATATCATTTAAATATATATATATATATATATATATATATATATATATATATATATATATATATATATATATATATATATATACTAGCTGACCAGGCAGACGTTGTTCTGCCCTTTCCGAACGACCATTTGCTTTTCCAAAAAAACTCCTGAAATTAGCAATAAAAAAATTGGGGGTCACTTATCGGGATAAAAACTATCCTATCTCTCAAATTGGACCAAACAGCACACAGTCTGCAAAATTTTTTTGAAACCGGTTCTATCTGTTGAATACTTACAACAACACGTGGTGGTTATACTACTTATGCACTCCATAATACTACTAAATTGTAGCTTATATTAAACATTTGCATTTTTAACATAGCGCCATCTATTAAATATTTATTCAATCCAGTCAACAGATATCGTCATCTGACAGAATCGTTTGGAGCTAACAGATAATTGTGACTGTCAAATAATAGACAAATAATTTTCAATAAAATAATATTGTATTGTGACTATAAATTGAGATGTAAGCTATCCTATCTTTTAAGTTGGACCAAACTGCACATTGACCAAAAATTTCATTGAAATCAGTTCAGTAGTTTAGGAGTCCATCGCGGACAAACAACGTGACACGTACTTTTTATATATAAAGATATCTAAACGGTCGCATTTCTTTAGCATTGATTCATGCTTCTTGTGCCACACCCATCTTTCAATTCCATACATTAAGGTAGGGACTAACACAGCATTGTGGATTACCATACGTGCTTTTTAACATATTCTTCAAGCAATCGAGTGAAGAGTGTTCATTCTATATATGTTTCCGTTACAGCCTATTAAAGTCCACTGCCAAACAGAGAACTCCCCTATATTTGCCATAGTTGCCTCGCTTGGCAAGCGGGTTGGTAACCGCGGTTTATTTAATTTGTAGTCATTATTAGGAAGATGCCCATCTCCTGATTTGTTTCCATATGTCACCTCTTAAGACACCCACGGGACAAAATGGGGTAGTGGATATTCTTATGCTGCTAACACGGTACCCGCCACTACAAGGTACTACAAGGTACACTATATATGTATATCCTGTTTATGTCTAGCACCACTTCTAAATACATAATTTAAAATTAAAAAATTTGTACAGCCGACTTCAATATAAGCTATTAAGAATAACTCAAATAACTCAAAAACTATTGGTCTGACGTTGATCAAATTCATATGGGACCACACGAGAAGTATCAGCTTTCATATAAAAAAATAATCATCGAAATCGGTCTACCCAGTAAAAAGTTATGAGGTAACACATAAAAAAAAACATACGCGTCGAATTGAGTACCGTCTCCTTTTTGGAAGTCGGCAGACAAAATCATCCACTTGCTTAGTTAACTGCCCATCTATTCTTATTTCACATATCGTTTTACTTTCTTCTCTTTTAACGTTTTTAAACAACTATACATAAACAAATTAAACAACACAAAAAAGTAATAAATAAGTAAAAGGTCATTTCAAATAGAGCCAATTTGGCAAAGAGTCCTCCAAACCATCTTATAATGTGAGAAATACGCAATCATTTTACTATTCACTAGGTGGAAGTGCTTCTCGACCGCTTAGGAGTCTGTTAACTATTTTCCCGCCAAGCACGGCTACGTCCCGGTTTGGAGTTTAAAAGAGCAAGTATAATTGCAGGCAGTGGGACATTTAATTTTAGTTCTTAATGGTTAAATTTGCTGCTAACTGCTTAAGGGTTAAGGCTGCAATAGCCACTTACCATCCAGTGGACTATTAGCTTACTATTTACTCCATTATTATTGAAAAATGCTAAATATTTTCTTCATATAATTGCTTGAATTTCATTTTCTTATTATACAGGCTGATTGGGAGATGGGTGCATAGCTTTCAAGGGCCGCTAGTATAGACAGTTTAGAACCATTTAAGCTATGCTAGTCTTAGATGAAGTCTAAGCATTTTTTTAAATAAGTTTTTATGATTTTTAGCGGAAAATGCCCGAAATTATCTATTTTACTATTATTTATGGCCAAAATAAACAATAAAAAACATGTTTTTTATTTTATTCTATTAAAGTCATGTGTAAGCAATCTAATAAGATATGTTTCAAGCACATGTATTTTAAGATAATTTTTTACAGACGTTTGAAGTTTATGAAAAAAATCTAAAATTTATAAATACTGTGTTTAGCTCTCATTTAAAAAAAAACTATACCAGTTTTTTTCGTTTAAAACTCTTTGAAAACATGCTTGATTATTGTTCTTTGTTTTGAGGTATCATTCATGCCATGCAAATGTTGAATTTAGGACCTGCAAACCAATTTGAGGAAGAAAAAATGTGTCTTTTGATATCTAATTAAAATAAAATTTGAACTGAAATTATCAATTTTTGATGTTTAAAAAGAACTGCCGTGATTATTACAAATACTTTTTTTGTTCAAAATTGTAGCGTAGTAAAATTCTAAGAAAGAAGTTGTGGGGATTCTCTAAAAAATAGCTGCCGGTTCCATGATATTTCCAGGTAGCTCGCAAATTTTCAGTAAATGTGTGGGCTGGAGTAATAGCCAGAACATTGATCGGGCCCCACTTCTTGCCGGACTCTTTAAATGGCGAGAAGTACTTGCAATTTTTGGATATGGATTTACCGTTGCTTGTGGATCCGGTGCCCCGATATTTGAAACAGATCGAGAGGTCATTTTTCAACACGATGGCTGCCCAGCGCATTGGACATTTACCGTTCGAGAATTTTTAAATAACAGCTTCTCCAAAATTGGATTGGACGAGATGGACCCATCCCTTGGCCCGCACAGTCACCTTTATCAAATAACAATTTATAAATAATATTAGTCATTATGTAACCAGCACCGTTATCCACAAAGTAAATATTTGGTATTTAGTACAAAATAAATATATAGTTTATATCTGTGTACTAAAAATTTAATTTAAATTATAATTTATAAATATGTTTGTACAGACGTGATAATATGGAGAAGAACAAGATTATAGTGCACGAGTGTGTGTGCAAACATAGATACACTCCCTATTCCCTTACAACATGGTTAGATGAGATGGCAGTTCGACACGGCCGCAGATAGGTTGGAAGCAGTATTTACAGTTTAACGTGATTTCGTGCCAAATTTTTGACGTCGGGTTAATACCGGTAATTTCTTGACAAAATAACGGATTTAGCCTGACCCAGTTTTTGAACTCGGAACCTCATGATCTGCAGCCACGCTTGCGACCACTAGACCCAGGCTACTAGAAGAGCTGGAGAAGCTAAGGCACTAGAAGAAGTAAGGCAGGAGGTTTCTTTATTTAAAAACTTTCTGTAGGTACTCGTAAATGTTTTTTTTTTTTTTTTATAGGATAAGGGTGACAAACGAGCACACAGTCCACCTGATGGTAAGTGGTTGCTGCGGCCCATAGACATCTACATCTATCCTCGCTTGCGAATCAAAATGCAGATGCGTTGCCACCCGTGAGGACTAAGATGGAATGCCTCATTTCCAGTAAAAAGGGCCTCCGGCCACCTGCACTCACCAAGCGAAACGCAGAGGTAAACCTCTACTTCACGCTGGTATTCTGTGAGGTCGTGGTACCACCCCGGTTCGAGCCGGCCCATCCGTGCGACAGCAAAAGCTGCCGCGTGGCTCTACCACTGTTAAAAACATGTGTTAACGTTTTCCCATTATCTTTATTTATTCTTTATTGAAGCGAAATACGTAAATATAATAGATTCGTTACATTCCAAAGGCTTAAAATACAACAAAAAAACAGAGAATGAGGGCATCCACGACTTTTTCTGCCACCAGGGCGGCGCCACTTAAAAGTGAGGTATAATATTTGACAGATATCATAGCGGGGAAGTTAATTTGTTCGGAAAATGTAAAGGTTAATGTTTATTTCTGTATTTTTAGCTATATTTTATATTAATATGATTGAAAATAAATAAACCAAACCACAGATATTCATAAAAGTAGAAAAACTTAAAAAAAAGTTATATATGTGCAAAAAATTAAATAGCAAACCACTGAGGCATTGTTTTGTGTATTAATATAATACTCGAGAAACTGATAAACTTTTATTTAAAACTTACAATTCATATAAATGATATTGTGTAACAAAAAAACTTCACCTCAGTGTCAAGTAGCGACATCTGGAAAGTGGAATAATATTAGCCCTCATGGGATACCATATTGTATTCAAAGCTTCAGAACAAAGGCCTTTTGTTTTGTAGACTTTTAATTAAGTCCGCCGTTCCAGATGGTATATAAAAAAAAGTGTAAATAAATAAAACTTTGTTTGACTGGCTTCCTCTTGGCTAATAATTTGATGAATTTAAAACATAATTTAAAATTAAAAAATTTGTACTGCCGACTTCAATATTAGTTATTAAGAATAACTCAAAAACTATTGGTCTGACCTTGATCAGGGGATGACCTTCATATGGGACCACATGAGAAGTATCAGCTTTCATATAAAAAAGAATCATCGAAATCGGTTCACCCAGTACAAAGTTATGAGGTAATACACATAAAAAAAACATACAGTCGAATTGAGTATAGTCTCCTTTTTGGAAGTCGACAGAAAATAGATATTAGCAGCCTCTTCAATTTTAACAAGACATTTAGCCCGATTTGCTGTATATAAAATATCATCTGGAAAATACTAACTTACAATGGTAAGTAACTTAACAGTGGTAGAGCTAAGCGGTGGCTTTTGCTGTCGCACGGATGGGCCAGCTCGAACCGGGGTGGTACCACGACCTCACAGAATATAATAGCCTTGAAGGTACGGACCTGTCCATCCTATGGCTGCGCGTAGACAGCGACGACCATCCCCGCGTCTACGGGTGCCTCTATAGGTCCCATAGCGGTAATGCCGACACAGACCGACTCATAGACCACGTCCAAATGGCTGCAAACTCCGTGCTACAACAGGTCCCATCCGCAGAGATCGTGATACTCGGTGATTTCAACGCCCACCACGCTGAATGGCTTGGTTCTCGTTTAACCGATCATGCGGGTAGATCTGTCTATGACTTTGCTTTGGCATATGGTCTAACACAACTGGTTACTTCGCCTACGCAGATCCCAGATGTGGAAGACCATGTACCTTCCCTGTTGGACCTTCTGCTGACCTCTCATCCGGACGGATATCAGGTCTCCGTCGATGCCCCTCTGGGCTCTTCGGACCATTGTCTGATCCGGAGTACGGTGCCACTCACGCTCCAATCGCAGTTGCGATCTACAGTTTGCCGCCGTGTTTGGCACTATAGGTCAGCTGATTGGGACGGGATGCGGTCTTTTTTTGCATCCTACCCTTGGGGGCGGGTTTGCTTCTCGCCGGAAGATCCCAGCGTTGTTGCCGATTCTGTTGCTGATGTGGTACTTCAGGGTATGGAACTTTTTATTCCATCCTCTGTGGTGCCCATCGGAGGCAGATCCCAGCCATGGTTTGGTCGCTCCTGTAAAATAGCGTCACGCTATAAGCAGGAGTGCTACCACGCCTGGGCTGACGCATCAACGTCTCGGGATGTAAACACCAGCGCACTTAAAAAGAAGTATAATTCCGCCTCCAGGTCCTTCAAAAGCGTCATTGCCAAGGCAAGGTCTGAGCACATCGGCAGAATTGGCGAGAAGCTAGTTCGCCTTCCTTCGGGAACCCGTGCATTCTGGTCTCTCGCCAAGGCTGTCCAAGGGAACTTCTGTCAGCCATCTCTTCCATCTCTGCACAGAGAGGACGACTCACTGGCCCATGCCGCAAAGGAGAAAGCCGATCTGTTGAGCTCTCTTTTTGCGTCCAACTCGACTCTAGATGACGGGGGGAACACACCGCCGACCATCCCGCGATGTGAGTGCTCCATGCCGGATGTGCGATTTACACAGCGCTCGGTCCGCAAAGCACTCTTCTCCCTGGACGTCAACAAGTCGAGTGGGCCCGATGGAGTCCATCCCATTGTGCTGAAGACGTGTGCTCCGGAGTTGGCACCGGTTTTAACGCGTCTTTTCCGGTACTTCTACTCCCAAGGCGTAGTCCCGAACTCATGGAAGACAGCTTTGGTGCACCCGATCCCTAAAAAAGGCGACCGCTCAGACCCGTCCAACTACAGGCCTATCGCCATCACCTCCTTGTTCTCCAAAATAAAGGAAGCCATTATGAACTGCCAGCTCATGAGGTACCTTGAGGATCACCAGCTGATTAGTGACCGCCAGTATGGTTTTCGTCGGGGTCGATCAGCTGGTGATCTTCTAGTCTACTTAACTCATAGATGGGCGGAGGCAGTAGAGTCCAAGGAGGAGGCATTAGCCGTTAGTTTGGACATAGCGAAGGCCTTTGATCGGGTCTGGCACAAAGCGCTTCTTTCGAAGCTTCCTTCCTATGGGCTTCCCGAGAAATTGTGCAAATGGATCACCAGTTTCCTTGCTGATCGGAGCATCAAGGTCGTAGTAGACGGTGAATGCTCTGATTTCAAGCCTATCAACGCTGGTGTTCCACAAGGCTGCGTGCTATCACCAACGCTGTTTCTCCTGCATATCAATGATATGTTGCTAACTGGCAGCATTCATTGCTATGCGGATGACAGCACTGGTGATGCCTTATATACCGGCCGTGCCAATATTTCTCGGGAAAACGTCGCCGAGTACCGGAACAAACTTGTGTCTGAAGTCGAGTCTTTGCTTAACAAAGTCTCGGATTGGGGGCGACTAAATCTAGTCCAGTTCAATCCCCAGAAGACACAAGTTTGCGCGTTTACCGCTAAAAAGAACCCCTTTGTCGTATCTCCTCCACTCCCCTTACTGCCTCAGCCAGTATCGGAATCCTTGGCGTCGACATATCGAATAGTGTGCAGTTTCGTGGTCACTTGGAAGGGAAGGCCAAATTGGCCTCTAAAAAGCTTGGCGTGCTCAGCAGAGCGAGACAGTATTTCATGCCGGCACATCGCTTGCAACTTTACAAAGCGCAAGTTCGGCCCCACATGGAATACTGTTCTCATCTCTGGGCCGGGGCACCCCAGTGCCAGCTCCTTCCACATGACCGCATCTAGCGCAGAGCGGTTTGAATCGTCGACGACCGAGTTCTTTCTGATCGGCTCGATACACTGGCACTGCGTAGAGATGTTGCATCTCTTTGCGTATTTTATCGCATTTATCACGGGGAGTGCTCTGAGGAATTGTTCGGACTAATTCCAGCCGCTCAATTTCACCATCGCACATCGCGACAAAACTCGCGTTACCATCCATACCATCTGGATGATTGGCGGTCCACGACTGTGCGATTTAGAAGAAGTTTTCTCCCTCGCACGACTTCCTTGTGGAATCAATTACCACCAGCGAATTTTCCGGACCGATACGACTTAGGAACCTTCAAGAAAAGAGCTTACACCTTTCTAAAAGGTCGGCAACGCATCTGCAATTCCCCTGGTGTTGCGGTTGTTCATGGGCGGCGGTAGTCACTTACCATCAGGTGAGCCGCATGCTCGTTTGCCCCCTATTCTATAAAAAAAAACTTGAAATACTATTTAATATAGTTTATATTCAATGGACGTTATACTCATGAATAAATAATGATTTATAATAATTTATATGAAAAAAGCAAACATCATCTCGTTAGCCAATGTTACTTTCAAGGTTGTTTTTAAAATGTTACTTCCAAAGTTTATTTAATAGAAGTGAAAAATTCTTTAGAAACGTTGTGATTTGAAACTTGATGAAACGAAAAAGCGACACTGAAAGAGACAAACATATACGTCTGTAGGGTTTAGCCTGCCAGAGAATGCGATAGAATACAGTATACAGCGTTTTTCTGAAGGTTTCACTTCTACCGTATGTGAACTGCACACATGTTGTTTGTTGTTGTTTTATTTTTTGATTTTTGGTATCAAAATCTACTTTACCAACTCACTTTCACATTGTATGGTAATTTCAAAATAAATTTTCAGTTTAATTAATTTTTAAGATGATATTTCTTTTTCATTGTTTGGTTTCTTATATTGTTTCGAGTACTACACATAATGTTTTACCAGCTCTTCATCTTCCATCTAATAATATATTTAAAAGTTAGTAATATATTTGAATAAAACTAATTTTACGGATTTTATATCGTTTAAACAATTAAAAATTGTATATTATGCTCTAATAGAATCTCGCTTAATATACAGTATTAAGTTTTGGGGAAATAGTTATGCCTATAATGTAAAAAAAGCGTTTGTTCTACAAAAAAGAGCAATTAGAATTATATCTCGCATACACCAGAGGCAATCATGCAGAGAACATTTTATAAATTTGAAAATCCTTACTGTGCCCTGTTTGTATATTCTTACTTTACTCACTGATCTTGTCAAACATCCGAATAGATATGATACTGATGATGAAATGGCAAGAAGATATGACACGAGACGAAAGAATATACCCAATGTCTTCAAAACAAAACTACAGGTTGTTGAGCATAGCGTTAGAAATCAAGCTGTAAAACTTTTTAATAGACTACCTAATGGTCTAAAAACCATAAATAATGTTAAAATTTTTAAACAAAGGTTAGTCTTTTTTATTGGAAAAATGTTTCTATTCGGTGAATGATTACATTGAGTTTGGTAAAAGTTAATATTGCATGCATTATTTAATTAATAATTAAGTTGTAGACAGTTTTAGGATACACGTATAATGCTAATTAATTTAATTTAATATTTTATGTTACAATTAAGTTTTCCCACACAAAGTATATTGTTTTTGGAATAAATGACTATGACTATGACTAATAAAACTTTTATAAAACACGTTAAGGATCGTTCCAACCCGAAGCTAGGGCTCCAAACTAGAGCAAGCCCAAGATATGGTTTTGTTGTTTTTAGCAGTTTTATAAAAATAAACCAATTTTGACCTGTCTCCTCTCTTCAGTTTTATATTCAGTGCTATCGAGGACGTGTTTAACAAAGCATACAGAAGTCATACTACTGCTAGATAGATTGTATGACATATCAGCAATTGCATACCTTCGATTGCTTTGAAAAAAGCCGTTTGGGTTTGCTTGAGCGAAAGAAAAAGATATTTACATATAATACTATACATAAACAAAAGAAAAGCATGAACAAAGTACAAACAAAGTATGTACAAAATAAAAAAATATTTATATTCTAAATCAAATCGTCTCTCTTTCTTAAGGAAAGATTTGATTACGTTCGCGTAAAATGTTGGTGAAGCATATGCATATATATTTCTCAACAAAGTTTAAAAATTTTACCTTTTCCTCGCCGATTAGCACTTTAACACACTTCAATTCATCACAAGGAAACTATTATCCTCTTTTTTCACAAAAAATCTTTAAACAAGCATAGATTTTCAACTCTCAATATTCATTCGCTCAAGTAAACACACAGAGTAAACATTGAAATGTGAAGTGAACTTGCAAACGTATCGCCCACGCGCCCCTAACTTCACACAAAAATCGTGCTTTCGGCTCCATAATAATTGCTATGTAAACAATCGTAGTTATATTTCATTATAGAACATTTTTCCACATATTAGAAAGGGAGCGATCATCTTCTCGAAAGCACGGTAAAAAGCCCACGCGTGCAAAAGAGACGACTAATCGCTCAACTCAACTCCTTTTTAATGACAGCAGTATCGCCCAGTTTTGCCGCAACGAGTAATGACCTGTGTAGAACAGTGGAGCGCGTGGGAAATTTGAAATATGTACCTAGTTTGAAATAGTTTACGAGTTATTTTATTAGTTGATATTATTATATATACAGTTTGATAGGGCAAGCCCGGCTTCTCGGCTTCTATGAAAGCTTCGCTTACGTTCCAACCATTTTTCCAACCATATCATCCTTATTTTTATAGAGAAGATGGCGGAGCTTAGAATTAATAAAATTATTTTTTATTAGATTTAATAAAATTAAATTCAAATGCTTGGAAAGACGTCAAGCTCGTTCTGTGTACATCGAACCAAAAAAATTATATTTAATGGATGAATGTACTATTCAATAACTATAACATCAAGACGTCCAACACTTCAGTCCCCCATAACCTGGGTGTTATTAAGTGTACAAAACGCTGGGACTTAAAAAATAATTAAAGGAGATAAAATCCGTAAAATTAGTTTTATTCAAATTTATTACTAATTTTTAAATATATTATTAGATGGAAGGTAAAGAACTGATGAAATATTATGCTGGGAGTCAATGGATGCAGGTGACTCAGGACCGTCCTTTGTAGCGCTGCTTGTCCTATGATCATCAGTGGACTTCTGAAGGGCTGTAATTATGAAATATATTACGTAATAAATAACTGTTTTAGTTTATATACGAAATAAATAGACTCAAAAAAATTATTTAAGGCGTACAGAATAGTAAAGCAAATTCTAACAATATAGTCGCCTCGCACACTGGACAAACAATAAAAATTATAATTTAACAAAAAATAATTAGTCAATGAAATAGATTTTTTGCATAGTGGATGTGTATTTGTTTTGATAAGTTGGTCATGTTGCGTCACTTCAAATGTACATAATGTCCTGTCTATTTTTCTTTATTGGTATGAGGTATTAATTATTAAGAGGAGTCGATGTTTGTGGACTATGAAATTGTTGAAGCTCTGTTATCACCATAAAATTCCGCAGTACACGAACAAACCGAGTTTGATCTCCGCCGTCACCAACAAAATTATTACTGCAAATAATTAATTGCTGATTTACTACGTGTTTATTTGTAGGACTACATCGTTAGTAAAGCTAAAAGTCTAAGAAATTAAAAATATTTCGAAGATGTCAGGTATAACAAGGCGTAGTAAGTGTACTCTTAAACCCTCTCGCCCCTTAAACGCCTAGCTGTGCGATGTATTTACATTCTACCTGATGGTAAGTGGATGCTGTTGCCTATACTATATACATCTATTTTCGATTAAGAAACAAAATACTATAGTATGTGCCATATCGATTGAGAAAAACGGACAATGACCTCAGATATGAGCCGAGTGTCAAAAGGCGTAACTTACAAAATCTCAATTTAGATGTGATAACAATATTTAAATATTGATATTATTCCCACTTCTAGGTCAGCACATATGTTTTGTTTTTTTGTTTCTTAAATAATATTGTCTGTGGTTCCTATAAACATAGTAAAATCTTACGGTACATCGCGAAAAATGTGTTATATTTTATATTTCAATTTATGGTAAGTAACGCAGCAATTCATTTAATAACAGTTTCATATTAAAAAAATATTTGAAGCAATATAATCACCATATTGAGCTTTTGCAAATTCATCCCTTTAAAATAAACAAAACGCGCGTTACGTCAGTTCGTTCTAAAAGAAACGTGACAATGGCAGCCAGAGATGCGTCACCTTTTTTGGGCCGGTCCGCCATTTTGTTTTCATTCGTGTTCGGATAGCGCTTGCGTGTGTACGTCTCGGGTAATTCATAGCATTCATTGCATTGTTTTAGTTGAGTTTTTACTGTTAAATTTGTTATATCGTTAAGTTTTTGTTTTTTGAATCTGTTATATTAGTTTTACTGTGACGGTCGTTACTAAATCGACATGAGTTCAGGAGAATTTGGTGAAGGACCCGGTCCTTCAACATCAAGTGGAAAGAGACGTCGCCGACCCATAATAAACGTAGCAGGTACGTACAAATAGGTACAAATGCGACGACGTAGCCTTTCTATTTCTTAAAGCGCTCTTTTTATGTGACCATGTGGTATTTATTTTCTAAAACAATATGTATTTATGTGATGTAGTACTATGGTAGTATATTTTTGTCATTTATTTACAGGCCCATCTTCTGGAGCACCTTTAACGTCACCAGTAAAAAAGAGAAAACCTACCACTTTGTCGGTCGGGGAACAAGAGATTATCATTAATGTATACAAATATGTCAAAAACACCTGGCCCGAAGACGTGTATCCTTCAAACGTTAATATGGTAGAAAAGGTTTCGGAGATCTCAGGAGTCAGCAAGAGCACTATATATAGCGTATCAAGCGTGTATAGAGATTCCCATAAAATACCAGAAAAGGGAATAATTAATAAAAGAAAAAAGTCTGTAATTGACAAGTTGGACGATTTTGATAAATCGGCTATAAGAGCGAAAGTGCATCAGTTCTTTCTTGCAGGAGAATTACCGACTTTAGACAAAATTTTGCTCAGTATAAATCAAGATGACCAGTTGCCAAACTTGAGCAAAACTTCCCTGCGACGTGTGTTGCGCCATTTAAAATTCAAATATATAAAGAGAAACAGAAAAAGTGGTCTAATAGATCGCCCAGAGATAGTTCTGTGGCGTACCAGATATTTGAGAGAAATACAAATATTAAGAAACGAGGGACGTAACATTTTTTACCTTGACGAAACATGGATTAACGCAGGTCATACTATGGGAAAGGTATGGGAAGACACCACAATTGAATCTTCTCGTCAATCACAGTTAGAAGGCTACTCTACTGGCGCGAAAGCCCCTTCGGGTAAAGGAAAGCGATTAATAGTTGTACACGTTGGCAATGAAAATGGCTTTTTGGAGGGATGTGATTGGGTATTTGAATCATCATCTACTGGTGACTACCATGAGAGTATGGACGCTCTCCATTTCGAGGACTGGTTTAGAAAAGTAATAGAAAAACTGCAAAGCGGCGATGTCATAGTTATGGATAACGCTAGTTACCACTCCAGACGTTTAGAAAAAACCCCAACAATGTCTTGGCGGAAACAAAATATGCAGGAATGGCTAGAATCTAAACAGATCGCATACGTGCCCTCGGACACAAAGACCCACTTAATGGAAAAAATAAAGGCAGTTAAAGATAACTATCGAAGTTACGTCACCGACGAGATGGCAAAAGAAAAAAGCATCACAGTGGTAAGGTTACCTCCTTATCACTGTGAGCTTAACCCCATTGAACTTGTGTGGGCAGATGTGAAAGGGTACGTTGCACGAAAAAATACAACTTTCAAGTTAAAAGATGTTAAAAATTTACTTAAAGATGGTTTAACTCAAATCACGCCAGATAAATGGAAAAACTGTGTTCAGCATGTCCTTAAGGTTGAACAAAAAATGCGTGGCATGGATGATAGAATTGACCAAACTGCAGATCGCTTTATAATTAATGTTACAGATAGTTCATCAAGTGAAGATACGAGTGATGATTGCACCGAATAAAAATAAAGTTCTTATATAATATTAAAAATAAAGTTTTATCTTTTGCATAAGTACGTACTTATTCGGTGTCGTTATCACTCGAATCTTTATATGTGTTATAAATTAATGTTTTTTGTTGTTAAATGAATAAAGTACTTTATAACAATAGATGATTTTTCTTCTACAGCGATCTTTCACATAACTTTTTAATAATAGTTAATAAATATATATTATATCAATCATTATAAAAAAATCATTATAAATAAAGAAAGTACTACATATAAAATGTGCCTATATATTGAAGGTTTGTAACCCCTGGTTAAACGACCGAAAGGTCATTGTCCGTTTTTCTCAATCGATTTGGCACATACTATATAACGTTGTTACCCCTGAGGACTAAGATAGAATGCCTCGTTTCTAGTATAAAGAGCCTACGATTCTCTACACTCACCATACGAAACATAACAGCATTAAGCTATTTTACTCTGTACATTGTGACAGCGTGGTCCTTCACCGGTCAAGCCTATTTATTCGTGCTACAACTATAATAAAGTTTCTGTGTCGCTTTACCACGTATAAAAACTATAAATTTTGTTTAATAGTTAGCGTTTAATATTTTTGAAGTAAAAACTTCATTAGCCGTGTTGAGTGATTTTTGGTAAGGAGAAAACTTATAGGTTCACATCACCGATGACCTTGACATGCGAGTGACGTTGCGCTTGTGCACACGAGCATATCTACTACGCGTAGTATAGCGACGCGTAATATAGCGACCTATCTGCGTGCATATATCATTGAGTTTTCACTTCTGTCTGCAGTTCTTATGACTGTCTCTGATTTTTTTTTACAATATCCTATTATAATTTCAATTTCACTGCTTTAAAACGTATGAACACCATTAGCTGCAAAATATACGTTTTATTAAAACAATAAGTAGAGAACGTCACGATGTGGGTGTTATTAAGGGAGGGTAAAGTTGTGTACAATACATGTCAAAGGGACGGACGTTAAGAGGATATTTCAATTGAGTTGAATAAAACCTATTGTTCGTTTGTTTCACTTGCCTTCAATACTTGTTTATTGGAAAGTAACTTTCCATTGACTATTGTACATTTTCTACGAAAAAAGGGCTTATTTGACAAAAGAAAGTATTGCTTATTCCTTATTTTATCTTATTTCTTATCTCGTTTACATTTTTCTACACAATACTGAAGGTTAAATAAGTGTTTGTCAAAATTTTCTTAGAACGAGTACAATCTACGTTCTTAGTTCTTCTTTCTTTTTCTTTGCCGGACCGTAGCAGTCTACTGTTGGTTATCGGTATATATCACTATTGGGGGATTTTATATAATCGCCAAGTTTTGCAGGCTGATCGGCCATCGTACTGCCAAACATCTCACACCTAGGACGCTGCTTCCCGTAATTAGCCCGGATAGTTTACATCTGGCTTATAAAAAAAGGAACACCGCCATCCATCGTACTATGAGGTCACCTGACTTTACTCATAGTTACTTCTTACAAGACCCACGGAACGAAACTCGGATGATAGATTCTCTTAACTCCGCCACTATACGCCAACTTACGTTCAGTTCTCGTAAAATTATTTTAAAGGCAATTTTAAATGATAATTATGTCGTGTGTTTGAGGGTATTTAAAAATTTATACTATGTACACAAATTTAAACACTATGCAGTTTGATTTTAAACTCGAGATTATCTCATAAAACAAGTGGTATTAAAGCAAAATAACCTACTTGTCGTTTAATTGAAATTTCAAAGAATCTAAAAGCAGGCAACTTGTATTGGAAAATCGCAGCGGTTTTTTTCTCAATTACCATTTCAGATGAAAAGTCGCCAGTGCTTTACATTGGAAAGTTTAATTTAGTTAAGTAGATTACATTTTACTTATTACTTTTATATTGCTGTTTTAATTTTTAATTTGGCAACGGGCAAATGAAGGTTACATACGGCAAATGTTGCTACATAAGAATATTAATGCTCAATATTAATTTCGTGAAAGTTCACCTAAAATAAATAAAAATCTAATAGGGATAAGCATTTGTATTATTATAATTTGCATTGTGCCTCATTTTGCTATGAACTAACCACTGGAAATTACTTTTATTTATATTCATTGGCAAATCGACCTCGTCGCATATCACAATGTATACTGCCTATAACGTATACCGTCAAGTGCGGATAATAATCCTCTTTTGTTCTGTAAGTTCCAATGTATGTTGGCCGACTTCGCATGTATTCATTGTTTTATAGACATTCAGGTTTCCTCGCTACATTTCTCTTTGTTACTGATCATGTGATAAATTGGCAATAAAAATTTCAATTAACAATTTAAGATCATTGCCTATCCATTAAACTATGACAACTGTATATATTTTTTAACTATTTTAAGCCGGTTTTGCCTTCAGCTTGCCAGTGGTGATGTAGCCAAAGATGATTAAGTGTACTAAATAAGCTTAACAAAATCTTATCCATTCTTGTAAATCAATCGGATGGGATGCCTCCCGCTGTACACATTACAAACGTTGGAGAAAACCGTTAATAATACTTGGAATGTTGACAAAGGAGTGGAAATTTGCCAAGCGTCTATTGTCTGATAGTGGAAAAAGACAAAAAGAGTTAAATTACATAATTCCGCACACTCTGCGAATAATTCCAAAAAAATGTTATAACTACAAAATTCTGTGCGGTTTTATAAAAGCATTTGTTAACGCATACGGAATCGCTAAGTGTAGACTTCTTGTCGGTGTTTAATAGTGTTATTATGTGTTTTTCTCTTTTCCTTTCTGCTGCGGGCTGACTTTTATGACGCTGTTATAAAATAATAAAAACCTTTTCTTTATAAACTGAAAATAAGTCAAAATTCCATTTTACTTTATAAAATTGAGATATTTAAATTAAATTTTCGTGGTGAAAGAGCTTAAGTAGATTCGTTATATTATAATTTTTTGCCATAAATGTAGTAATATCTAATTTTTTTTCTATAGGATAAGGGTGACAAACGAAAAAAAAGCACACAGTCCACCTGATGGTTAGTGGTTGCTGCGGCCCATAGACATCTACATCTATCCTCTATTACAAATCAAAATGTAGATGCGTTGTCACCCGTGAGGACTAAGATGGAATGCCTGATTTTCAGTAAAAAGGGCCTCCGGCCACCTGCACTCACCAAGCGAAACGCAGAGTTAAACCTCTACTTCACGCTGGTTTTCTGTGAGGTCGTGGTACCACCTCGGTTCGAGCCGGCCCATCCGTGCGACAGCAAAAGCTGCCGCGTGGCTCTACCACTGTTACATCTTTAAGCTTAAATTGCAATCCTCATTTTATATTTTATAATTTGTTATATATTAAAATATATAACAAATTTCAATACATTCATGTATATATTTGTTTGTTTGTTTATTGTTTCTCAATACATTATCATGCTGAACAATAAACAAACAAATATGTAACGTTCGATTGAAATTTTCTATATTTTATTTGTTATATAACTTTATATATGTAATAACTGATCTATAAAAATATTTTGACTACTCTAATGGTCTTTACTTTTAACCTTATATACCATTAAAATAATTACTATGAAATTGACACAGAATGATGTTAACATTAGATATTTTTTTTATTTATTTATTTAACTTCATATACACTGAAATGTATATATATACGCGGATTTAATGCTTGTGACATTATCTACCAGTCTACCCTAGAGTAGTGTAGAGATAAAAGAGGGAGGTGTAAAAATAAATAGGTTCAGAAAGTCTATATACAAACGTATAACTGAACACATATCAACATAATGCATATAATATACATACAAATGTACTGTACTTAATCGTACTATATATAATGTACTCCGGATAATAATTTCAAGGATTTAAAATATTATAATTTTCTTTAAAGCAACATCACAATAAGCACATTAGTATTTGTAATAGCTTCAAAACCATTTTCTCATTTTAATCTTCAGATTCTATTCTAATTTATTTGTTTTCTTTATTTTTATGTTCAACATAACCAGAAAACACCTGAGTGTTCGAATGGTTTCTTTTTCTCAAATTGATTAGAAAACACGAAATAAATAGAAAATAAAAAATAATTAAATGACAAAAATGTAAAACAACCTAGGAAACTATAAAATTAACAATAAATTTTCATATCTCATAACGGTCGCCTATGGATCCGTTTCAATCCGGAATCAATATTGATGGAATTATAATTGATGGAATCAATATTGATGTGAAACGGGCGTTAGGTAAGGTCCAATACGTCGGCGACCCGTGTTGCTTTATGGGTTAGATTAATAAATCTTAGAGCGAGAAGTGCCAAAACTTCAAAACAAATAAATCAATAAAAAAAGCTAGAACGCGCGAACACTTTTACACAGTGGTAGCCACGCGGCAGCTTTTGCTGTCGCACGGATGGGCCGGCTCGAACCGGGGTGGTACCACGACCTCACAGAAAACCAGCGTGAAGTAGAGGTTTACCTCTGCGTTTCGCTTGGTGAGTGCAGGTGGCCGGAGGCCCTTTTTACTGGAAATGAGGCATTCCATCTTAGTCCTCACGGGTGACAACGCATCTGCATTTTGATTCGCAAACGAGGATAGATGCAGATGTCTATGGGCCGCAGCAACCACTTACCATCAGGTGGACTGTGTGCTCGTTTGTCACCCTTATCCTATAAAAAAAAAAAACACTTGCAGCACTAAACCTCAGAAATATTCAAAAATTATCGCAGAATGCGACCGTGTAAATAATAATATATCATTTCCACAAACACTACGATAATATGATATCAATCGTAGCAGTTGTGATAAATTTTATAATAATTATTTTAAAACACCGTGCAGTGGCGGTGTAAGAACCTACCCCATATCGGCTCGTGTCGTGAGAGGCGACGGGGGAAAATGAAACAGGAGATAGGCAGCAGCGACTTTCTAATTTCAACTCAAATTTATAAAAAATACGGTTGCCAACCCATCTGCCCAAGCGTGGCATTTATGGCAAAATTCCCCCTGTCAGGCAATCTATTGGGGTGTAGTTCTTTAGTGTTTTCCGATTAAATTACTTAAGCGCTGTTGATGGATAAAATTTTATATTTCTATATATATATCAGAAACAAGGGATTAATATACAATCACATTATGTCAAAATAGTAGAATTGATAAAAGCTAGATATTTGGAAATACATTTAATTTCTCCAAGATCATTGTACACTACACTAAAATCAGCACTGTGCTGGTTTTACGTTTTATAATGATAGATCAGCCGATCTTTGCGGTTAACATGCTGATTAAGTACGTTTAATGAACAAATATAATTAGGTAACCTTAATATCTGAAATATATGTTTCAAAAACGTGGAAAGTCCGTCAACACGCAGTAGAGTATCAATTTTTTTTTTTATAGAACAAGTGTGACAAACGAGCACACAGCCCACCTAATGGTAAGTTATTGCTGAGGCCTATAGACATCTACATCCCTCCTCGCTTGCGAATCAAAATGCAGATGCGTTGTCACCCGTGAGGACTAAGATGGAATGCCTCTTTTCCAGTAAAAAGGTTCTCCGGTTCTCTACACTCACCATACGAAACACAGCAGCATTAAGCTGCTATTTCACGCTGGTATTCTGTGAGAGCGTGGTCCTTCCCCGGTCGAGCCGACCTATTCGTGCTACAACTATACCATTAATATAGCTACAGCATGGCTCTACCACGTTAGAGGACGCATATCCTCATTCATTTATTTAATATTAAATCCTAATAAAAACATGATAATCTACGTATTTATTTGCAGCGCTAAGTTATTATGGACATTGCACCATATACAAAAGAGGTATATTTTACACACACATATATATATATATATATATATATATATTTTAATTTCAATTTCACATTTTGTTTTATACCACATCTGTAATATAAAGAACAAAGTTTTGTAAATTTTCCATAATTTAAATAAATAATTTATGTTTATTATGTCTGGGGAGTGGCGCCATATGCTGAAATACAGGTTTTGGCCTAGTTCGGCAATGGATGCTATTTTTCATGTTATAAGATGTAATATTCCTATGTACTTTATAAATAGACATATTGTTAATTGATGGTTAATTGATAATTGGGGGTCACTGTAGAAGCGTGCTCGTCGCGACCCCTGCCAGCCCTTTTCAGGGCTGCAATTCTACTTAGCTGCGCACCCATGTCAACGAGGGTTAGGGCGTCCCCCCAAGGCGACGCACACCAGCTCGTCCCCGTTGGTGTGGAATGCAGCGCGCAAAGCGGCGATGGGGACCGCCACCCGTCACGCACAGCCCGACACGGCGGAAGGTGGAGGACAGAGTGCAGAGTTGGCACGTTGAATGTTAGAGGAGGCATGAGAGATAAGACGAATGAGTTGATCGAAATAATGAAAGAAAGAGAATTAGATGTCGTGTGTATGTCGGAGACCAAACGGAAGAGCAGTGGTACTGAAGAGCTCCCTGGCGGGGCGTTAGCTCTATGGTCCGGAGTCCCGGAGAGCGAGAGCGCCCGCCGGGGAGTGGGGGTGCTGCTGTCATCTCGGTTGGTCGATGTTATGACTGAATATAAGGTTGTGAACTCAAGACTTCTCTGGGTTCGCTTTAAATTGGGACTGACGAAGTTATTCCTTTTGGCTGTTTATGCGCCGGTAGCTTCGTCGTCCAGGGCTGAGCTGAAGGAGTTTTGGGAGAATGTAAGAGAAGTTCTAGATTTGGCTAGGGGAAACGAAAGAATTGTTGTATGTGGTGATTTGAATGGATGGGTTGGTACCGCTCGACCAGGGTACGAGTCGGTGCTTGGAAAGTTTGGCGATAAAAGGGTTAATGATGCTGGCAAGCTTATACTGGCGGTATGCAAGGAAAAGGGTCTTCTTGTGACAAACACTATGTTTAATCACAAGAAGATCCATATGTATACTAGAGAAAGTAAGAATGAGAGAAGTATGATCGATTTGTTCCTGGTGGATGACCGACTGCGTAAACAGGTGATGGATACGCGAGTGTTCAGGGGTGCTGACCTGGGAACGGATCACTATCTAGTGATTACTAGATTTAGGGGTCTGTTCGCGGGTTGGCGCTACCGGACGGCAGTAACAGAACCACAATCGGTCTGTCGCATCCGAAGCTGGAAGCTTCAGGAAGCGGATACTAGGGACAAATATCATGCGAGGGTAGCCGAAAAGCTTGACAACATCGATGGCAGAAAAGAATGTGTTGAAAGAACATGGCAGAACCTTAGGGATGGAATGGTAAGTGCAGCGGAAGAAGTGTGTGGAACGATTAAAAGAGGCAGTAGTAAAAGAAGAGATGCATGGTGGAATGATGAAGTGAAAGAAGCTGTAAAGAAGAAGAAGAAAGCATGGTTAGACTACTTGGCCTCTAGTAATGATAAGGATATGAGAGAGAAGATTAAAGAAAGATATAAGCTGCAGAAAGTTCACACGAAAGCATTGATTGAGGAAGTGCGTGAAAGGTGTAGAATGGAAGCGGACGAAAGGTTGTCGCACAACTTTAAGGAGAACTCCAAACTCTTCTGGAAAGAGGTTGGAAGGACCCGAAGTGGTGCGACGGCCTTAAGAATGAACAAAGTGCTTTCGAGAACTAATGACGTCCTCTCAGAAAAATCGGACGTCATGCAGCGATGGAGCGAATTTTATAGAGAAATGTATGCGTGTGATGATCTTAGTGAGGGATCCGGGGATGACGTCGAGACTGGTACGCCAGACCCGGACCTCGATGACACTGAGGTCATCAGTATGAAAGAGATTGAACATGCGATTCGAAGTTTGAAATGTGGTAAGGCTGCGGGACTAGACAGAGTTACTGCTGAAATGGTCAAGTATGGTGGGCCTCGCGTCTGGGACAGCTTTCATCTGCTGTGCAATTTGTGCTGGCGGACGGGGGATGTCCCGGATGATTGGCGATCCGCAGTCATTGTGCCTTTATATAAAGGTAAAGGTTCACATTTTGACTGCGGGTGCTATCGGGCGATCAGCTTGACCAGTTTAGCAAGTAAAGTTTATTCGAAGGTTTTGACACGTAGGATGCAAGAGAAATCGGAAAGATTTCTATGGGAGGCACAATGCGGATTTAGACCTGGAAGAGGATGCACGGATCAAATGTTTTCTCTCCGCATGATCACG
Organism: Parnassius glacialis; assembly: GCA_033319125.1. Taxonomy (NCBI): domain Eukaryota; kingdom Metazoa; phylum Arthropoda; class Insecta; order Lepidoptera; family Papilionidae; genus Parnassius; species Parnassius glacialis. The sequence goes on along the minus strand of JAVANC010000002.1, from coordinate 15,952,104 downwards.
GAAAAGCTTCTGGCTGCTAACCAGAAGATTTTCTGTGCTTTTGTGGATCTTGAGAAAGCATTTGATAAGGTTGTAAGGAAGAAAATGTGGGAACTGTTGCCGGGGTATGGTGTGGATGGTCGATTGCTAAGGGCTGTGCAGTCACTTTACTGTGACTGTAAAGCCTGTGTGCGGGTAGGGCATGACCTGCAACCCATGTTTAGCGTCCAAACGGGCGTAAAACAGGGTTGTGTCATGTCTTCCTGGCTGTTCATACTGTATCTCGACAGCTGTTTACAGAAACTGAAAGATAGCTGTTTGGGTGTGAAATTGGGTGACATTAAAGTAAATTGTCTGCTGTATGCTGATGATGCAGTGCTTATTGCACCATCAGAGGCAGAACTGCGGGCATTAGTCACGTGTATGAAAGAGGAATGTGAAATTAAAGGTCTCCGCTTGAATGCTAATAAAACTAAGGTTCTGGTATTTGAAAGGGACGAAGAGAGAACGAAGTGTGAAATATGGGTAAATCAGAAATGTCTAGAACAGGTAAATGAAATTGTATACTTGGGGAGTGCTTTTAGCCGGGATGGAAGATGTGATTTAGATGTGGACAGGCGTGTCACTGCCGGGAACAAAGTCAATGGTGCCCTGACTGCGTTAGTCAAAAAGCAAGGCGTAGTGAAGAGTGCACGCCTTGCAATACATAACGCAGTGTTGGTACCGACTTTGTTATATGGCAGCGAAACCTGGGTATGCCAGAAGAAGCATAAAAGCAAGTTGAATGCAGTGGAGATGCGATCTCTTCGTAAAATGTGCGGCGTCACCATGGCTGACCGAAAGCGAAACGAAGAGATTCGCAATATGGCAGGTTTGAAAGATGACCTTATCACAAAAATTGATAAGGGCGTGCTTCGATGGTTTGGGCACGTTGAGCGAATGAGTGAAGACCGAATGGTGAAGAAAATATATAGCGCGAAAGTTAATATTAAAAGGTGTCGAGGTAGACCGAGACTAACTTTCGAAGACCATGTGAGCAAATTGCTCGAAGAGGGGAGGGTCAAGAGTACTCGGATACCTAGACGTGCATGTATGAAGAAGATGATGAATCTGAAAGAAGCGAAAGAGGTATGTAAGGATCGTGACACTTGGCGATCTGTTCTCTCTGGCTACCCCGTCAGGGATTGTGCGTGACGATAAGTAAGTAAGTAAGTAAGTTAATTGATATATATATATGGAAATAAAGAATATTATTATTATTATTTTGGGGTATCTATATAGTTTTCTCATCTGGTTGGGCTGTATAAATATATAATTGTAAATGAAAATGATAAACACACATAAATATCAACAAAATAAAATAATACATAAAAAATACATAAATAAATAAAAACCCAACCAGATGGAAGCCCTCGGCAGGGGAGACCAAACGGCCGAGGGTTAGGGGGAGAGGGAAAGAAACCGGCGGACGATGCGGGCGGTATCGAGGAGCACCGCCTTCTGCATTTGAGCTTGGAGCGGTCCGTCACGGAGTCCCAGTCGCCTCAGATGACCCGAGAGGCTGACTGGGATTAACCCGTTCGCAGAGACGACTACAGGTATAATTTCGGCCGGCAATCCACCCCACATGTCGGTCACCTCGTGAGCCAGGTCCAGATATTTAGTCAGTTTATCTGTTTCGGCTTTCACGAGGTTCTCGTCATAAGGAATGGTAATGTCGACCAAAACTATCCTTGACTGTGCCCGGTCCATCAGCACAATATCAGGCTTATTCGCAAGAATAGTCCTATCTGTGATGATGGCCCGGTCCCAGTAGAGCCTGGCGCGGTCATTTTCGAGCACGGCCTCCGGCAAGTACTTATAATACGGCAATTTCCGATCCACGAGACCGCATTTCAGAGCGAGCTCCTGGTGTAGAATCCTGGCTACTAAGTTGTGCCTGTGCAAATACTCAGAGTTAGAAAGCGCCGAACAACCGGAGATGACATGCCTAAGTGACTCACCGGGATGGCGACAAGCTCGACAGACGTCAACGGTGCCATCCTTTAGGATGTATCTCCGATAATTGTTGGTCTTAATAACCTGATCCTGTATCGCACAGACAAAACCCTCGGTTTCCCCAAAGAGGTCACCGAAACGTAGCCAGTGGAGGGAGGCGACTGTGTCTACGAAAGGCTCATGTAGAGCCTTGTAGAACCTCCCGTGGAGCTCTTTCTCCTTCCATACGGTCTCCCGGTCGAAAATTCTCTGTACTGCCGGGTCTTGCCATTGCTCGTTGGCTAAGGATAGAGGGGTAAGTCCTTTATCACAACAAATAACGTCCCTATAGTATGGATCATCCGTTCTCGTCAGAAAGTAATTACGGAGGCTGCACACTTCGCGATTATGCATGGTAAGCGCGCTTAAAAAGCCGCGTCCACCATGCTTCCGCGGCAAGTACAGCCTCATTACTGACGATCTCGGATGATGCATCCTGTGGGACGTCATTATAGTGCGGACTTTTCTGTCCAGAGCGTTTAGTTCGGCCTGAGTCCACCTGAGTATGCCAAAGGTATACATGAGAACAGGCATGACCCAACCGTTATATGCGTGCGTCTTATTCACACCGGACAAAAGGATGTTAAGCACTTTGGTCAAGCGTGCATAAAACACATCGCAAACTGACTGTTTCATACCCGCCTCATCTACACCGATGTTCTGTGACATACCCAGGTATCGGTATGTTTCAGCCCCGGAAAGGGTCCTTATGTTGATGGGCATAGATAAGTCTATGCCCTCCGAGTTAGCAACCCTTCCTATTTCAACATGGAGGACCGCACACTTATCCGTCCCCAGCTCCATTCTAATAGAATTGCTAAAATCACAAGTGATGTTTAGCAATTCCATAAGATGAGAGCGACTGGAGGCGAATAACCTGAGATCATCCATATAGAAAAGGTGGGTCACTTTTGTACCTCCTCTCCGAAGCTGAAATCCCCTCCCGGAACCCTCCAGTAATGTACTAAGAGGGTTCAGAGAGAGGCAGAACCATATTGGACTCAAACAGTCGCCCTGGAAGATACCCCTTCTTATCCTTATGTGGTTCTCCGCAGCCGTCATCCGCTCGCCTAGATGACAAAGGATCGTTCTTCACTGCCCCATACACTGCCCGAGGAAGTCTCGAACTGTACAGTCAACCCTGTACAGCTCGAGGACCCTCTTAAGCCATGTATGAGGCACCGAATCGAATGCCTTTTTATAGTCTATCCAGGCGGCGGAGAGGTTCCGACGGTTGCGTTTAACCACTTTGCCAATGACCGCGTCAATGAGGAGTGGTTCCTTGGTTCCACGACCACCGCCCCGACATCCAGTTTGAGCGCGCGACATCACCTGATTTGAGTTCAGGTGACGAGTGATTCTCGCGCTCAAAATGGATGTAAGTGTCTTGTATATGGTTGATAGACACGTTATGGGGCGGTATTTGCTCGGGTCTGTGGAATCCCGGTCTTTAGGAACCAAATGAGTGATCCCAGTAGTGAAGAGGCTCGGGAGCGACTTTTGGTCGAGAGCCTCTTGAAACTGTCGGGCGAGCACAGCGTGACACACCACGAACCCCTTCAGCCAGTAGTGATGCAGTCCGTCGAGTCCCGGGCTTTTCCAGTTCGGGGCCCTACGGACCGCCTCAGCTACGTCATCCGGCGTTATGATGACGGGGTCCATGGGCGTAACATTCGCACACTGACTCGCCACAACTTCCGTCCAAGGGCCCTCGCTGTGGTTTACGGGCTCTGACCACAGGCCGCGCCAGAATGCGATAGTGTCGGCCTGATTCGGTGCTGGGCCCGTTCCACGTACCATTGGTCGCTCCAATGATTCATAGAGCCTCTTCTGATCACTCTGGAAGAGACGATTCTGGTTGAACCGTGTCGACCTCTCGGTATATCGCCGAATCCGCTTCCCCCAAGCAGCGACTCTCTGCTTCAGGTCGTCTATGCGCTCCGTCAGTTTTTGCGTTATATCCGGCTGGGACAAACTGATGTTTGTCCCAGCAAACGCCATCCTGACGGTGCGCACAATTCTCGGCCTATTATTGCCCGACCTGAAGCTTATCAGCCTGCCGATGAGGGCCCTTGCCTTTGCGATACGGTCCTCAATCCTTCTTCTCCAGGCTGGGATGGCGCTACTTTGTCTAGTAGCGCGTCCAGCCGTGGGAAGTTTGGCGCCAATAATACGGCAAACTGCCAGTGCGGCGCCAAAAAGAATTGAGTCCGTATCGCAAAGGTCCCGGCTGGCTTCCAAATAGGTCACCAGCATTGGGTTGAGAGCCCTTACGACAGCCCGATTCCGCTTGCTTAGGGGTATACGGGGAAGTCGCGGTCGATTCTCGAGAGGCGTTCTGCGCGTTTCCCTAATCGCCTCTTCCAATATGCTCCTCATTTGCTCTTGTTCCTGGGCGACTATTCCATCGTCGCCTGAGTCAACCACAAGGAGATCTACGGCGGCATCTACATGTGCCGGTTGCTCTGCAACTCGTAGAGCCGCATCTCCTGTCGTAGTATTTTCATTCGACAAAGGAATAGCCTCACGTCGCAGCCGTTCGAGTTCGGCGTCATCAAATATTTTTGAACGCATGATGTACCGAACTCGGTCTGCCAGGTTTTGCTCGGTGACGCTTATAGATGGCTCCAGCTCAGCAAAAAGTCGATGCATCCTATCCCGATACGCAAAACCTCCAATTTCTCCCCCTTTCGCCCCAAAATACGCCCGCAATGCGTTGCTATTCATTTTCATTGACCAACGCATGCGGCGTACTCCACCAGTGGCGGGTGACGATTGCTGGGCCCGCGAAGGCCCTGCCAACACCAAGCCAGCTGGTGGGGATGATGGATGCGAGGGGCTGCTGGGTGGTCGTGCAGCTCCTCGCGCTCGGCTGGCGGTTCGCATGCTGTCGCGTCCAGCGCCAGCTCCAGACGCGCCCTGGCGACCTCCAGGTAGCGGCCCTTTGCGCAATCTTCTTTGTTCCATCATCCATATATTGGGCGTCAGTTAACGGGAGACGCCCAAACCCGGCACCGTTTCATGATGAGGCCATGTGCACAAGCGGGCCTTTGCACCTTCAATTTTGCCGAGGCACGGCGCTAACACCTCTTGGCAAGGTGCTGACTGACTGCGCTGACGTAGCAGTTTTGTCACATAACCGTTACGTCAGCGGGCGATGGGGTCGTCACTTCCCTACGCCATATTATTATTATTATTATTATTATTATTATTTAAAAGAGTTTTTCCTTAATAACAGCCAAACCGCAACGAACTTCTAATAATGCAGAAGCAAACTCTCCATTTTAATGAATTATGAATTTGCTGGCGAATAGTGTGGCTTTTAGCGTTTAATTTAAATAAAGACTTTCTCAACCGAGTACCATCGCGAATTAAAGCTGCACTCGTGGAAGTATAATTTAGTTTTTAATTGTATAGTTAGAAATGACGCCATTCAAAGTGAGGATTTACAGAAACAATTATAATACACCAACTTGACAGCTATCATACTCGACTTATTTTATAGGATGAGATGACAAACGACCTTGAATCCACCTTCTGGTAAGCGGCCATGGAAATTAGTTATATTGTCATGCCTTAAATGAAAGGTGTCAAAACCTGTTCTCTGGAAAAATTGGCTATCTTACCTTTCAAACGCAAACAACAAGGGGCGCACTGACAGAAACATCCGGGTAAAATATTACGATATCTATTTATACAGATTTCTTAAGTAGAGCAGGACAAATATGTGTTATTATATATTATATATAGTCCTTTTAAACATTACCAAATAATCAGGTTATGGTTTTTAATAAACTTGGTGAGTAAGTTAACACGCTTAATTAACAACTATAACACAAAAAGGATTATATGAATGGATTTTTATTACGGTAAGTAAAGGTTAAAAAAATAAAGAAATACGTGCGTTCACGTGCGTTACGATTTTGTGAAAAAAGCTGTCATAAAAAGCCAGAACGGGTAATAATAAACCATTTAGTACTATTTGACTTATTTTATTACGGAAACTAAAATTACCTCTCCGGGTACAATTTTGAGTCGATCGAGGCCATGAAACAAAATTCATTTGATGCGCCAAAGGATATAATATTTAAGAGCGTTTAAGAAGTGGTTGGGAGACAGAACAAGTGTTGAAATTAAAATTTTTGTAAAACCGACTTTAACAATAATAATTTATTGTTGACTAGCTGTTCTCCGTGAGTTCGCCCGCGTGAAATTTAGGGTTTTAATTATATTGCTCAGATCTCTAATTCTTTTTCTAAAATAAAAGCCTAAGTTATTCCTTATAACATCAACTAACTGCCAGTGAAAGTTTCGTCGAAATCTGTCCAGCCGTTTCGGAGATTAGCCGGAACAAACAGACCGACAGACAGACCGACAGACAGACAGACAAAAGATTAAAAAATTTGTGTTTTTATTATAAGTATCATTTCCGTATATACATTCATATGCATTTAGTAACGACTAATACCCTTTGAAACAAAAAAAGAATTTTCCAAATCGGTTCAGGCGTCTTCGAGTAGTCGGTTATAACATACAAAAAAAGATTCCGACGAACTGAGAACCTCCTCATTTTTTGAAGTTGGTTGGCAAAAGATTGAGATATTTGTGTTGTATCAAATCAAAACTACTTTGAAGACGACAAAGAAGACATTGATAATAAAACGAAAAAATGTATTTTATTTAATATATATATTTAATATATACCGAATGGTGAAGAAAATATATAGCGCGAAAGTTAATATTAAAAGGTGTCGAGGTAGACCGAGACTAACTTTCGAAAACCATGTGAGCAAATTGCTCGAAGAGGGGAGGGTCAAGAGTACTCGGATACCTAGACGTGCATGTATGAAGAAGATAATGAATCTGAAAGAAGCCAATGAGGTATGTAAGGATCGTGACACTTGGCGATCTGTTCTCTCTGGCTACCCCGTCAGGGATTGTGCGTGAAGATAAGTAAGTAAGTATTTATAAGTAAGTAAGTATTTGTAAGTATAATTCCTATATATATTATTGGGGGTCACTGTAGAAGCGTGCTCGTCGCGACCCCTGCCAGCCCTTTTCAGGGCTGCAATTCTACTTAGCTGCGCACCCATGCCAACGAGGGTTAGGGCGTCCCCCCAAGGCGACGCACACCAGCTCGTCCCCGTTGGTGTGGAATGCAGCGCGCAAAGCGGCGATGGGGATCGCCACCCGTCACGCACAGCCCGACACGGCGGAAGGTGGAGGACAGAGTGCAGAGTTGGCACGTGGAATTTTAGAGGAGGCATGAGAGATAAGACGAATGAGTTGATCGAAATAATGAAAGAAAGAGAATTAGATGTCGTGTGTATGTCGGAGACCAAACGGAAGGGCAGTGGTACTGAAGAGCTCACTGGCGGGGCGTTAGCTCTATGGTCCGGAGTCCCGGAGAGCGAGAGCGCCCACCAGGGAGTGGGGGTGCTGCTGTCGTCTCGGTTGGTCGATGTTATGACTGAATATAAGGTTGTGAACTCAAGACTTCTCTGGGTTCGCTTTAAATTGGGACTGACGAAGTTATTCCTTTTGGCTGTTTATGCGCGGGTAGCTTCGTCGTCCAGGGCTGAGCTGAAGGAGTTTTGGGAGAATGTAAGAGAAGTTCTAGATTTGGCTAGGGGAAACGAAAGAATTGTTTTATGTGGTGATTTGAATGGATGGGTTGGTACCGCTCGACCAGGGTACGAGTCGGTGCTTGGAAATTTTGGGGATGAAAGGGTTAATGATGCTGGCAAGCTTATACTGGCGGTATGCAAGGAAAAGGGTCTTCTTGTGACAAACACTATGTTTAATCACAAGAAAATCCATATGTATACTAGAGAAAGAAAGAATGAGAGAAGTATGATCGATTTGTTCCTGGTGGATGACTTACTGCGAAAACAGGTGATGGATACGCGAGTGTTCAGGGGTGCTGACCTGGGAACGGATCACTATCTAGTGATTACTAGATTTAGGGGTCTGTTCGCAGGTTGGCGCTACCGGACGGCAGTGACAGAACCACAGTCGGTCTGTCGCATCCGAAGTTGGAAGCTTCAGGAAGCGGATACTAGGGACAAATATCATGCGAGGGTAGCCGAAAAGCTTGACACCATCGATGTCAGAAATGAATGTATGGAAAGAACATGGCAGAACCTTAGGGATGGAATGGTAAGTGCAGCGGAAGAAGTGTGTGGAACGATTAAAAGAGGCAGTAGTAAAAGAAGAGATGCATGGTGGAATGATGAAGTGAAAGAAGCTGTAAAGAAGAAGAAGAAAGCGTGGTTAGACTACTTGGCCTCTAGTAATGATAAAGATATGAGAGAGAAGATAGAAGAAAGATATAAGCTGCAAAAAGTTCACACGAAAGCATTGATTGAGGAAGTGCGTGAAAGGTGTAGAATTGAAGCGGACGAAAGGTTGTCGCACAACTTTAAGGAGAACTCCAAACTCTTCTGGAAAGAGGTTGGAAGGACCCGACGTGGTGCGACGGCCTTAAGAATGAACAAAGTGCTTCCGAGAACTAATGACGTCCTCTCAGACAAATCGGACGTCATGCAGCGATGGAGCGAATTTTATAGAGAAATGTATGCGTGTGTGTATTGCGTATGTGTGATCTTAGTGAGGGATCCGGGGATGACGCCGAGACTGGTACGCCAGACCCGGACCTCGATGACACTGAGGTCATCAGTATGAAAGAGATTGAACGTGCGATTCGAAGTTTGAAATGTGGTAAGGCTGCGGGACTAGACAGAGTTACTGCTGAAATGGTCAAGTATGGTGGGCCTCGCGTCTGGGACAGCTTTCATCTGCTGTGCAATTTGTGCTGGCGGACGGGGGATGTCCCGGATGATTGGCGATCCGCAGTCATTGTGCCTTTATATAAAGGTAAAGGTTCACATTTTGACTGCGGGTGCTATCGGGCGATCAGCTTGACCAGTTTAGCAAGTAAAGTTTACTCGAAGGTTTTGACACGTAGGATGCAAGAGAAATCGGAAAGATTTCTATGGGAGGCACAATGCGGGTTTAGACCTGAAAGAGGATGCACGGATCAAATGTTTTCTCTCCGCATGATCACGGAAAAACTTCTGGCTGCTAACCAGAAGATTTTCTGTGCTTTTGTGGATCTTGAGAAAGCATTTGATAAGGTTGTAAGGAAGAAAATGTGGGAACTGTTGCCGGGGTATGGTGTGGATGGTCGATTGTTAAGGGCTGTGCAGTCACTTTACTGTGACTGTAAAGCCTGTGTGCGGGTAGGTCATGACCTGTCACCCATGTTTAGCGTCCAAACGGGCGTAAAACAGGGTTGTGTCATGTCTTCCTGGCTGTTCATACTGTATCTCGACAGCTGTTTACAGAAGCTGAAAGATAGCTGTTTGGGTGTAAAATTGGGTGACATTAAAGTAAATTGTCTGCTGTATGCTAATGATGCAGTGCTTATCAGAGGCAGAACTGCAGGCATTAGTCACGTGTATGAAATAGGAATGTGAAATAAAAGGTCCGCTTGAATGCTAATAAAACTAAGGTTCTGGTATTTGAAAGGGACGAAGAGAGAACGAAGTGTGAAATATGGGTAAATCAGGAATGTCTAGAACAGGTAAATGAAATTGTATACTTGGGGAGTGCTTTTAGCCGGGATGGAAGATGTGATTTAGATGTGGACAGGCGTGTCGCTGCCGGGAACAAAGTCAATGGTGCCCTGACTGCGTTAGTCAAAAGGCAAGGCGTAGTGAAGAGTGCACGCCTTGCAATACATAACGCAGTGTTGGTACCGACTTTGTTATATGGCAGCGAAACCTGGGTATGCCAGAAGAAGCATAAAAGCAAGTTGAATGCAGTGGAGATGCGATCTCTTCGTAAAATGTGCGGCGTTACCATGGCCGACCGGAAGCGAAACGAAGAGATTCGCAATATGGCAGGTTTGAAAGATAGCCTTATCACAAAAATTGATAAGGGCGTGCTTCGATGGTTTGGGCACGTTGAGAGAATGAGTGAAGACCGAACGGTGAAGAAAATATATAGCGCGAAAGTTAATATTAAAAGGTGTCGAGGTAGACCGAGACTAACTTTCGAAGACCATGTGAGCAAACTGCTCGAAGAGGGGAGGGTCAAGAGTACTCGGATACCTAGACGTGCATGTATGAAGAAGATAATGAATCTGAAAGAAGCGAAAGAGGTATGTAAGGATCGTGACACTTGGCGATCTGCTCTCTCTGGCTACCCCGTCAGGGATTGTGCGTGACGATAAGTAAAGTAATTCCTAGTACTTTTTTTAAAAGAGTGGTATTAAAAATTAAATCCCAGGATTTGCATTTATTGCTTACAAATTCTTTATTTTTTCTTCTATTCGTTAATAATATAATATAATTAATAATATAATTAAGTAATATGTCCACTGTAATTATTTTAGTGGTGTTATATTATTCGAAATTCAAAAATAATTTAATAAACACCGTCAGCTTCTTGAACTAAACATAAAATTCTTTAAACTTTCCAAGAAATATACCCTAGAGAAATTGCTGAACAAATGCTTCGACTTTGATCACTTGGGAATAATTTTAAGCGCTTTTGTAAAGCCCAGTACAGAAAACAGTGTTTATTATAATTTGTATGATAACAAAAAAGTAATAACTACACATACCTACATAGTATATATGTTACTTTATGTAACTATCATTTGAAGAGGTTCTACAGTTTGACATGACAACTCTCTGTCGGTATGGTTATTATAAATTGAAATACTTGTATCAGATTATTATCTCTTGTAATGCATTGAAGACTTAAGTGCACTGTGAAACGAAACTCGGTGCGATAGTTCGTAGTATTGTTTGATAATCTACTGAAATTCAATCGTAATAAATTAAACGCGGCCGAAGTCGCGGGGTGTTGCCCTAGTCTAGTGTAGGCTAGTCTTTAATAAAATGAATTTCCGCAAAATAACGCCTGGTTCTATTAATTATTTACACTATTACAATAATTGACAACCGCGCAAAGGCTTTTTCAATAACCCATCCAATTTAGCTAAGTGCAAGCTATACTTGCACTTGCTTGGGTTTCCTGTCAATGTATAATAGTATAATATATACTTTTTTAATATTTAAATGAAAGCCGTGATAGCACAAAAGATAAGTTCTCGTCTTAAAAAAACTATAGTATCATGTGAGTAAATCGAGTCCGATCCCAATACAGGAGTAATTTCATAAATATTCTATTTTGCTCATTTTAGCACGAAATTTAATTATATTGATAAAGTGAAATCCACGCGAGCAGGCAAAAAGTAGTTTAAAATATTTGGAGTCCATAATAAATGTATGTGTAATCAATATATTAATCTTTATTCTTGCCTTCTTACGAGTATATTCACATTTATAAATATCAGTTTAAAAGTTGTCCAAATCTGGTTTACGCACAAAAATATTTCACCAAGTTTAACAAAGTCATAGATTGCTTCAATAGTAATGAAAAAAGTTTGTAAAAATGAAGTAAGAGGTATTAGGCTTAATGTTTAAAAAAAATACTAAATTTAACTTTACAGTTTATCAATACGTATGTAATTTATAAGAACATAAAAATAACAGTTAATAAATTTATATGATGATTGAAAACTACGTATCCTATGCACAAAATAAAAACTAGTGTATTTGACATCAGCACTAACTAATAGTAGCGAACTATGAAAGTGATGTTTAATTATTGATATTTTTTCGAAATATTCTATATCTATTATTTATTCTCATTATTTAATTTCCTTCAAAATTCTTTTAGCATTGCCTCTTCCGTCGGCCGGTTTTATCTTATATAAGCATCATGTGTTTTAATGCCAACACCTGAGGCCACAATAACCCACAAAGAGAATTTAGTAAACCATGACGTGCGATTTAACGCAATCCATCGCTCTGTCCTTTTCTCTCGTAGGTCTTTTTGCACTTATGCCCCTAGGAAGTGGAAAATTGCTTTTTGGTATGACTATATTTTATTGATTTTCGGATATATTACATAAGCATCCTTTTCATAACATAAATGTCAATTGCAGCGAAGAGGTTTACTATTTATCACAAATGCAAACAAGGTTATAGGGTTTTCCCTAGGAATTTATGACTTGCTTGTGATTGCACCACGCACTCACAGAATACTTTCCCCGGACGAGCCAACCTATTTGTGCTATATATATATTACATTTTTTAAAACATCACCTCCACACTAGGATTTTCTCCTGTATCATGGGGCAGTTTACATACATAAATTGCACAAGGACAAACATCCAGACACGGAACAATTGTTTGTAGGCCGGCTTGTTCCGGGCGGGATTTGAACCCACGTCCCTCAGCGCTGCACCCCATTGTAATGTAGCTGCAACATGGCTCTACCACGCAAATTACAAAAAAAATATGATTTTTAGCTTTTTCAAAATCATATCAAACTAGTTTCAGCAGTAGAATTTAAGGATGAAATGATATATTTTATTTTTAGAAGCAATATTCAGTTTTACACACAAGAGTTAATCAACGTACAGTGCATTTTGCTCTAGTTCGCTTCTTGATGTATCGATCATTGCATATAGCCTTCAAACATTTTCTTGCAATTTTTTTTGAAATGCAGTTTATAAAGGAACTAGCTGTTCCCCGCGACTTCGCCCGCGTGTAATTTAGGGTTTTAATTATTTTGCGAGGAACCCTAATTATTTTTCTACAATAAAAGTAGCCTAAGTTACTCCTTATGACATCAGCTATCTGCCAGTGAAAGTCCCGTCAAAATCGGTCCAGCCGTTTTGGAGACTAGCCAGAAGAAACAGACAAAAATTTTAAAAAGTTTATTTTTATTATAAGTACTGTTTATACTTTCATATGCATTTAGTAAAACGCTGTAATTTTGACATTTACTGCAATTTTATTTATTTGTATAGATGGTCGATAATGTACTAAGCGATTTTTCTTAAAATCTATAGTACGCAAGCAAATTGGTGAACTCGACATGGTTAATACCAATCTTATCAGTCTTGTGCGCAGGCATAAAGTAGATGTGCCTTTCGGTATTTTAAAGGTTACATTTCGGAGAGTTTTATCAACCATTTAGTTTGCGTGCTTTATCATTTTCGGCTTCATCACGACTTCCCATCAGGTGTAACAGTAGTCAAGCACTGGCTTACTTAATCTTATAATACTTAAATAACTGGGTTCGATCCAGCCAAAACAAAAAAACATTATTAACTTCAATTTAAAGTGATACTTTGCCATCTGATCGGCGATGAATCGAAGCAACTTAAGGAAATCAATTTATCTAATTAATATAATATTTTTAAGACATCAAGCCCGCCAACCAGCACTGGTGCAAAGCAGCGAATCAATTGCTCCAGAAATCTTACGAACAGCGTGACTTAAATACTCACTGTATTAAATAAGTTAAATTTTTGATATAATTATAAACGTCAGTAATTTTTTTTTGGCCATAAAAATAACCGACTTTACTCACCACTTACTAAATAAAAAATGCACAGCGGCAGATAAACCATCTAAATGGACTCCTAGGCAGGAAAAAACCCTAACACCGAGTGATATAAGTAAGTATAGGGCAATTCATTCTGTAGAGAGAGTATGGAACAAATATTAAAATATATAGGTAGGAAGAAAGGAAAATGAATTCATAATTAGTAAAATTGTATTCATCATTATTATTTATATATTTAAGCCACGAAAAACGCTAGCACCAAGCGCCTTCAGCGAACACAAGCAAGAACAAATGATATCAAACAAAATTTCCTCTCAAGAAATATTTTCGCATAATGGATACCAATTTTTATTCAACGGGAAACCTTTTAGACCACAGGCTTTGCACCTAATACAAAAGAAGTAATTTAAAAAAATTATATTAGTATAACAAGTAACTTGGAAAGCATTTGAGAGAAACAGGCTACTAACTCTTTAACAGTGGTAGAGCCAGGCAGCAGCTTTTGCTGTCGCACGGATGGGCCGGCTTGAACCGGGGTGGCTTGAACCACGACCTCACAGAAAACCTGCGTGAAGTAGAGGTTTACCTCTGCGTTTCGCTTGGTGAGTGCAGGTGGCCGGAGGCCCATTTACTGGAAATGAGGCATTCCATCTTAGTCCTCACGGGTGACAACGCATCTACATTTTGATTTCTAATAGAGGATAGATCTACATCTATCCTCTATTAGAAATCAAAATAGATGTCTATGGGCCGCAGCAAGCACTTACCATCAGGTGGACTGTGTGCTCGTTTGTCACCCTTATCCTATAAAAAAAAAATAACCCTAACCTACCGATAACCGGAGACCTTTTTTACTGGAAACTAGGCTTTCCATCTTAGTCCTCAGGCATGACAACGCACCCACATTTTGATTCTTAAATCCTTTTCTACTGGGGTTTTTCCATCTTTTTGTCGTAAAGCATTTGTCCTTCCTCTTCCAACTTCTATACTTCCCTTTCTTTCAAAGATTTTAGAATCAGCTGCACACAAACAGCTATACATAAAAATATAGTATTAAATATAATATTTTTTTATATATATATATATATATTTTACATATATAAAAATAAATTTCTTAGTCCCTTACGATTGTAAGGTGTTGGTTTTCGTCCCGGACATAGTACAACCACAGCTCTCCTTAAAGTTCTCGAGGACGTACGAGAGGGTATGGAGGGGTCAAAATTAGTAGTTCTCATATTAATTGACTTCTCTAATGCTTTCTGTACAGTCGATCATGGCATTCTTCTTGCTATCTGTAAATACATAGGTTTCTCTTCGTCAATTTTGGATTGGTTATCAACTTATCTTCGTGGTCGCCAGCAAAGAGTTAGGGTCAATCAACAGTCTTTCTCTGATTGATCTGATCTTGCTACTGGCGTTCCACAAGGCGGAATTCTTTCTCCTTTATTATTTTCTATGTTTATAAATCTCATAACTGTAAATTTCAATTGCTCCTACCATCTGTATGCTGACGATTTACAGTTGTACGCTCAGATTGATCCAGCAGAGGTAAACTCTGCGATTGAAATTTTAAATCTAGATCTTCAGGCCATCTGCGACTGGTGCATAAGTTATGGAATTGCTGTCAATCCTGCTAAATGTCAAGCCATAATCTCGTCTAGCTAAATTAGACTTCAATTCACTGGAGCCTATGTTTACAATAGCACAAGTATTCCTCTTAGACACGTAGTTAAATACCTTGGGTTAATGATTGATGCTAATTTAAGTTGGCAATCTCAGGTAGCTGAGATAAGCCGGAGAGTGACAATCACCCTGCGTGGCCTTTATCGTTTCAAGAATTTCCTTCCAACCGAGACTAAGGCTATGTTGGTGCGAACACTTGTTTTACCGGTCATTGATTATGCTGATGTGTGTTACCCTGATGTGAGTCAAATACTTCTGTGCAAATTGGATCGTTTGTTAAATAATTGCATCCGTTTTATTTTTGGCCTTCGTAAATACGATCATGTATCCTTATATCGTTCTTAGCTTAAATGGCTCCCTATCCATAAGCGTAGATGCATCAGAATTCTTCGCACGCTATTTTCCATCCTATATGATCCATGCACTCCCCAATACCTGAAATGCAAGTTTCAGTATTTGGGTTCTTCCCACGATCGTAACCTCAGATCCTCCGAGGGAACTACTTTATGTTTAAATAAAACTAATTTTACGGATTTTATCGCGTATATTAACTTATTTTATATTCCCGACGTTTCGAGCACTTTACAGCACCCATGGTCACGGGCGGGACTGAGGTGTATGACGTCCCAATGTCATAGTTAACCACGGCTACCTCCAGATTAAAAATTATTAATTTTTGTTCCGATCCACGCAGTATGAACTTACAGTATCATGAAGTCTTGCAGTTGTATGCTTGGGTTGGGATTTAATTTTATTAATTATGGGATCCCAAGCAGATGGTAGCACCCAGCCATCTTCTCTATTGAAATTAGGATGTTTCTTGATTTCAATAGCCTCGCGAATCATCCTTGGAAGAAATCGGTGTTCTTTAGCGAGGATTTGTGGTCTATCAAATCTAATGTAGTGACGGGGGCGATCCTGTACGTGTTCACAGACTGCAGACTTCCCGGAGCGTCTATTCTTCACATCAGCTATGTGTTCTTTAACACGGGTTTTTATAGATCTTTTAGTTTGTCCTATATAAGAGAGACCACATTCACAATCAAGCTTGTACACTCCTGCATCTTGCAGAGGAATATTACACTTGACTGATGGTAAAAACTGACTAATCTTCTTCGGCGGCTTGAAATATGTTTTAATGGAAGCCCGCTTCAAGATGTAGCCAATCTTGTCAGTGACACCTCTGACATATGGCAGTACAGCAGGCACTCGCTCGACTGTGGCCGGCTTCACTCGTTCACTGTGACGTAGGCGCGGGACCCGAAGCTTATTGTCGTGCAAAACTTGCTTGACGTGTTGGAGCTCGGCGGCCAGGTGTTTACTGTCACAGATCCCTCGTGCTCTCTGAAACAAAGATTTACCCACGGTAGCTAACTGTGAAGGATGGTGGTGAGAATCACCGTTTAAATATCTATCTGTATGGGTCTTTTTTCTATACACAGTGTGGCTCAAGGTGTTATCAGGATTCCGAATTACTAACACATCTAGAAAAGCTAAAGAATTGTTTGCCTCTAACTCCATTGTGAACTGAATTTTAGAATTTAAGGAGTTAAGATGGTCTAGAAATGCAGTTACTTTATCTAAAGGGAGAATTGTGAAAGTGTCGTCTACGTACCGCTTGTAGAATCTTGGGTTTACGGGAGAAGTACGCAGGGCTTTCTCCTCAAAGTCCTCCATGAATATATCGGCAACAATGGGAGATACAGGTGAGCCCATCGCCACTCCATCTACTTGCTTGTAGAACTCCTCCTTCCACAATAGGTAGCCAGATGTAAGGCAGTGTCTAAGTAATACTGCATATTCTACGGGCATGTTGTTTTGCTCTAGCCTTCTAGTAACAATCGAGATGCAGTCTTCAACAGGTAAGCATGTGAACAGAGACTGCACATCAAAACTGACCATAGTTTCATTGTCTGCCAGATGTAGGTCTTTAATCTCGCTGACAAAATGGTAGGAATCCTTTGTGTGTGCTCTTGTATGTCCCCTGAGCGGTGAGAGTATATTCGCTAAGTGTTGAGCCAATTTGTAAGTTGGTGAATCGATTTGGCTTACTATAGGACGTAGTGGAGCATTGGGCTTGTGTATTTTTGGTAACCCATACAATTTCGGTGGTTTGGCACACGTAGGTATTATCGATTTTACGTCTAGATTTAATCTTTCGGAGTGTTTCTTTATGAGATCACTAGTTGTTTTGAGTGTGTTATTTGTTGGGTCATTTTTAACCTTTTTATAAGTACTTGCATCCGACAAAAGTTCTTGTATTTTAGAATTATAATCCGACGTATCCATGACTACCGTGGCGTTTTCTTTATCTGCGCGGAGAATCGTGAGTTCTCGTTTATTGCGTAGGTTATTCAACGCTTTAAATTCGTCTTTAGGTAGATTCGGTTTTGGTGTTGAGCTTCGACGTAACATAGACGAAATGTCTTGACGTATCGCTTCCAAATCTTCCTTTCGCATATTGTTTTTATATAAACAGTCCTCGACGCTGCAAATAATTTCTTCGTACGGTAATTTTTTAGGTGTTAAAGCAAAATTAAGGCCTTTCGATAATACTCTAATTGTTGCATCATCCAGAGTTTGTTTTGACAGATTATAGACCGCGCTTAATCTATGATCCGCGTTCGTAGTCAATGGTTGCGTTTCGTTCTCACGTTGACTCAGATGTTTGACATTTAATTTGGTACATATAGTAAAATATCAAAAATTAACGACCAAATTAAATGTCAAATGTCAAACATCTGAGTCAACGTGAGAACGAAACGCAACCATTGACTACGAACGCGGATCATAGATTAAGCGCGGTCTATAATCTGTCAAAACAAACTCTGGATGATGCAACAATTAGAGTATTATCGAAAGGCCTTAATTTTGCTTTAACACCTAAAAAATTACCGTACGAAGAAATTATTTGCAGCGTCGAGGACTGTTTATATAAAAACAATATGCGAAAGGAAGATTTGGAAGCGATACGTCAAGACATTTCGTCTATGTTACGTCGAAGCTCAACACCAAAACCGAATCTACCTAAAGACGAATTTAAAGCGTTGAATAACCTACGCAATAAACGAGAACTCACGATTCTCCGCGCAGATAAAGGAAACGCCACGGTAGTCATGGATACGTCGGATTATAATTCTAAAATACAAGAACTTTTGTCGGATGCAAGTACTTATAAAAAGGTTAAAAATGACCCAACAAATAACACACTCAAAACAACTAGTGATCTCATAAAGAAACACTCCGAAAGATTAAATCTAGACGTAAAATCGATAATACCTACGTGTGCCAAACCACCGAAATTGTATGGGTTACCAAAAATACACAAGCCCAATGCTCCACTACGTCCTATAGTGAGCCAAATCGATTCACCAACTTACAAATTGGCTCAACACTTAGCGAATATACTCTCACCGCTCAGGGGACATACAAGAACACACACAAAGGATTCCTACCATTTTGTCAGCGAGATTAAAGACCTACATCTGGCAGACAATGAAACTATGGTCAGTTTTGATGTGCAGTCTCTGTTCACATGCTTACCTGTTGAAGACTGCATCTCGATTGTTACTAGAAGGCTAGAGCAAAACAACATGCCCGTAGAATATGCAGTATTACTTAGACACTGCCTTACATCTGGCTACCTATTGTGGAAGGAGGAGTTCTACAAGCAAGTAGATGGAGTGGCGATGGGCTCACCTGTATCTCCCATTGTTGCCGATATATTCATGGAGGACTTTGAGGAGAAAGCCCTGTGTACTTCTCCCGTAAACCCAAGATTCTACAAGCGGTACGTAGACGACACTTTCACAATTCTCCCTTTAGATAAAGTAACTGCATTTCTAGACCATCTTAACTCCTTAAATTCTAAAATTCAGTTCACAATGGAGTTAGAGGCAAACAATTCTTTAGCTTTTCTAGATGTGTTAGTAATTCGGAATCCTGATAACACCTTGAGCCACACTGTGTATAGAAAAAAGACCCATACAGATAGATATTTAAACGGTGATTCTCACCACCATCCTTCACAGTTAGCTACCGTGGGTAAATCTTTGTTTCAGAGAGCACGAGGGATCTGTGACAGTAAACACCTGGCCGCCGAGCTCCAACACGTCAAGCAAGTTTTGCACGACAATAAGCTTCGGGTCCCGCGCCTACGTCACAGTGAACGAGTGAAGCCGGCCACAGTCGAGCGAGTGCCTGCTGTACTGCCATATGTCAGAGGTGTCACTGACAAGATTGGCTACATCTTGAAGCGGGCTTCCATTAAAACATATTTCAAGCCGCCGAAGAAGATTAGTCAGTTTTTACCATCAGTCAAGTGTAATATTCCTCTGCAAGATGCAGGAGTGTACAAGCTTGATTGTGAATGTGGTCTCTCTTATATAGGACAAACTAAAAGATCTATAAAAACCCGTGTTAAAGAACACATAGCTGATGTGAAGAATAGACGCTCCGGGAAGTCTGCAGTCTGTGAACACGTACAGGATCGCCCCCGTCACTACATTAGATTTGATAGACCACAAATCCTCGCTAAAGAACACTGATTCCTTCCAAGGATGATTCGCGAGGCTATTGAAATCAAGAAACATCCTAATTTCAATAGAGAAGATGGCTGGGTGCTACCATCTGCTTGGGATCCCATAATTAATAAAATTAAATCCCAACCCAAGCATACAACTGCAAGACTTCATGATACTGTAAGTTCATACTGCGTGGATCGGAACAAAAATTAATAATTTTTAATCTGGAGGTAGCCGTGGTTAACTATGACATTGGGACGTCATACACCTCAGTCCCGCCCGTGACCATGGGTGCTGTAAAGTGCTCGAAACGTCGGGAATATAAAATAAGTTAATATACGCGATAAAATCCGTAAAATTAGTTTTATTTAAATGTGTAGTGTTCGCGTAAATATAAGAAATCATTAACTACTTTATGTGTTTTTCCTCGCCGTACTAAATTTATGTCTCAGTCTTTTGCCGCTGAGGCCATAAGGCTATGGAATAAATTACCTCCTCATATCAGGAAACCGACTTCTGTTGCAGCCTTTAAAAGAATGGTGACTGACACTACCTTTCCTCTTTCAGCAACTGACCTTCTTATTTAAATGTTCCTGTATAAGTGTATTATGAATTACTTAAGTTGTTTTTGTATAAAATGTTTGTATGTAAGTATGTTTAAAATGTAAGTATTATGTATTGTTTGAAATTATATATGTTTATGTATCATGTATAGAGTATATTATTTAGGTTATTTGTAGTTATATATATTTATTTTTGTATTTACAATTATAGTATGTATATGTTTATATTTACATTCACGTATATATTCTCAAGTTTTTATGGCAGCTGCTTAAGTTTCTCTGCTTAACTCGTGGTTGACTGGTAGAGAATGCCTAAAGGCAATAAGTCCGCCAAATAATGTACATCTTAAGTGCAATAAAGATTTTTAAATAAATAAATAAAAATAAATGTAGATGTCTATGGGCCACAGCATCCACTTACCATCAGGTGGACTGTGTGCTCGTTTGTCACTCTTATTCTATAAAAAAGATGACCCGGGATAGTTTTTGACTCAACATATTTCATAAAACGTGGCAATCATCATCGACATCATCATGACAGCCTATCAAAGGTGCTAATCATAGGCCTTCCTCATAATGGGGTACTTGCGTACCGTAGTTGACTTTTTTCATATACAGTTTCAAATAAAAAAAAAAATTAAAATACAGAAAATTTTATCGGTAGAATTTTGTTACAGTGGCGTAACATTCGTATTGGTTTAGTTTTAATTCACTCCTATAAATTTTAGCCGACACTAGAATGCACCTGCACATGACGAAAGAAATGTGAATAAAATGCATTAAAAGTTTCAAGCTAAAGTCTAACGTATTTTGCTGGTGTAATAACTTTTCCTAAAATTTTATTTCGCATATTATATCTAAATACATTATAGTTTAGTAAGGTTCTTGATCGCTGCGTGGAGGCATGTATGCAGATTCAAATCCTAGTCAAAGCTTAAACTTGTATATCACACACACTTAACCTGAGTTTGAATTCTAAAATTCATCAGATTTTATCTCAAAAGTAATGGAACAATTTAATGAATGTTCTTTTGTTGGCACGTAGCTTATATCCGAGGTAGCTTAGAAACTGGGCGTGACCTTAAATTTCATAGTACGTTATGTAGACTTTATTGATGAATAATAAATTTGTAATCTGTCATTTTATGGATGTCGACTATGTATATACATAGTTAATTGCGACTTTTGATGATTTTTCAAAAAAGGCAATGTGTTACATTGATGAATTATACATGTAAATGTATTTATTTAAAGTGGATATAAATTAGCTTAGACAGATCAGAATCGTCAATGACCGAGTTCTTTATGAGCGGCTCCATTCACTGGCGTTTTGAAAAGATGTTGCATATCTTTGTATTTTTTACGCATATTCCACCATCGCACATCATGATAAAGTTTACGATATCATCCTCAGCTACCAGAATGCTATGCCCATTTTTTTAAAGGACCGGCAACATTTCAACCATCGAATTAATAATATATGAATTATCCTAAACCTGGCACTGAAATCAAAAATGAAAATATTGTTCCTTGTCCGCATTATCATCATTAAATCCTTTCACAATTCCATAAAACAGGGACCTCAGCCACCTGCATCTACTGACTTAATTAAATCGAAACTGATTTATATTATGAAAATTACAGCTAAAAGTTTTACTTTTTTCTTTATTCAAATTGATTATTTAACTTAACATAGAAAACTATGATAAACTTTTCATTAGTAATTGATACAAAACTATCCATAAAATATATATCGTAACATAGATATTCACTTATCCTACCAATAGAACTGTATTTAATGTTCAATATTAACACATCGATTATTGAGCTATTTTCACATCATTTACTATCTAAAGTTTCGATTAAAGCTTTGTGTGTATTATCAAGTTTGGCCTCTCAATACATTTATGAAAATGTAATGTACGTACACAAAAATAAAAGTAGTTTTACAAAAATAAGTGATATTCATTCTGTAAATACTAGGAACAGACACAAGCTAGTAGTACCGGTTACTCGACTCCATCGAGTCAGTAATTCATTCTTGGGGCGATGTATACGCTTTTACAACAAAATTCCAGAAAATATACAAAATTTGACCTGCTCAAAGTTCAAAAACTTTATTAAACTAAGTTTGTATAAAAAGGGTTATTATAGTATTAAAGAATTTATAGATGATAATAACCCCTGGAAATGAGGTGATCGCTACCAAGCTATTTCTAATTTGTTGTGTTGTTAATTTGTGTAACATACATGATTGTAAGCTGTTATTTTTAAAAAAAAGTCCCGTTGGGTTTCTTGCTGGTTCGTCCCAGGACAGAGGTTTTTTTTTCGAACCAGTGGTAATTATACAAAGGAGTGACTTTCAATAAGCATTATTTATAATCTATATTGAATAAAAAAGTTTCTGTTTCTGTTCTGTTTCTGTTTCAAGAGCATGTTGCTATTCATTCTGCTTACACAATATCCGTAAAATTCATTTGCGTCTTACGATTTACCCAATAGCATAAAAGTTTATTTTTATTTATTTAGTTAAGTAACACAATAGAAAATAATATCTAAACATGAACTACATACAAAAATTGTGATCTGAATGGTATTCTAAAACACGACAAAGGGGTTCTTTTTAGCGGTAAACGCGCAAACTTTTGTCTTCTGGTGATTGAACTGGAATAGATTTAATCGCCCCCAATCCGAGACTTTGTCCAGCAAAGACTCGACTTCAGACAAAATTTTGTCCCGGTACTCGGCGACGTTTTCCCAAGAAATATTGGCACGGCCGGTATATAAGGCATCACCAGTGCTGTTGTCTGCATAGCAATGAATGTTACCAGTTTGAAACATATCATTGATATGCAGGAGAAACAGCATCGTTGATAGCACGCAGCCTTGTGGAACACCAGCGTTGATAGACTTGAAATCAGAGCATGCACCGTCTACTACGACTTTAATGCTCCGATCAGTAAAAAAACTGGTGATCCATTTGCAAAACTTCTCGGGAAGCCCATAGAAAGGAAGCTTCGAAAGAAGCACTTTGTGCCAGACCCGATCGAAGACCTTCGCTATGTACAAACTAACACCCAATGCCTCTCCCTTGGACTCTACTGCCTCCGCCCATCTATGAGTCAGGTAGACTAGAAGATCACCAGCTGGTCGACTCCGACGAAAACCGTACTGGTAACATAGTGAAATTTAATAACAACGACTCCTCTTTGTATTTGCTTCATGGTCGGCAGTGTGTTCCCCCCGTCATCTAGAGTCTAGTTGGACGTAAAGAGAGAGCTCAACAGATCGGCTTTCTCCTTTGCAACATGGGCCAGTGAGTCGTCCTCTCTGTGCAGAGATGGAAGAGATGGCTGTCAGAAGTTCCCTTGGACAGCCTTGACGAGAGACCAGAATGCACGGGTTCCCGAAGGACGGCGAACTAGCTTCTCGTCAATTCTGCCGATGTGCTCTGACCTTGCCTTGGCGATGACGCTTTTGAAGGACCTGAAGACGGAATAATATTTATTTTTAAGAGCGCTGGTGTTTACATCCCGAGACGTTGATGCGTCAGCCCAGGGCCGGTAGCACTCCTGCTTATAGTGTGACGCTATTTTACAGGAGCGACCAAACCATGGCTAGAATCTGCCTCCGATGGGCACCACAGAGGATGGAATAAAAAGTTCCATATCCTGAAGTACCACATCAGCAACAGAATCGGCAACAATGCTGGGATCTTCCGGCGAGAAGCAAACCCAACCCCAAGGGCCTACCCTTGAGGATGTAAAAACCGACCGGATCCCATCCTAATTGGTCGACTTATAGTTCCAAACACGGTGGTAAGCTGCATATCGCAACTGTGATTGAAGCGTGAGTGGCACCGTACTCCGGATCAAATAATGGTCCAAAGAGCCCAGAGGGGCATCGACGGAGACCTGATATCCGTCTGAATGAGAGGTCAGCAGAAGGTCCAACAGTTAAGGTACATGGTCCTCCACATCTTCGATCCGCATAGGCAAAGTAACCAGTTGTGTTAGACCATATGCCAAGACAAAGTCACAGACAAATCTACCCGTATGATCGGTTAAACAAGAACCAAGCCATTCAGCGTGGTGGGCGTTAAAACCACCGAGTATCACGAGCTCTGCGGATGGTACCTGTTGTAGAACGGAATCTGCAGCCATTTCGACGTGGTCGATGAGTTGGTCTGTGTCGGCATTACCGCTATGGGATCTATAGAGGAACCGTAGAGGCAGGGATGGTTGTCGCTGTCTACGCACAACCATAAGATTGGACAGAAGACTGCCGAGGCGTCGAAAACAGATGTCCTCTCTGACGTGTACGCAAACTCCAGCCCGGGGGACAAAGGAGTGTTCTAATTTGTACCCCGGGTAGGAGAGATATGAAGTATCAGCCGGAGAGGATACCTGAGTCTCAGTTAAAAAGAGCAAGGCCGGCTTCGCCATCTCTAAATGATAATGGACAGCGTTAAGGTTTGAATGAATTCCCGGATAGCGTGACAGGGGTCGCCTTCGTTTAATTACTCCGCTTGCCTTGAGCAGTATTAGTCGAGCGGAATTTTGCCCCCCACCCCCAGAATATGCGGGGCAGCCTGAGCACCCACGATCATGAGTGGAGTAGTTCGGCCGTGGATGCTCAGCGAGAGATTCTCTAGGAGTGCTGGTACCCACCTGGGCTAGTCTTTTATTTAATTCCGCTACCATGTTGATGGGGGGGGGGGGCGGAATTTAGCCTACGGCCACCTGCACTCACCACCTCTACTTCACGCTGGTATTCTGTAGGGTCGTGGTACCACCCCGGTTCGAGCCGGCCCATCCGTGCGACAGCAAAAGCTGCCGCGTGGCTCTACCACTGTTAGAAATGTAAAGTATTGTGTTATGTATTAGAAAAGTAAAGTAAAATTGCAGCCTATTTACGTCCCACTGCTGGGCACTGGCCTCCTCTCATTTCTGAGAGGGTTTTAGGGCAAGGAAATGTCCGCCGCGCTGCCCTAATGCGTGTTGGCGAACTTCACATGTCTTTGAAATATTTTTTTCTTATTTCTCGGACATGCAGGTTTCCTCACGATGTTTTCCTTCACCACAGAGCACGTGGTAAATCAGCACTTAAAATTGCAATTAACAATTTCATTGAACACGGATTATTCGGGAGTATTAGAATTCCTATATATATATTAAATAACTTGAAGCTCCCTTTATAATCAAATAAATATATTGAACGATTCAACAATTTGTATAAATCTTATCGATGCATTGTAAGATAACATAGATAAATAATCATTATTTTATTATTACTGGCTTTATATATATGTATATATGACTCAAAGATGGTGTGTGTGTGTCTGTGTGTGTGTGTGTGTGTGCGTATGTGTGCGAGCCCTTGTGTGTGCGTGTACGTATGTTATGAAAGTAATATTTAGTTATTGTAAATTGTTTGACTGTTAATAAGCTGTTGTTATCTTGAACAAAAAAAGATAATATCGTAATCATTATTAACTAGGTACCTACATTAAAATGAGAACTATTTGCTGTAAATCTGAAGCGATTTTCTCATCTAAATATTTCTGTGGTAAACTAAACTTATAAAACAGGAAAGGTTATGAAATACATAAACCGAGTGTAGCAACAAATAAGAAAAAAATATTATGACAGCTTGTTTAAGCATTCCATATTTCAAATGTGTATGCAGGTCGCGGGCCGCGTTCCTTACGCATACATATTTATATTTCTATCCCTTTGAAAATTTTCTAGCCTCAGTGTGAAGAGCCTTACATTCCGGAGAAAGATGTTCAGTCATATAAATTTTTCGCTCTTTACTAAGTAATTCAAGGTTATCGGTATTCAAGGGATTTCCTTTGGGGATTTATTATAACGATAGCATGCAGGAAGAACTTGATCTCTTAAACGTGGTTAAATGAAGATACCAATAATATTTCGAAGATCATCGGAAAAAATCTCGAATTCAACAACTTTACAGCAGGAATGGATTTATTTTTTTATCATTATCTGTAGATCAACTGTTTTACATATATTGCGAAATAACACCATCGGATTGTTAGTTTTACTTTCCGGTATCAATTGACTTTCGAAATTTTGATTACGGTATTTTTTCCTATAGATGTTAAGCGAATGTTTTAATTATTTATCTCTCTTTGAAATCGTAATTTCAAATTGTAGATGTTTTATTATTTGACAGTTATTTTCAGTTTCGAAGATGATTCGTCTTGAAGCATAGACCATTGAAAATCCGATAGATAAATATGACATTTTTTATCCAACAAGGTACTAATTTTATCCATTTGACGACATTCTCGTCACTTTTCGAAATTATTTAGTATTCCATTGATGAACAGTTGACGAGAACAAGGGACATGTTCATTGATTTATCTGTGAGTGGTGCTAGCGTTTGTTGAACAGGCGGATTGACATTCGATCTTTTACGTTAAATAATATTACTTGAAGAAGGGCAAATCCACTTTGATTTATATTCAGTCTTTCATGCCATCAATTGTTCTTTTTCAATTGATATTCACTCAATATGATATTTTGAATGACAGCGATTACTTACAGTCCAAAAAACAAACTTTGCGGAGTAATTTTTTGTACTTTAAAATAGAGCAATTCATTTTTCTGTTAATCACAAACTAAGCAATTTTATAAATAAAGTTAAAAAATAAGAACTAAACCTAAAAGTCTCTGGTAGCTGGATGCGATCTTGGGCCTCGTATATGCGTAACTTATATGCGTAAGCCTCAGAGACAATCAGTCTTCAATGGTATAGGCGAAATAGCGATGCCCTTTTTTAGGTATTTGTACGTGAAATAGACTTATACGCATTGCATGCTCGATGCAAAAATTTACAAATGACCGCAACGCAACTTTAAAAAAATAATGAATACCAAAGTTTATCTTCACAATTATGAGGATTAGGTCGCAAAATGCTAATCAAACACTGCATCTTTTGATATTGGTATAGAATTAGTTACAACACTACAAACAACATTTATTTTAGTTGAGAAACAAGTAGTGAGTGATACTGTCACTGTCTGCGTTATATTCCGATGATTTAGTGTTAGAAATTTTATACTCTCTAGCTAATTGGCATGGAAAAAGAAAACAACGCGCTTTCATTCTTTCACAGACTAAGGTAGCCTGTCACACAGCCTTGATAATACTTACTCTTTCTCATACAAACAAGTAGGTGCATTACAGCTTAGCCGCTGAAATGAGAAAGAGGAAATAAGCAACCTAGCAGAAGAGAGCCGTACCACCTAAGACGGAGATATGATACAAACTATTATTTAGAACATATGTGAATAACTTAACAGATACACATATATTTTGAAACAATAAACAAATACAAATTAGCATAGATGGTAGATATGATAAGGATATAGAACGACGAGTGAACGCAGGAAACAGGGTGAATGGGGCTCTACACTCTATTGTGGGAAGTCAGAATGTGTCCAAAAAGGCACGTATAGCTATTTACAATGCTGTGTTAGTCCCTATTTTAATATATGGTAGTGAAAGTTGGGTGTGGCAGAAGAAGCATGAGAGTAGAATAAATGCTGTAGAAATGTGGTCATTAAGGAGTATGCTAGGGCTAAATCTGAATGACAAAGTGAAAAATTGTTTGATAAGAGAAGAGTGTGGTTTGCAAAATGATGTTGTGACCAGGATTAAGAAAGGAATACTTCGGTGATTTGGTCATGTAGAAAAAATGAATGAGGAAAGAGTGACAAAGCAAATTTATGTTGCAGATGTGAACGGCAGAGTCGTGAAGGGACGCCCTAGGCGAAAGTTTATCGACCAAATTGGCGATATATTGAAAATTGGCCAAATCAAAAGTACCTTTAACCGACGAGCGTGTATGCGTAGGTATATGGATGTGGAGGAAGCGAGAGAGGTGTGTCAGGATCGTGCCAAATGGAAGTCCATACTCTCTGCCTACCCCTCTGGGTAACCAGCGTGTTTATGATATGATATGAAACATGACGACACCCTGTTATAGCCAGAGAGAACAGCAAAAACCACGAAGTCCCGAAGTCAAGTAATTGTCACGCGGGCTTTCTAATTATGACACTACGTAATGAAAAGACCGTTGTTAGTCAGTCAGGTGCTCTGGTTTTGTAAAATATAATAAAGTAAAGTAAAGTTGCAGCCTATTTACGTCCCACTGCCGGGCACATGCCTCCTCTAATTTCTGAGAGGGTTTTAAGGGCAAGGAATTGTCCACCGCGCTGCCCTAATGCGTGTTGGCGAACTTATATATTTTCGAAATATTTTTTTCTTATTTCTCAGACATGCAGCTTTCCTCACGATGTTTTCCTTCACCGTCGAGCACGTGGTAAATCAGCACTTAAAATTGCAATTAACAATTTCATTGGTGCCGGCGGGGATCGAACTAGGATTGCTCGAGTACCGTGAAGCTTACAGCGAGCGCTAACCATCTGAGCAACCACGGCTCTTTTACACGTAAAATATAATGCAAATTCATATTATATTCATTTATTATACCGGTTTTATATATTGGTCACGAATTGAATTAAAAAGTAAAAAAAATAAACAATAACTTAAAATATGTATTTTGTTACACGAAGACATTATTCTTTAATATCTTAACCTACATCTCCACTTACTAACAGGTGAATAGAAGTCGAGTCAAGAGGAAGTGACTTAAAGCAGTTAATAAAGTTAAATATGTATGACTACTAATGTATGACTCCTCTTAAATATTTACCAAAGTTCTGACAGCGACTTAATGGACTTATAAAATAACTACGTTGCACAGAGGGCATAACTTTTAATTAAATATAAAACATAACCGTGTCTTGCACTGAAGTTATAATTATAATTGGAAAATTCAATTTTATTCGGTTTATACTATTGAAAGCAATGCCTCAACTTTATATGATCTCAATTAGTTGGTTTTCTGGTGTCACTTTCTCTTCATTCTATAACCTAATATTTGCACTAGTTAATTCTGCATTTGCTCCGCTATCTACTCTAAGTCCACACCAAACGTGATAAAAAACCTTTGCTGATATAATATTGATATGTATATATCAATATTATATATTTTAAATAATATGTTAAATAATTTTTTTTTTTTTGGTTGCGACTCTACCACACTACCCTAGCTCTCACCACACTATCAAAGGTTGGCTGGCATAGAATGCCTTTTTAGTATTAATTTCGCCTTTGTACCAATTATTTTGAGTGCAATAAATAATCTTTTATTTATCTATCGTTGGTAAATTAAGTTTTGTAAACCACCTAATATACACAATGACCTGCTATAAGAAGACGTGAGATTTTTTTAGTATCTAGTGTTTACAGCAACCATAGAGTATAATGAGCTTTTGGTTTTACTTACTACACCACGATACTGAATCTGCAACATAAGAAATGTTCTTATTTTTTTAATCTTTATTTACTCTCCCCAAAATAAGGCAATAAAGTAAATACAGATCATATATTTAATTCCCTAAAAGCTCAAAGCCCTGAAATAACAGTAAATTCTACTTATGTAAACTCATCTATTATGTGAATAAGTTTACAAGCGAGAGCTATAACCCTCGAAAAAAAACGCGTACTGTAATTAAAAAAGTTACTTGTAAAAATATAACAGTTCTTTATAAAAAAGGCACATTTATCAACTTCGAACTTTTTAAGATATAATTTATATTACACGAAAATACCTAATATATTATACTTGTACCTTGTCGTTAATAATTTATTTATTTACACCACCACCAAATATTTGTACAAAAGGCGATCTTAATGCTATATGGCATTCTCTACCAGCTAACCTTAGGTAGAACAGAGAGTGAATTTGGGCAGTTAATTTGTCATGATATGATTCAGTTCAAATATGTACATGCAACACATACATAAAATATACACATATATATGAAATATACATAATTGATACACATATATAAATTTATAAACACATTACAAATTTATAAATACATATATAAACACATTTATACATACATATCTCAATAAATGTATAAATAAATAACTATACACATATAAAGTAAGTTGACTCAATTTTGTAGGCTACGGATATGCTATAATAATATTAGGGAAAATTTCTTTCTTTAAGTATTTCAATTATATTCATAATGTGTAACTTATTTATAAGTCTATCATTGATGTTGATTGGTTCCCATTATCTTATTATTTTTAAAAATCCTATAAATCAATCTATCAATCTTACAAAACAACAAAAGTTAATAGGTAAGTATACATGATAAGAGGCTTACGTGCGCAAAAATACTGAAAAGGTACAACACATATTTTTATCAACTCAAGCTCATTTGGATAAACAGCTTATTTAAGAAGAATCAGCTGATATCAAATAAAGTCAGAAACAATGTTTTTTTTTTCGGTGGTTAAAACTTGTTTTTGCAACGCAATTGCATGCACGCAGAACTCCTTTCCGACCCCATCGCGCCATTCCATTATCGCGAACCGTATCAAATTACAACTGTAAGGGCCGATTTTCAATCGTCAGATTAAAATTATCCATAGTATAAATTATAACTTAATAGCATATTATGTTGTATTTTATCTTAAGAGTAACTTATCTGATGATTGAAAAAGCGTCCCTAATTTAAATAAACACAGTTACCATCATATTATGTATGAGAAAATATGTTTTTTTTAGATATAAGGGTGACAAATGAGCACAGAGCCCACCCTATCGGAGCCACGCATAGGTTATATAGCGCATAGATTCATCATCATTACAGCCTTTCATAAGTCCACTGCTGAACATAGGCCTTGCCCAAGGAATGCCACAAACCACGGCCCTGAGCCACCTGCATCCATAGACTTGCTGCATGTTTTACCAGGTCGTCACTCCATCTAGTGGGGGGTCGCCCTACACTGCGCCTACCGGTACGAGGCTGCTACTCGAGAACCTTTCTTCCCCATTGGTTGTCGGTTCTTCCAGCTTTATGGCCGGCCCACTGCCACTTCAGCTTACTAATCCGTTGGGCTATGTCCATTACTCTGGTTCTACTGCGGATATCCTCATAGATTACAGCTTAGGATTAAACCGCAATGCCTAATCAGCAGTAAAAAAAATCATAGAGTAATTTCCAACAAGTAGTACCGTAGCCTGTCACTCAGTTGTTAAGGGAATGTTTTATTTAAAAGTTAATGCTTAGCAAACGCTACTACTATCAAACCATCTCAAAAACCTCCGCATAGATTGATACAAATTACGATCCTAACCCATCTGCAGCCATCGACTACCTGCGATTCAACAGGTTGTCACTTCATCGAGTGGCAGACTATGCACATTTAAATACATTTTGGAATATCTGCTTTTCAATATCATATTTTACGTGGTAGAGCCATGCTGCAGCTATATTAATACTATAGTTGTAGCAGAATGGGTCGACTCGACCGAGGAAGGACCACTCTCTCACAAAAAACCAGCGTAAAATAGCAGCTTCATGCTGCTGTGTTTCGTATGGTGAGTGTAGAGAACCGGAGACCCTTTTTCCTGGAAAAGAAGCATTCTATCTTAGTCATCACGGCTGACAACGCATCTGCATTTTAATTCGCTAATGAAGATAGATGTAGATGTCTATGGGTCACAGCAATCACTTACCATCAGGTGGACTGTATGCTCATTTGTCACCCTAATTCTATAAAAAAAATATTGTTTTAATACAAAAATAAAGAACTACAAACTAAAATTTGAATGTTTAATAAAGATATTAAAGTGAAAATTTTAAAATAAAATAAATACTCAGAGCGACTTAAATTAAAAATATACTACTAAATAATATTCCCTTAAGATTTTACCGTACATACGAATACCGTATTATCCGTGAATGAACAAGTTTGCTCTACTTTCACCTACAGTTAGTACGTCCCTCATGCGGGATAATTATAAACAAGCTTTTGTTTTGTTGTTATTGTAGCCAATTTTATGTAGATAAACATAAATATTAATAATAATTGAGTGTTAATATATGAAGCGAAAACTTTATACATCTTTTTAAACATTTTGCGTTCTCGGAGCAGTGTGATATTTGGCATGGTTAAAGTTTATATGGAGAAGGAGTAAAGAATGTCAAAGAAAGTCATTGTTTACGTTCATACTGCCAGTGTCAAAAAATATAAGCCAGTCATTTGTTTACGCCTTTACTTTTACGCCGTTTAACCTTTGTTGTCCCCACGGAGTAGATATTGAAGCCAAATGCATTGTAGTCACAGGTAAAACGTTGCCTTAATTCGGTGTCATTTCAAATGTACCTTTTTCAATAGTCTGTGTAGTGTATGGAAAATAAAACGTTTATTTTACATTTTGTTTATCAGATATCTGAGTTTTTATGCGCAGTTGCAAGGGAAAGATAGTTTGCTAAATATACAAACTTAAAAATTTTACTAATTACACTCGAATTTCGACCACTTTATTAATAATCTCAAAAATGTAAAGAGCTTTAAATTTACTTTAATCAATGACCCTGATATTCTCCATAAGGTAGTTAACACATAAATTCTCATAACACAGCGTGGTGTTAATCAATATTATGTGGTGTGCGTGGTATTCCTTTATTTAAGGTATATAATTTTATGACGCAAAAGGCAATTTTATTGAAGAGCTTCTTCTGGAGTGGTACTAAAATTATTTTTATACTAAAGTAAGGCCTTTCTCCCGTATAATTTATTAGAAGACTGTGTTAGATTTTGATCTGTTTGATCATTTGATTTTATTGAGTTATTTAGTGTCTCTAATTTATGAATTAAATAAATATCCCTTAATTTTATATCAACATAGTTCATAAGTTATTTTTATAATTATAATTGTAAACAGTAGAAGTTTACTAAGGAACTACATTAAGGTCTTAAGGAATTTTTTCTACATACGAATCAACTATGTACTAAAGGATGTCTCCTACGCACACTCCGATATGCAATCTACTTGTACAGCAGATTTCTATTACTTGTAGTTGAGAGTATATGAAAAGAATATCATCATCATCATCATCATTACAGCCCTTCACAAGTCCACTGCTGAACATAGGCCTCCCCCAAAGAATGCCACAAAGCACGGTCCTGAGCCACCTGCATCCATCGACTAAAAGAATATAGGTTGTAGAAAATACTATAAGTCATTTAATCCGCCCTTTATATCACCTATTATAAGGATTATAATAATGATTAAATTAATAAATCTTTTAATTAATTAATAGTTAATAAAAAGCAATACAACAAGTGTTGGAATAATTTTTAATAATAATTTACCCTACAATAATTATTTCCCTTTGAATAAAATATACGATACTTCAAAATAATAGTGGATAGATTTTAGTGCATTCTCTTACTGCAGCAATCTCAATAGCCACTTTGCATGAAATAAAAGTTACAAAAAATGTATCTGATTATAAAATATTATAGATAGTTCGAGTTTATGTTAAAATATATTACGATTAATATTTTTTATTTTACAGGTAAGTGACAACGTCTCCAACCTCTGGTAAAGTATTACGACTGCAGCAATGAACAATTTATTCACCGAAATACGAAAGAATATGAAAGTAACATAAAAGTAACAGTCAACCAAAGGATATCCAGCAAGACCACTTTTTAAATAGTATTCATAATGTTGTACAATTAAATATAGAAATATTTAGGATCAGAATGGTAACGATCGCCTTATTCCTGGAGGTAATTGTCAATTATGTATTCTTTAATATAATATTAACCTTTTTCGCACATCTATTATAAATGTGAATAATCAATGGGCTGGCCATAGTCAAAGTCAAAGTGGAGGGAGAATCTGTAGTTGCTGATTGCTCGTACCAGGATTATGTTTAAAGTGTTTGTTTCTGTGCTTTGGAGAGGCATATCCCCAGAAATGGGCTTGCCATGGGCTGTAATGATATAAAATAAAAGATATAAAGAAAACTATGTCTGTTAAGAAAAATATTTCTATTACAACTTAAACTTACACGTAATAATTGAAGTGATGTTTTCAAAATTATTAAATTTTATATTAGAACTAAAATTCCGATGATATAATTATAACAAGGTAAAGGAAAAATTTAAATATATAAAATTTTAACGACGTAGCACATTTAATAGGATCTCTACTAACACATTGTGAAGGTCAACTAAGTTAAAAGACAAATATCGAGGCTCCCAACGTTTATCGCAATAAACGGATAGTTGGATAGGAATTATAATTGTAAGATGTCAGTATGAACATGTTCATGTTCAGCAATGGACAATTGAGGGGAGATAAAGAAAGAAGAAGTAAGAAAGAAAGACGTCATTGAAAGCGGTAACAGTGGTAGAGCCACGCGGCAACTTTTGCTGTCGCATGTATGGGCCGGCTCGAACCGGGGTGGTACCACGACCTCACAGAATACCAGCGTGAAGTAGAGGTTTACCTCTGCGTTTCGCTTGGTGAGTGCAGGTGGCCGGAGGCCCTTTTTACTGGAAATGAGACATTCCATCTTAGTCCTCACGGGTGTCAACGCATCTGCATTTTGATTTGTAATAGAGGATAGATGTAGATGTCTATGGGCCGCAGCAACCACTTACCATCAGGTGGACTGTGTGCTCGTTTATCACCCTTATCCTATACAAAAAGCGGCAAGACTGAATTAACATTTTAGGGATACACGAATATTTCATTTCTAAGCGTTGTGTAGGGCGGCCTCCGACTAGACGGAGTCACTACCTGATAAAAAGTGCAGGAAGTCCATGGATGCGGGTGGATTAGGACCATGCTTTGCGGCATTTCTTGGGGAGGCCTTTGTTCAGTAATGGAATTGTAATGGTCTGTAATGATCATAATGATAAATGCCTCTTTATTCTACAACATAAAAATTTCTTCTGCATCGTGGAGCCAATTTACATACCTTAATTGTACATGAACAAGCATCCAGACTAGAAACAATTATTTGTAGACCATTCGAGTAGGTATCTGTGCGGAATTCGAAATTGCAACCTGCGGCGCCACATCTAATAAGCCACTGCGCTAACGGGCTATATTCTATGTTTCTATTAATTTTTGCAAGTGGTACGCTATAATGGAAGTCAATATTCATGATATCTCGACAATAGCCGTTCTATATTATGCTAACAACGACATTGCGGAAATGAGATAGATACGTATACTGACTAGTTCACGAACAATTCAATGATTAAAGTTAACTTCTCATTTGCAGTCTATAGTTGTAATGTCTATTCTTTGTTTTATGCACATCTTACATATTTTTAGTTATTAATAGACGAATTATTATTTTATAATTTAAACTTACGATTATTATAACTTGATAAACTCTCATCTTCATTGATTATTGTGTTGCATGTATGATTATTGTATTGAACTTTAGAAATATTTTTACTTTCGCAGACTTTAATTTTTTTTAATAAATTTCAATACTTGAACCAAATGGTTTTGCCTTACGGCATCATCAGGGTACATCAGTTACAGTTACAGATAACTCTAACCCTCTCTGAAATTAGAGGTGACCTGTGTCTAACAAAATAAATAATATAAACGTATGTATATAATTTTATAATATACCGAACGAGCCGACAACATTGATTTCCGGTCGAGCCACTGACAACTGTCAACCCTCTGCAACGCCGCGCCGACAGCCAACATTCGTATTAGGGTTTTCTACTTGGGTACCCGGATCCGGGTATACCCGGGTATATGAAATTTTTAGTACCCGGGTATTATTTCATTGTCAGACTACTATTGCACGCAATAGTGTTCTTGAAAGCCCTTATCTGTCTAGAAGAAGAAGAGCCCTTTACTTAAAATCTATAATAAGTTTAATTTGAACTATGTAGTTTATGTTAGGTTGATTTATTTTAAATTTGTTTATTCTCAGAAGAAAGATTATTAAGTTATAATTTTTTATCTTGTAGGACTATATGATAATTAAGTTTTATAACATAACAAAAAGTTTATGTGTAGAAGAGTATTTTCAGTTTTTAATCAGTTTATGAAAACAAGACTGTTTAACTGTGTGTGATTTTTAATTTTCAACTGTGTCGGAGAAGAAAGTTTGTTTAGTTATATTTTGCTTATTTTTTTATTGGATTAAAAAGTCATTTTAGTTCCTAATTAGTTAATGAGAACAAGACTGTTTAACTGTGTGACTGATTGTACTATAAGTTAAGGAGGCTTAGGCCCGTATTAATAAACGATACTCAACGACTAACTCAACGCCCTCATTACGATATCAGTTTCTCAAGATCGTTGCTAATTAATAAACACATAAAAACATTATCTCAAAATACTGTACTTAGGAATACTGTTCTGTAACTTGCACTCAAGTACACACACTTGGGAGTCGAGTTTTATTAATCAGTGTGGCACTCAGCTGATATCGTTAGGCCCTTTTTACTGGAAATGAGGCATTCCATCTTAGTCCTCACGGTTGACAACGCATCTACATTTTGACTTGTAATTGTGGATAGATGTAGATGTCTATGGGCCGCAGCAACCACTTACTATCAGGTGGAATGTCAAGTGCGTGTACTTGAGCTGAGTAACGTTTATTAATACGGGCCTTATTGATTGACATACTTCACTCTTTCATAATAAAATAAAACACAATTATTATAAGAAAATTGTCTCTTTTTCTACAAAAATTGCAAATACCCGGGTACCTGGGTATACCCGGGTATATGAAATATTAATACCCCATTCCCGGGTATTAAAAAAGTCGGGTACACGAAAACCCTAATTCGTTTTCAACAGTACCGCTTCTATTATCAAATATCACTTTCAAACACTAATTTTAACTACATTTTTAAACATCTAGTAAAAGTGTATATAACAACATATATCACATGATATTTGATACAACAACAAGTTGTATCAAATAGCAGTTTTAGACAACTTATTGGATTTCCTTTATTATACACAAGATCTAAAACTATCATCATTACTACATACTACATAACTCTACGTTTAATGCCTTAAATAAAATCTTTACAAATAGAAATATAAATGAAAACTTTTTTATTCAATATAGATTATAAATAATACTTATTGAAAGTCATTCTTATGTTTAATTTACCATTATTGGTTCGGTAAATACCTCCGTCCTAAGAAGAATCAGTAAGGTTTTTTAAAAAAGAACAGTCATCAGAATCATATTTTTTTAGTTACAAAATTAACTGCAAATATGTTATGTTAATTTTGTAACATAATATATATGTAACAAAATTAACAGCAAAAAACAAATTAGAAATAGCTTGATAGTGATTACTTCATTCTTAGTGGTTATTGTCATTCTTAATCTAAGGAAGGAAGAATTTGCCATTTTTCCCAAAAAATAAATTTCATTTGAATGCACCTTGCTGAGAAACCGACGAGCGAAGCACTGATTAACGATTGTGTGCACAAAATCTATTTATAAATGCAGATAGCAGCATTACCAATGTAAGATTATTGGCTCTGCCTTCATAAACCTACTGCCTAGCGTGATGATATGTGTAAATCCCGCAGTGGACTTGGAAAGGCTATTCAAGTATGTTAGTACATAATATATATAAGACATGGTATTTTTTAAAGAAATAGGGTGACAAACGAGCATTCCACCTGATAGTTAGTGGATGATGTGGCCCATAGACACCTACATCTATCCACATTTTAAAATCAATTGTTGATGCTTCGCAACCTCTGAGAACTAAGACAGAATGCCTCTATACCAGGAAGAAGTGTCGCCCGTTCTTCATGTTCGGTTTTTCATAGGCGGCCACTTACTATCAGGTAAGCATGCGTGTCCTCTAATTTATAAAAAAGAAACAATTTCATAAAAGTCGGTGAGGCTAGTAAATGTCTACGTAGTCGCTATTCCATTGCAGTGTTATTATATTCTATACACTTTTGCTACCGGAAGATGCAGTAGCTGCACTTCTACACATATACATCACACGACGCAACAGGTTACCAGCTAGAAGCGATCTTGAAAGTGGCATTGTCCACTATTAAACAATAAAGTTACTAAATAGTCCGTTATCAATTCTTCGAGCTGTACGACTGACCCACTGCCACTTCAGCTTACTGATCCGTTAAGCTATGTCGGTAACTCTGTATATAATGTGGATTTCTTCATTACGAAGTCTATCGCGCAGAGAAACTGGGAGAGAATCATCATCATCATTATCTTCATCATTACAGCCCTTCACAAGTCCACTGCTGAACATAGGTCTCCCCTAAGGAATGCCACAAAGCACGGTCCTGAGCCACCTGCATCCGTCAACTTCCTGCATATCTTACCAGGTCGTCACTCCATATAGTGGGGGGACGCCCTACACTTCGTCCGCCGGTATAAGGCCGCCACTCGAGAACCTTTTTTCCCCATCGGTTGTCGTGTAATGTTTAAACAATACAATAAATTAAACTCAGTGATGCAGTTTAATAACTCTCTCTTTATTG
Source organism: Parnassius glacialis (assembly GCA_033319125.1). Lineage (NCBI taxonomy): Eukaryota > Metazoa > Arthropoda > Insecta > Lepidoptera > Papilionidae > Parnassius > Parnassius glacialis. The sequence goes on along the minus strand of JAVANC010000002.1, from coordinate 15,913,445 downwards.
GTTTGGAGGAGACTTATATATAGTGGTTGTGACGTAGGTACATAGGTAGGGGGCAGGGTTTGTGTTACGTGGTTCCAGGTAGAGCCACATGAATAGTATCTTCTTCTATAAATATAATATGATATTACTGAACTAAATAGATGTTATTTCTACTCCTTATATGGAGTCCACGTTGAGTGATGATATCATTTAATATTCCTGTTATATTGCTTTATCATAGTACCGACACCACAGTCGGTTCTTCGAGCTATATGGCCGGCCCATTGCCATTTCAGCTTACTAATCCGCTGGGCTATGTCGGTCACTCTGGTTCTACTGCGGATATCCTCATTTCTAAGTTTACACGCAGAGAAACTTCGAGCATAGCCCTCTCCATAGCTCGCTGAGCGACCTTGAGCTTCCTCATCCATCCAGCAGTGAACGTCACAGTCTCAGTTCCAAATGTCATCACTGGCAACACGCACTGGTTGTATAGTATCGTTTTCAAATGTAAATACGTAAATAAATAAAACTCCAAGCACAACTACAGAAATAAAGTTGCAGCAGCAGTGAGGGTCAACGTCTCAGATCCATATGTAATCACTGGCAACACGCTCTAGTTTTACTCTCTTGGTTTCAATGTTTGCACATGCTGTGGTTGCGCCTTGCAATAATGTTTTTTCAAATAAACGTTTTTAGAAGTGGACCTTATTATGTACGTAACATATGTACAAAATACGATTCCAGTAAAACGTTTTCTATTCTTAAAGTTCAGTGTGTATGGAACAACTTTTAATAGTGTTTGCGAAATCGCACAACATTTCAATTTTTCACAGAGTTTTGCTGTCGAAGCAGAAATTTAGGCTAACTAAGTGCAGTACGGAAATTTATTTTAGTTGAAATGTTTCACTTAATTTTATAAATAAAACTTTATTTATTTGACATAAAAATATTACAGTAAATGTTTCATTGAATCCATAGGCTCCCAAACTAGTGTAAAACTGTGTTTCAGGAGCCAGTGGCTTCTCCCATAACATTGAATTATTAATAAATAATTTATGTCAGATAAACAAAGTTTTTATTAAATAAGTAATAGTTGTCACTGTATAAGATAAGATGTATGTAGCTAATGGCATACTTGATTCTTATATGGTTGTTAAAAATCCTTAGTACTGTTATAGTGGTTTTAATGTTATAAAACACTATTATTATAAAGACGACAAGGCAAAAGCGTTCTAAGAAAAGATACAAGATACTGAGCAAGAATTAAAAGTCCTACAACGCTCCTTAATTTAAGTAGTCACCCTACACAGCACTGCCTCTTGAACACTTTCACATTCCCTTTTTATAGGATATTCCTTTGTGTAGCCTGCTCATTGTCACTTTCGGAACTACAGATTACTATGTAATAACAGAGTCACATTAATTATATTAACCTATAGTTTGAACTATCAGTCTTGTAAGATAAAGCTTAAAAACTACTTTTTTTAAATTGTAATAAAATATCATCGTCATCACCTTCATTACAGCACCTCACAAATCACAACTGATCATATACCTGCCCCATGGGTTAAAATCCGTGACAGGTCGTCACTTTATCTAGTGGGGTGGCCACCCCACACTCCATTTACCGTTATGAGGCTGCCACTCGAGAGCTTTTCTTCTACAGCGGTGGTAGTTTCTTAGAGCTAATGGCCGACTCATTGCCACTTCAGAAAACTTTACTTACAGAAAACTTTCATAATAAAATATACGAGACACAGTAACTCTTTACAACTGTTTTGATGACTGCCTTTATTATATGACTAGTTTTGACCAGTGGATTTACTCACATGATATCCGAAGATGTAAAAGTGTAGAAAACTAAAACCTTTACCAAGCAGTTTTACGAAAATTAAACATTAAACATTGTAAATTAAAATACGATTGGGTATCATCTAACAATACAGGCCTACCAACACGCAATCACCGCAGGCTCACCAGCTAATTGCACCGTTTCTTCTATTGACATGAAAAAGTTCGTACACCTAGTAACAATTCTAGACATGGTAGAGCCATGATGCAAATATATTAATTATATAATTGTAGCACGAATGGGTCGGCTAGACCGGGGAAGGACCACGCTCTCATAGAATACCAGCGTAAAATAGCAGCTTCACGCAGCTGTGTTTCGTATGGTGAATGTTGTGAAACAGAGACCCTTTTTACTGGAAAAGAGGCATTCCATCTTAGTCCTCACGGCTGACAACGCATCCGCGTTTTGGTTTGCAAACTAGGATAGATGTAGATGTCTATAGGACACAACAATCACTTACCATCAGGTATGTAGTAGAGCCATGCTGCAGCTATATTATTGTTGTAGCACGAATGGGTGGGCTCGACCAGGGAAGGACCACGCTCTCACAGAAAACCAGCGTAAAATAGCAGCTTAACACTGCTGTGTTTTGTATGGTGAGTGTAGAGAACCGGAGACCCTTTTTACTGGCAAAGAGGCATTCCATCTTAGTCCTCATGTATGACAACGCATCTGCATCTTGAGTCTTTATTGAGTGAAGTCACAGTAACCACTTACCATCAGGTGGACTGTGTGCTCGTTTGTCACCCGAACCTATAAAAAAGAAGGTGGACTGTATGCGCTTGTCACACTTTTCCTATAAAAAAAAAACTGAAATATTATTGTACGTTACAATTATATTTGTTCTTACTTAATTATAGTTACAACTATAATTAAGTAAGAACAAGTTTTGCTGTGCGTATTTATTGGTAACGACTGCTTATAAATGCACGTGCTTATTCTAGGACTCTCTCTTTTTGTCTTTATGTGGTCCGAGTAACTCTCTCTGTCTCTCTCTCTTTCTCTCTGTGCTCCTAGGACTCTGTCTACCCTCTCAGGGATTACAGACGTAATGCCCCATTTAAGGATATGCATTTATACTCATGTTAGCGCACACTTCACGTTCTTACCGAATATGGACATACTTAATCACAATCGTAGCACTTTTATTATAGAATATGGGTAACAAACGAGCACACAGTCCACCTGATGGTAAATGGATGCTGTAGCCCATAGACATCTACATTTATACTCAATTAAGAATAAAAATGCAGATGCTTTGCCACCCCTGAGGATTCTAAAATGGAATGCCTTTTTTCCAGTAAAAAGGGTCTCCAGTTCTCTACACTCACAATATGAAACACAGCAGCAGTAAGCTGCTATTTTACGCTGGTATTATGTGAGAGCATGGCTCTACCCCTGTCGAGCCGACCCATTTGTGCTACAACCATGATATAGCTGCAGCATGGCTCTACCAAGTATTTAACGAGGGAATTACCTCCTATAATTTTTGTATGTACAGGCTGGCATAGCAGTAAATTTTAGCAAATTTAATCTACAAGTAAGGCTTCTTTTTGCATATTCTTTAAATATATTTTAATAGTCCAAATCCGTCAAATTCCACCATCGCACATCACGATAAATCTCACTATACTATCATACCATCTGGATGCTAGGCGCTCTACCACTGTGTGCGATTTATTGGGAGTTTTGTTCCTCGCATGACTTATTTATGTAATTGGCTACCATGAGAATTTTTTCCGGACAGATACAACTTGAAGACCTTGAAGAAACGAACTTATTCCTATAAGGCCAACACCGCCTCTGAATTTCCCCTTGTGTTGAAGTTGTTCATGGAGCGTGTTCGACACTTACCATCGTGTGACCCGCAAGCTTATTTGTCCCCTCTACTATAAAAAAGTTCCCCTCACATCCTTATTCACCTTGGCATCATTAAATACGGACATTTGTAAAACGCTCCCAAAAACGAAGACAGATGGTAGTACTAAGGACATCTTTGATCATGGGACACAAATAAATTCCATCCCGAGAAAAAAAATCATCGTTTCACAACGTTTTATTAACTTTATTCACGCTCCATCATGTTAGTACAGCTAAATGAAACGATAATTTCATTAAAAAAAACATTAAAATACTTAAACATAAAACCAGCAGTAAAATTTCAAATAAAATCAGCTGACAATGAGGTCAATATTTTCGGGGACGCCGTACTCTTTGTATCTTATCTCGGTGCAAAACAATAGCTACTCACTCTACCCTTCCCTTTCACACAGCTGCACGCGATGACACGAGCAGCGGCGGAAGCGCCGCTCGTGTCGCCTCGCGCTGTAGAATTTTCATGGCGGCTGTACACGCTCGTCGAGACACCACGAGACAGGCCGAGTACGAGTGTGTACATGGTGTCCTCGTCTCGTCGCGTCGCGTCTCGCGGCCCTCGTTCGCTCTCGGAAGCGTGTCGGTTTTTTGCGCTCGAGTCAAAGGGTCTCGTGAGTTTCGCGATGAAAACGAGAGCGCGCCTGTACACACTCGTTCGTTTTCTGATAATTATAAAAATTATCAAAAAAATGGTTCAATGTTGTTAAATACAATATAGGAAGTTACATGGTTCTATTACAGTGAATAGAAACCATCCACCATGGCTTATTAATTTTCTTTTTATTGGAAATATGTAAAAAATTATAATTAAATATAGCAAAGGTAAAACACAGCAACAGTTTCTTCTACGTCCATCGCAGTGCGCATCTGGAGTTCAAGTGATACAACGAGTGTGTACATGGTGTGCTCTCGTGTCGGACCTCTACGCGACGAGAGGCACGCGACGCGACGAGACGAGCGTGTACAGCCGCCATCACATGTCAGCCTTGAAAACATGTGAGGAATTCCCAAAATTGCGGGGACTTTAAAGTTGGTTGGAGATTTTATGAGGATTGGTATTATGCGAAAAAAATACGGGGATTTTGAAAATTTATAGCCAGGGACAAGTCAGAACCTTTTTTCAAGAAATCTTAATAACTATCTTAACATTTTCTTAGGTTACTTATGAATATCTAATGGCTCCCTTTCTTTAATGATCTTCATTGCACCATATTTAATTTTCGGATTTAGTTCGGCAACTAATGTGTATTATTTATTTTTTTAGGCTTTTAAATTCTTTATTTTTTTTTATTTAAAAGAAAAAAATGGTAGTTAAAAAGTAAATCTTATAAAATTTGTTAAAATTTGATTCATTTCTTAAAATAAAATGGAGGGGAATTTGTGGAGAATCTGTTGAAGTTTTGTCCTTAAATTGGGGAATTTGACATGAACTTTCGGGGAATTTGACAATTTGGTGTTGGAAACGCCATGTTGCACCGAAATTTAGTTTTCCGGCGACATAAAAATCAGAGGCGGCAATCACTTTAAAACTTGCAAGTAATTTTTAATAATTTTGACATACCTATTTTTAAATTCAAAGTATTGGTCGCGTTAAATACAGAAAGTCAATTAAAATAATGTAAAAGTTTTATTTTTTACATTAATTCTGATAGATTAATTAAATGTCGATCATAATTGCAATTGATTTTAACTATTAAATTATTCGGTAACATTTCATTTCTATTTTCTCATACAAAATCAAAGATAACGATGAAATAGTGTTTATAATTGTGTAAGTGAGTATTGAGTACCCAATAGGGTATTTTACACAATGTAAAAATAAGTCAAAGAACATATATTTATGATAGATTTTGTAAAAAGTAAACGAGAAATATTGATTTCTATTTATAAAAATGCATTATAAATTTTATATTTCAATTTAAAGAATAATTTTTTTTTACCTGTGCCTCAAATCTGCAAATCGATGTCCGCCATATTAGATAGCGTCGTGACGTCACTAGGTCAAAGAAATAGGTTATATGCTGTGTAATAACTAGTTAATTTGGAAATTTTTCAAGTTATCATTACGATTGTTGACTTTCATTCCAAATTTTATTGAAAAGGCGTCATGGAAGACGGATTCGTAAAAGCGAGTTTATTACTTCGCTTTTAGCACTAATGTTATAGATATTATAATATAAGCTTAGGTGAGAAAAACTTTTTGTTATATTTTTTGTACAAACCCTCAGACGAAATAAAAAGTCACTTTTTTATTTGGTCTGAGTACAAACCATGTCTTTATTCCCATATAATAGAAGAAAACAGGAATTAAGTAAAACACTGCACTGCACTTGCAAGGGCTATCAAAATGGCCCACAAAGGGCGGGACAGACGAGTGATGAACCTAATCTATTACAAAATTTGACTTGCAATAGGTACCTATCATGTCATGATGTTTTGTTTTGTTTAATCGATAGTTAAATATAAGTCATATTTACATCAGAGTGATCTTCACAAAAGTATAGTTTAGATTTTGTAGACAATGCCTTCGGGTCTCTTCTTGCCAGTTTTAACTAAGTATTTCTCATATTTAAATCAGTTGGCACTTTAATCCATAACTTCTCCGGCGTTCTTATGCTCGTATTTTTGCAATCAGGTACAACACAACAATGATGTAGATGATAACTCATTATTAAACATTCAAAAGTATCTTATTCCTTTGCAAAATTGTCAAAATTCTAGGACAGTGACGTCACGACTTGAACAGTATGGCGACTAGCGTTTTCATGCTAAAATTTAAAACGATAGATTAAAAGTAATTTTTATGTCACTATTCGGTTTTAAAAAATGTATATAAAAATTATATTGGTTCATTATCACTCTGGGATTCATTTAAAACACTTTTTGAAAATGGGTGTAATACCCTATTAGGTACGTTCATTAATTTCAATATAATTTTTGTAGTAAGGAACCGCTTGTTACGTCAGGTTAGAATTTATTGTGTGATTGTATTAAAATGACAACCATAACTTCTAAATTCCATATGAAGACTAGTTGTAGGGATGATTATACTTATAAATAAAATAAACGTTGGCAATGTCGTATGGGTTTTACGGTCTGTGGAAGAGCTCCGTGCTTCAAGGACGAATGCCTCGTGCACTTATTAATTTTACATGACAGTTTAATCGTTTTATTTATAACATTCTTGTTGTTACGTTTTGTTTTTCTTGTTTTGTTTTAATAATGCCTAATGTGTAGGTACATTTATATTGCTCGTAAATACGGAAACATGCTAATGTGCCTTGCAAAATCTCATAAGATTTAGATCGGTACGCTGTTTCATGCCTATTTTTTTAAATAACTTAATACCGAACTCATCTGAATAGGTACATAACTGAATACATCAGAATAATAAACATATACCTACACGATAGATAAAAAGCATGACTAACTTTGTTAACATTTCATTTAAGTAATTTTTTATTAGCGGGAAATTGAACCAGGTATTTGGTTTATTTAACATGTGAATAAAGTGGCTAGGTTGAGACAAGCACAGTGGCAAAATAGTAGGTTAAGTAGATAAGTTAGGTATTTAGACAAGTGTTGTACATTATTAGGTATTGTGGTACCATCCGCTAACTGAGGGTTGGGCGAATTCGGCGTTCGCGCGTACATTGACTCCTAGTCAGTTGATTGTAATTCAGTAATTCCACTGCTTCTTTTATGTTTAAGTATTTTCATGATTTTTTTATATAATTATCGTTTCATTTAGCTGTACTAACATGATGGCGTGTGAATAAAGCTAATAAAACGTTGTAAAAAGATGATTTTTTTTTCATCAGGTTCGGATTTTTGTGAATTTGTGACCCATGATCAAAGGGCTCTTTAGTACTCTCATCTGTCTTCTTTTTTAGGAGCGTTTCACAAACACCCGGTATACTAGTATTAGACCAATACTTACTATTAATACACTAAAAAACACAATCACTCCTATCACCGAGAGGGATAGGCAGAGGCCACAGACTTCCAATTGGCACGATCCTAACAAACCTCTCTCGCCTCCTTTACATCCATATACCTACGCATACATGCTTATCGGTGTATATACATACACTTAATCTGACCCATTTTCAATATCACAATTTGGTCGATAAACTTTCTTCTAGGGCGTCCCTTCCTGACTTTGCCGTTTACTTCTTCAACATAAATTTGCTTTGTCACTCTTTCCTCGTTCATTTTTTCTACATGATTAAGCATTCCTTTCTTAATCCTGGTCACAACATCATCATTTATCCATTAAATACACGTTCAACATATTATTTTCTCTCAACAAATATAATTAATTCGCTAAAATTTTACTGAACATAAGCAATTAAGAATGTAGTTTCGTTATTACAATTTCTTACGGCTCACTGGGCAGACAAATGTCCGTAACATTTGCGTTTCGACTAATTAGGCTGACGGACGTTTTAATGAAATTTAGCTTTAATGCTTTCAACAATTTGTCTCTTAATTACAAAAGTTGTAATGTTGTCAGTTTTCAAAACGTATATTACCTACGCTATTTATGTGAAATGACTACTGTTAATTTCTGGACCGATTTAGATACGGTTTTCTGTAAAGTGTTTGTGGCACACATTGGCAATAGTTTTTAAATAGGTGTTAAGATGTAAACTCGTCAATGGGCGCTGTAATATATTTTTTGTGTTTCTATATAACTCCAAAACGGTTTGACCGATTTAGATCCGGATTTCTATAACCCAAATCAATTCTAAATCCAATCTTTCGGCCCGCCCAAGATAGCGGACTATTTTATTTTTTTATAGGTGAGGGGGCAAACGAGCATGCGGCTCACCTGATGGTAAGTGACTACCACCGCCCATGAACAACTTCAACACCAGGGGAATTTTAGATGCGTTGCTGCCTTTTTAAAAAGGGGTAGGCTCTTTTCTTGAAGATCCCTAAGTCGTATCGGTCCGGAAAAATCGTTGGTGGTAATCGATTCCACAAGGAACTTGTGCGAGGAAGAAAACATCTTCTAAATCACACAGTGGTGGGTCACCAATCATCCAGATGGTATGGATAGTATCGCGAGTTTTTTCGCGATGTGTGATGGTGAAATTGAGCAGCTGGAATTAGTCCGAACAATTCCTCAGATCACTCCCCGTGGTACATGCGATAAAACACGCAAAGAAATGCAACATCTCTACGCAGTGCCAGTGAGTCAAGCCGATCGGAAAGAACTCGATTGTCGACAATTCGAACCAGTTATTTTTAGACACTCTCATGAAATGGTTCTTAAAGAAATGGGTTTGCTGAGAAGAATACGAAACACAAAATCACGTTACTCTAAATCCAATATTGCGGACCGCTCAAAAGGGCAAACTAGTTATTTTTTATGCATTCCCATGACATGGGTATCGAATGAGAGTTTGGTGTAAAGAATGCAAAATAAAATTACTTCTCTCTAAATCCAATAGGATGGACTTCCAAAGATGGCGCACTATGTTTTTTTATTCACCCCCATGATATGAATATCAAATGTTTGTATGTTGCTTTTGTGTTATACAAAATGTTTTGCTAAGAATAATACGATTGAAATAAGCATTTAGCTCTTTGAGGAGATGGTGCATCATGCCCGACTAAACGGTAAGAGTTAGCGGAGTCCTGTCTTAACTAGTATCCACCTACACCCGGGGCAAATTTTAGCGGTGGTGAAAAATATGCTACTTACTACTGAAACACAAAATGGCCGCCGTATACATTTTAAAAAGTTATAACTCGGCGAAGGATAGTTTGGTAATGCTCAAATAAATGTTGTGGGGACACCGAAAAGGGTCAACTGCTGACGATAAAAAGAAATTATGATGGCGGAATGGAAAACCAACAATGATGCATTAAATGAAATGAACCAATTTACAAACATGTCCAGCAACAAATAAAAAATTAATTAATAGTATTTTTTTATAAACAAGCTCTTATTTTAAAGCTGTAAGGCGATACCCCGACCAAAACCTTGCGATAGTGCGTTTTATTCGTTATTCAGAGACTATTATCTCATTAATTATGAGAAATAAACTACATCTAAAAGCACATTATTAATGTTCGATATCCTATCATCACATTCCAAGTTCTAGGTTGTTTTTATCTTTTATGAATACATTTAAAATCTACTTTTAAAAATACATCTGCATCTGTTGTTAAAGGCAACGCTCTAATCATTTGAGGATTACACTAATGGATGGATAATTTAAAAATCTATATTATTGACGTTTTATTTAATTTTTAAAGTTCACTTTTCTTTTTTAATGAAAATTAATTCCAAAAAATTGTGTGAATTCTATGATAAATGTGCGTACGCAGAGTGCGGGCGGCAGTACACTGCATGTTTAGGGTTATTTGAAACGCCTTAAAAAGAAGAAAATAAATTTTAAATTAAATCAAACCCATCAATTTATTATATTAGACAATTTATATGATATTGATAAAAAAACTTGTCGCGAGGTTTACCTATGTACATAACCAAAAATACAATATGTAACTTGATATTGACTTTATATGTATTTAACTAAGAAAAAGTGGAGTTGTAATCCCTTACTTTGACAATGTCAAAAATGTTGTATCATTATAATTCCTTAAATTGGATACGCCAACTGAATGAGGTAAGTAAGAAAACTTTTGTCGCTCTTTGTTCACTGCGTCGCCTTCGATCATTTCTTCCCATTCCTACAAAAATTATGCTCGCATAGTCTCTTCTCCTTCCGATTCTCGACTATGCTGATGCAAACCATATAGAGTATAGACATAAATGAGGACCAGCTTAATAAGCTTAAGAGTCTTCAAAATACTAGTATTTGCGCAAATTTGACCATAATTTCCAATTTTTTTATAGGATAGGGTGACAAACGAGCACATAATCCACCTGATGGTAAGTGGTTGCTGTGACCCATAGACATCTACATCTATCCTCGTTTGTGAATCAAAATGCAGATGCGTTCTCACCCGTGAGGACTAAGATGGAACGCCTCTTTTCCAGTAAAACGGGTCTCCGGTTCTCTACACTCACCATATGAAACAGAGCAGTGTCAAGCTGCCATTTTACGCTGGTATTCTGTGAGCGCGTGGTCCTTCCCCGGTCGAGCCGACCCATTCGTGCTACAACTATACTACTAACATAGCTGCAGCATGGCTCTAACACGTAAAATTTTTCACAATTTCACTCACGTGTCCAGTAGTTACCTATCCGAATCGCCGGAACATGCATATTCTTTCTATTCTGTACTGTGTATTATTTCACCCTTACTTCTCCCTATCAAAAGGAGATGTTTAACTTTGTGGAAGCCCCACAAAGTTAAACATGTGGAACCTCTGCGTTCTTCAAGAAAATTCATTTTAAGGGTACCTACTCACAATACATGATTTATTAATAAATATTTTATTGTCAAGTCTATTAAGCTCTGGAATGCCCTACCTTCGCATAAGCGTGAAGCACAAACTATTGCAATATTTAAGCGACTACTTAAAGAGCATTACTTGACTCAATCGCTCGGACAACGTTAGGATAAATTATGTGATTATGTATTTATGGTATTCATCAGCTCTATATTATTGTTTGAGGAATTTTGTAATTTATATATATATATAGCAAGCACAGTCCACCGAATGGAAAGTGGATACTGTGACCCATAGAAATCTACATTTATACTCGATTAAGAATCGATAAAACATTTACTATGAGAGCAATTGTTTGAGATGTTATAAGCCAACGATATCTGCTTTAAGCTAATATCATTGACTTATAACATGCTGCGAATTAAGATATGAGACGCAAATGGAAAAACATTCGCTGGATAATTGTCGATGAGATTTCCATGGTTTCATAGCGAATACTTAACTGTAATCATTTGAGGCTTCAGGGAGTTAAACAATAATGAGTCTCATTTTGGCGGTGTAAATGTTTTCATTTTTGGTGATTTAAAGCAGTTACCACCTACAAAAGGGAGTTGTTTTTTCAAGTTACCTGCACAGTTTTACACCACATCTGTAGAGGTAGTTTGGATATTGCGAACTTAAAACTTAAACTTAAACGCAACATGCGTCAGCAAAACGATGCGAATTTTGTTGATTTACTCAACAATTTGCGAGTGTCAGAACAGAATGTGGAACAGCATCAGTTACTTCTTTATTTTATAAAAAACATTATTTTTTTTCTTCGTAAAATTTTTGAATGAATTAATGAATATAATTTATTGTACACCACAAAACAAATAAACAAATAACATAACAAAAAGCAGATTAAATGTACAATTTGGCGGCCTTATCGCTACATAGCAATCTCTTCCAGGCATCCAAAGGTGTAAAGGAATAAAACAATGAATACAAGGTAGGTGATGCAATATAAATATACATAATATAATACCAATATAAGTGATATATAGACAACATATCCAATAAAATAACATATTAATAACCTACTCGAAAAAAATGAAAAGCTGTTTTAAAAAGACACTTTTTTATTTTTATCTTTCGTGACTTACTTCCTTTTAGTCGGGGGTTTTTCAAAGATTTTATTTAATTCTTTTTCGATTACAACCTTTGTATCCATCGTGAGTGTTTCTAAAATTTTTACTAATGGGTCACAGAATTCTTAAAAGCATATCCGCATAAAAAATAAAGCATATTTCCTTTTTTACTGGAAATGAGGCATTCCATCTTAATCCTCACGGGTGACAACGCATCTGCATTTTGATTTTTAATAGAGGATAGATGTAGATGTCTATGGGCCGCATCAACCACTTACCATCGGGTGGACTGTGTGCTCGTTTATCACCCTTATCCTACCAAAAAAAAAACAGGTTCAAAAGAGGTTCAATGCTCAGTTTCAATAGTAGTAGTAGTAGTATTTTCAAACAGACCTTTACTGGGTTAGTTTTTTCCTGTTCCTACCGACAACCTTTACCGTTGCCGTTAGAGCCTATTAAAGTCCACTATTGAACATAGGCCTCCCCCATAGAGCGCCTCATAGGGGGGATATTTGCCATAGTTGCCACGCTTAGCAAGTGGATTTGCCTCCGCTGTTTTTTTTATTTTTAGTCATTATTAAGAAGACCCTGCTGCCCATCTCCTGATTTGTTTCCCTCTGTCGCCTCCTACGAGACCCACGGGATGACATTGGGTAGTGGATATTCTTACACCGCCGCTACACGGTACATACCGACAAGCAACAGTGTAATTGAACAAGTATATCTAATAACAGATTGTAAGTCATTTCATTTGAGACTTTTTTAACAAAAATCATCGATGTTTATATTAATATTTTAAATTATAAATTATTTTTTATAATTATAATTTTTTAAATAAATAAAAATTATTTATTAAAATTATTTATTATTATAATAAACAAACTTCAAATTTAATTTAAATATTTTAAAGTGAAGGAGCTTTCACTTCAATCGCGCCCGCCCCCTTTTTCTTTTCTTACTTTACTTTACTTTTTTTTTTACTTAGATATACACAGACAGGTTCGATCCCTGCCGGACTAATGAAATTGTTAATTGCAATTTTAAGTGCTGATTTACCGCGTGCGCCGCGGTGACGGAAAACATCGTGAAGAAATCTTCATGTCTGGGAAATAAAAAAAAATAATATTTCGAAGACATGTGAAGTCCGCCAACACGCATTGGGGCAGCGCGGCGGACACTTCCTTGCCCTAAAACCCTCTTAGAAATGGGAGGAGGCCTGTGCTTAGCAGTGGAACCTATATAGGCTGTTACTTTACTTTCCTCTTATAGAAAATATTTTATAACTAAAGCAATTCGATATGTAAGCCTACATTACACACCTTATTATTTTTACGTGAAATATTATTTACAGTTTTTAACAACAATTTTCTTTGAATAATTATAACCATTCGCTAAACATATATACTCTATGATTATCTGTGATAATAAATTTTGTCTCACATATTCCCTTCTTATTTACTGAACATATTCTGCCATTATTTATCGAAGAACGAACAAAAGTTAAACGCAAGCACTTCTAAGGAACAAACAACATTCCAGTTACGTTAAAATTAATAAAGATATCTTTGGTTCTGTTAGTAACCATTGTTCATAAAAATAAATCAATTATACGATAATATTTAAAAGGAAAAACTCCTTTTATGTTTTATGTTTTCATGGCAATTACTGCGACCGCAAAAAATAAATATTTTTAGAAGTAATGATACACAGTCCATCTTATGATAAATGTAAATGGCTGTGGTTTGTAGATTCCCACATCTGTCCTTGGTTAAGAATTAAAATAAATAATACGTCGTTACCCCTGAGGATTAAGATGGAATGCCCCGTTACCGGTAAAAAGGGTCACTAAAAGGGTCATGCGAAAATACCAAAACAAAAACTGTTTAAAATTCAGTTCATTTAAAATTCATATTATATTATCGCGAAGACAGATTAACAGATCCTAGGTGGATTTGATTGAAGTTTAAAGTCATGAGGATGATCTTAGTCTTTAATCTGAGGCGTAGGTATTAAAAAAAATTAAGTAAACTGATCTGTAAATATGATATAAAAATGACAATGGCGAAAATTCAGGTTCGAGCTCATCAAGAAGAAAACAAGTGATTTTTTTTTGCTTAAAAATTTATATATCACGTTTTTTAATTCCTACATTTCCATCCCATTCTGAGCTATGTTCAAAATTTGAAGTCTCTAGCTCGTCGGGAAGTGCTCGAAATTCGAGTTGAAATGTTCCACCCGAAACAACAGACAGACAAACAAACAAGAACGTGACTTAATAAAAACGTGGTAATATAATGAAAATAACGTTTGCAAGTATCAAATAAAACACCTAATAACAACAAACAGTAATAGTAATAGCTGTTTAGATCATATCATACTAAAAACGAAATTAAGTTCATATAGTTTTATTTTGCAATCTGCCATTACAGACCATGAACCTGTGTTCTTCTGTTTAAATACAAAAAAATATTTGATGCAATCGAAAATAAAACTTAAACAAAAAATTAATTATGAGACTTTACTTGAAGGCCGCAATAATTTTGATTTCAATATAATATTTAACAATAATGAGAATCCAAGTCAATCCATTAACTTTATTATTGAAAACTTGCAAAAATTGATTTTAAAAAATTCTATTAACATAAAAATACCTAAAAGTAAAATAACAATAAAACCATGGATAACAATAGGATTACTTAAGTGCATAAGAACAAAAGACAGAATGCACTTTGAATTAAAAAAAAAAACCTATAATGAGATACTAAGAATCACATACTTAAAATATAGAAACTATTGTAATAACATTCTTAAAAAATGTAAAAGAAATTATGAAAGCAACGAATTAAAAATAGCAGGTAATGATAATAAAAAAATTTGGAGTGCTATAAAAAAAATTAATAATCTTGGCTTGACTAACTCCTCAAAGCTAAGATAAGTCTCCTTAAATCTGTAAACGCGGTGAATAAATACTTTGCTAAAATAGGTGCTGAATTAGGGAATAAAATTCCACTAAATATTCCCTTACTTCCTCTAAAAATAAATAAAAGAACATCAAAGTGTAACTCGTTTGTTCTCCTAAACACTAGTGAAGAAGAAATCGGAAGGCACATTTAGGCCTTAAGTCAGACAGCGGTGCAGGATGGGATGAGATCTCTGTTAGAGTATTAAAGCTTCTTAAAGACTTAATTGTACGCCCCCTTACACATATTTTTAATTTATGTATATCAAAAGGCATCTTCCTCCTTCATTAAAGAAATCTATAGTCATTCCCATATTTAAAACTGGCGAAAGAGGCTGTATCTCAAATTATCGTCGTATTTCAGTATTACCTTCCCTCTCTAAGATCTTTGAAAAGATTATTAACTGTAGGCTTATTAAATATCTTGAAGCAAATGAAATAACTTCGAATGCTCAATACGGTTTTAGAAAGGGAAAGTCAACAACTGATGCTGTACACGCCTTATAATAATATTATATACTTTATATAGTTCGGCCGTTCAGAGAATGCGTTCCTGACACCTATCAGTTAGTCACGACTAGTGATGGGCACAACATAACACTGAGTTCGTTACCGTTCCTCCAAAATGAACCGCCGCGTTATTTTTAAGATTATTTTCGTTTTAAATTGGCGGAATTATTTAAAATTTATATTTTAGTAATTTAAGTGGAAACCAAAAAAAGGTAATATTAATATAATAAAATTGTTTTATTTATTCTTTGTTACAAAGTTACAATCTGTATTTCTATGCAATAAAGTACATTAAATTGAATGTGCGTACAGAATATTAATCAGACTCCGATTCGCTTGAGGAGGTAGTGTCTTCATCATCATCTTCGCCTACATGTATAATTATATTATTATCAATAACAGAATCAATCCTGATATCTCGGTCAAAATGTTCCACAATCAGGTTTTTAGTCTTCTCAACAACCTTTGCCCAGTCATCTCTTGTGACTTCCCCGCAGGCTTCTTTTAATAGGGTCATCATCTTTTTCGTGCTGAATGACGGCGAAGTATTGTGGCGGGCGCCGTAACCTTTTATTTGAGCCCAGATTAGCTCAATCGCGTTATATTGGCAATGATACGGTGGAATTCTTAGAACGCGATGACCGTACTCCAGAGCCAGTTTATCGATTTCGTATCGCACATTTGCCGTTTTTTTAACTAATTTAATTAGCTCTGGTTTTAGCATCTGCATATTTGCGTCAATGCCTTTTGCTTGTAACCAAGCCACCATTTCTTCTTTTTTATTAGCTTGGGTAGGTGGTTTCACGGGTTGTTTTTTTTTTCTTAAAAAAACGTTACCCCCACACTAGGATTTTCTCCTGTATCAGAAAAACATCCAGACCCAGAACAATTATTTGTAGGCCATACAAATACTTGTTCCGTGCGGGATTCGAACCCGCGCCCCCCAGCGCAGCAACTCATTGCTAAGCCACTGCGCCACGGAGCCGTCAACGTTCTCTTTTTCTTCTTCGGAGTACGTAAAATATTATCTTCCGTGCCAGTAGAGCCGAACTTTTCTTTATTAATATTTGTTATCGTTCGTTTGCTAACTCCAAGCACCTGAGAGACGCGTTCTTGTACTTGTTCGACAGGTAACAGGGGTCCGCCATTTTGCCGCTCCCGCTCAAAGTAATCTTGCAGCTTGATGATTAACTCACGGGCTCCACTTTTCAATGTTTGTCCACGTTTAGGCATTATTATGCACCAAAATTAAAAAGAACGCAATACAAAACACAATTGAAGTCCGATTTAGCGCCGATGTCAGTTTGAAAAGCAGAAACAGTCCATTAAACGAAAGCCGGGTAATCAAATAAAAACAGATCGAAAACACTTAAAGAACGTGGTCTATGCGCACGAAATGACAACAGACGACTGTTTTAGCGTCACAAAATGGCGGCCCATAACGCCATTTGGGGTTACTATTTTCAACCTAAATATAAAAATGCTACTTTCTTTCGCGCGTTCGGTTTGGTCGTAGTTTTATTTTTATATTTAATAAAATTATATTATAGTCCATTATTTTCCAATTCTTAAAAAGAAAAACAAAACGTATTATTTTATAAAGTATAACTGTATAAGAACAGATTACGATACTGTTATTGCCTGTTATTGTCAGCACAGCACTACAAATATAAAGCGCTGACATAACCTTGTAATAGCACAGTATAGATTTAGAAAAATATTGTTTACCAAGTTATTTGACACTCAGTTTGGCACAAAATTATAACATTCATTGATTATTGATATAATAATGTTGTTTTAATGCTCATCAATTGTTAAAACGGTAAACAACCAGCAAAAATATTTTTATCGTAACTGCAACGCCATTACAAAGTTACGTCGTCAGTTCAATCGCGACGTGTCAGGAACGCATTCTCTGAACGGCCGAACTATAACAAGTTTTATTGTTGAGAAATTGGATAGTAAAAAAAAATGTCTAACCATTTTTATTGACCTCCAAAAAGCGTTTGATACAGTCTCTTTCGATAAGTTTACTGAAAATCTAGAAAGGTTGGGCATAAGGGATAAGCAGTTACTTCTCCTTATGGATTATTTAAATAATCACAACCAATTAGTTACGGCATCCCACAAGGCAGTATACTTGGCCCAACGCTGTTTTTATGCTACATTAATGAACTTTGTAACTTGAATATAAAAAATTGTAAAATAATTTCGTATGCCGATGATACTACACTAACTTTTTATGGGGATTCATGAGAAGAAGTTTTTAATATTGCACAAGAAGGTTTTAATACCGTCTGCCATAAATTCACTTTCACTTAATGTTGATAAAACCAAATATATTACGTTTTTGATTCGAAAATTACCAAAATATATTTACAATTATAAAATTATAGCTCATTCGTGTTATCAATTTCCTAGTTCAAACTGCAATTGCTTTAATATAATAAATACACAAGCAATTAAATACTGAGGTATAACAATAGATAATAATCTTAAATTCAAAGCACACATAAGAAATTTAACCCAAAAAGTCATAAAACTTACTTACATTTTTATAAATTTAAGACATGTCACAAATTGGACTTTGTTAAAAACTGTTTATATATCTTTGTGCCAATCTATATTAACCTACGGTATTACCGTTTGGGGAGTTTCCAATAAGACACACATGCTTGAATCGGAAAGAGCTCAACGAATGATTCTAAAGGTTGCACTTTATTAGCCAAAATTTTTCTCAACTACCAGTTTATTCAGGGAAGCTAAAGTGCTTACAGTACGGCAATTATATATATTGTCTACAATTAAAAAAAAATACACTTGCACTGAGTTCACACCTAACCAGGAGAAGAAATTATGAGGTATGCGAAACGATACAAGCAAAATCTACTTTCGCCCAGAAGTTTTATGTACAGAATAGGCAGGTTATATAATAAAATTAATAGACAACACTCAATTTTTCAACTAACAAAATATAAATGTAAAAAAAAGTTAACAGATTGGCTTATGAAATTAGATTATGAAGAAACAGAGAATTTACTGAAATAGTGGAATAGTGAGATAGAAACACACACACACACACACACACACGCGCGCGCGCACACACACACACGCACACACACACACACGCACACACACACACACACACACGCACACACATACACACACACACACATTCATGTATATCTATATATGTATACGTATATGCTTTTATATAACATTTTGATTATATACTTCAATTTTAAACATATTGCATGCTATACTATATATTCAATATGCCTTTTATTGTTATTTACACCTAAGAAATCTTATATTCGATCTTCACATGCAACGCTCACTTCATGTCTAGGTATATATTCATCGAATTGTAGTAAAGCCAAGAGGGGGAGCCAGGAGACCCATAGCACAAGGTTACCTAGTTTGGGCTCCTGTCTCCCACAACAACTTAAAACTCTTAAACTATTTATGTAAGATATGAAACTGTATAAAATGTGGGAGAAATCAATAAATATTATTATTATTATTATTATATTTTCTTTGATCCACAGCTACACTTTCTTGGATTTTTTTTCATCAAAATGAAGTGACGAACGACTTACAATCCACCAGGTGGTAAGAATTTTAATAGCCTACGTAAAGATGTGCAAAACAAATCTTGTGTGCGAAAAAATAATCTTTCCGAACAATTGTAAGACACAATTAGAAAATATAATCGAAATTTATAAAATAAATTTTCCAACAATATGTACGTCGTCGAGTAGTAGCGGCGATATAGAATCCATTACCACAATTCGTATCGTGGTTGCCGTTCGAGTCGACTATGGTAAATGCTACAATATCTCATAGCATGACAAGTGGACTCAGGTCAGGTGAGACATTTGGTATTGAGATCGCCGATCCGCTTGGCAAAAGTTTCCTTATACTAACCAGATTTCAGAACTTTAGTATGGGATGATGAAGAAAAGAAGGTTGTATAATTAAATTAAGCACAAGGATATTAACTACCTATGTGTAATCATTCCAGCATTCATCTATTACTCTGTTATTATGGAAGTTCGTGTTCACATTATCACGTCGATAGTCACTCACACTCATTAACAACCAACTAACAACTAACAAGCTTCTCTATAAATCGTAATTAATGTTTATTGATGATTTTTTTGACAAAAGAGTTTTGTCGCATCGAAACCATATAAGTACAAGAAACAATTTGGACTTAAATCAATTCTCGCAGTGTTTGCGGCAATCTAATTTTTTTATAAAATAAGGATCACAAACGAGCACACAGTCTACCTGATGGTAAGTGATTGCTGTGGCCCATAGACATCTACATCCATCTTCATTTGCGAATTAAAATGCAGATGTGTTGTCAGCCGCGAGGACCAAGATAGAATGCCTCTTTTCCAGTAAAAAAGGTCTTCGGTTCTCTACACTCACCATACGAAACACAGCAGCATTAAGTTGCTATTTTACGCTGGTATTCTATGAGTGCGTGGTCCTTCCTCGTTCGAGCCGACCTATTCGTGCTGCAACTATACTATTAATATAGCTGCAGCATGGCTCTACCACGTACAAAAATGCTAAATAATGCGGATTACAATTTTTACGTGGTAGAACCATGCTGCAGCTATATTAGTTGTAAAGTTGATACGAATGGGTTGGCTCGAACGGGGAAGAAATTATTTACATAGTCATTTAATTTCTTGTACCTTGGCGAACGAGCTCAGCTTGGCTGAAAAAATATAAAACTTCATTGAAATCGTTAGAGCGATTTTGAAAAAAACACATTTTTTTATCACGTAATATTCTTCGACTTCCTTTATATCTCACAGTACGGCCCATCCCTTTAGAGGGACCGCAATATACTTCGTTGTAGATTTCCACTCTTTCTGTAATGTGAGATAAGATCTCTCAAATTGGCGGAGACAGGATATGTTTTTTTATTTGTCTTCCAAGTTTATCCCATACATGTTCCACGAGGTTTAAGTCGGGCGAACGTCTCAAAGGTATTTGATAACTACGACTGCTGTATGGTGACGGGCATTGTCATGCATAAAAACAAATCTATCTTCTATAAAAGGGGCAAACGGAACTACAATTTGTTCCAAAATCTCAGTTACATATCGTGCAGTTTTAGTGACCGCCATTCATATACCTACCCATACTATAACTGACCCTTCACCATATATATTTTATTTATTTATATACATTTCCAATGATGTTGCAACTCTCTTCCGGGCGTCTTCACACTTAAGCTAAATGAAGTACTCATCTGTGAATAGAACTTAACACCAAACTTCGTCATTCCAATTTTCGTGGTTGCGACCAAAATTAACTCGAGCTACTCGATGATGTAGCAAGAACTGAACGCCTCTGGCAGGCAACTGTATTTGAACTTGTTTGTAACTCCTGAAACTTTTTGGAGCTAAATGTGTATATGAGTGTATAATCTATAAAGAAAACCATCCGCCGTAATAACCTGCTCAAACTCTGTTTCTTTTTAGAGAGTTATTTAATAAATTTGTTACACTACAAAAGCGCGAAACTTGTCGGGTAGTAATTGAAACAGAACAGAAAACATTTCCACGATGTATCTTTCGGTGTCAGTGTTAATATCTATCAGCTGTCTTATAAAACTAATCTTTTCGACACAGCTTTCAGTTAGGCAAACAAAGGCCGTAAAGAAACTCAAACGACTGTTTATTTTTGTATACAATTAGAACAGTTAGTCTTAGATACCTTTTACATTCACGATTTCAATCTGACCAATGTAGTTCTTTTAGGAAAAGAATAAAATTAAAATTATTAAATGCTGCTATTGTAATGAAATAAGACAGTAATTAATGATAATATTTTGCTTTATAAACTATTATAACGTTTTTGATATGTTTAAAAACAGTTTTTCTCCTAATATTACTATGGAATGCATAAAAGGAGTAAAGAGCGACGGAACATTCCAGACAATTTGGTTTGTGTGAGGCCGATCACTTAGCCCGGAGGGATATCTCCCCTTTTCCTTCCACGGTCAAAGTAGTTGCTTTATAAAGCAGACGGCGACGCTTTTGCCAAATTAAACTCTATTGTTTTTTCATTTAAGATATTTAAGGATATTTCTTTCTAATGCATATTCAAAAAAATATTTCTTAAGTTTTTCGTAAATTTTTGAGCGTCTGAGATAAGGAGGGAAAGATGAGATGAGATTAGGGTATATACACATGAATATACCCTATTTTTAGAAATTGTAGTGCTTAACCATATAAACATGTTACTCTAACATATTGAAAGATTCAAACAATTTATAAAGAATATAATAAATTGGCTGTAAGGGGAATTGCCATTTATAAATTTTATCGAATTTTTTCGAATTTTTTTCAGGCTTCAATTCGGTAAAGGATACAATACAATAGTTCCCTCATTAATCCTTTGATTCAATAGTTTTGTAGTTAACTTAAATATTGTAGGATTATTTTTATTCATGTGTTCATTTCTTATTAGCTTATTAAAAGTCTACTGCTGAACTTCTATACATATATATATATATGTGTTATATATATATATATATATATATATATGTCTGCCTCAAAGATTGCTTCATATTTAATGGGATAGAGATATTTGCCATAGTTTTACGTGTTTGAGCCGCTATATTAGTGCAGCTATATTAGTAGTATACTTGTAGCACGAATGGGTCAGCTCGACCGGGGAAAGACCACGCTCTCACAGAACAACAGCGTAAAATAGCAGCTTAACGCTGCTGTGTTTCGTATGGTGAGAAGGTAGAGAAGCAGAGACCCTTTTTACTGGAAAAGAGGCATTCCATCTTAATCCTCATGGGTGACCACGCATCTGTATTTTGATTCTTTATTGAAGATAAATGTAGATGTCTATGGGTCACAGCAACCACTTACCATCAGGTGGACTGTGTGATCGTTTGTCACCCTATTCTATAAAAAAAATATGCCATTCTTGAGAGCACTTTTTTATTATTGAAGTGAAAACTTATTTAGGCAAGTTGGACACTTTTGGGATGGCGCAAAAGCACTGAACTCGCGTGACCGTCACGCGAGTTCAGTGCTCTGCCAATTGATTAAATTTTACAAAAACATTATGTATTCATAATTTTTTTTGTATTATATACATAATAATCATTCTTTTACATGTAAAACAGCGCAATAAATGAAACTTTTATTACTATATTAATACGCTGATAAAAATAAATTTCTAATAAAACATACTTCCAAAACAATATTTCTTAACAACCCAAAAATAATGTTTACAAGTTTGTAATGCTAAGAATTTTTCACTTCTGACGTGTAGACTTGCGACCGTCGGTTTTTAGTTATTATCAAGACGATGCCTCTGCCGGTTTTCGGTTTGATTTCCCTATGTCGCCTCTTACGACACCCACGGGATGATAAGATGTACATAGTGGATCCTCTAACGCCACCACTACCTCAATAAGTTTTATATACTTTCTCTTGTTCTTATATTCGATTATCTATATTTACTAATCGCGGTGATTCACATTCATTACAAGGTGAGTCATTCAAGACCTCATTCCAACATTATTAATAATTTATATTTTTGTCGTGAAAAGGTCTATTCGCTCGTTACGATGTAGTCTGTCGAACATGCTTGTGTGACAAAATACTGTCAGATTTGAATCCCTAATAACTACCTTCAACACTAAAAATGTGTAAACACTGGTTGAGCCGACAGCGGATACATCATTAACTGTTGTGTGTTATGATCATTAATGTGTTTTTGTCGCGCAGTATATTATATATGTTTCGCCTGTGACATCATGATACTAGTATACGCGTGACTATACGAATTATCTTTGTGTAAAGTTATTAATTGGTGTAGCGTGAAACGCGTTTAGCTAGGACATTGATACGGGTGATATTATGATGAGTTTACGTAGCACTGCCTCGTTGTTCTAGTGATCGTAAACGCGTCTGATGATCTTGAGGTGCTGGGTTCGAATCCCGGGTCGAGTCAAAATCAGTTATTGGGTTTTTTTAACAAGGAATTTTCAGTAGTAGCCCGGAGTTAGGAAGAAGAAGCACGTAAATCCGTTGTTCCTGCGCCTGATCTCTCTCTGGGTCCCATCAGACTATGAGAGTTTAGAAATAGAAGAGTATACCTGTGCTTGCGCAAACTTCGGGCACTATAACCCTGTTCTACGCAGGTAGCTGAGACTAGCCGCCGTGAACAAAGTAAGTAAAAATCGGTAATTATTTGAATATTACAAAATAGTTACAGAAGTATTTTTATATGACACGTAAGTATTCTCGGAATTGCAGAAAACTCAAATCGCTGGAAAGCTCGCACCGCAAGGAATCCAATTTAAAAACTCCAAAGCCGAGCAAATACAAGAACAACGGCAGCGTCGAAAATGTGCAACAATGGCGCTACCGACGTTTTCATACAAATTTACGGTGCGGAGCTTAAAGAAGCTTTTTTTATTAAATATTACATTAAATATAAATGAAGTATAATTTAATTTATATTTAATGTAATATTTAATAAAAAAATAATATAAATTATTATTATTAATAAGTGATAAGATTAATTATTACTCAACGTAAACTACTTTAAACCATGAGATGAGCAGAGGTGTCTTCCTAATAACAACTATAAAAAAAACTATAGTCGTTGAACCGCCAAACGAGCGCAGCAGCTACAGCAAATATCCAATGAAGCAAACTATGCCACGAGCTTGTATTCAGCAGTATAACGTGGTAGAGCCATGCTGCAGCTATATTAGTAGTATAGTTGTAGCACGAATGGGACGGCTCAACCGGGGAAGCACCACGCTCTCACAGAATACCAGCGTAAAATAGCAGCTTGACACTGCTGTGTTTGCTATGTTTTATAATATTAGTACATATTGCGTCCAGTGATTAGGCTTTGCGGTGGTTACCGAATGTGCAGTGAGATTTTAGTGCGTTTATATGACCTTAGTACTTCTAAAATATATTACCGCTAAAATTAGCATAAAAATATAAATATTTTAGCTTATAATTGTGAAATCCCCAAAATGATTCGATCATTAATTTAAAAGTAGTTTCTGATATGCTTAAAAAATTAAAGCAAGTTTCACGACAATAAAATACTACAAAAAGTAAAAGAGTAAAGTATATTGCCTATATACCTCCCACCTGCGGGCACAGGCCTCCCTATTTCTGATAGGGATATACAACCATTAGTCCGCAGCGGTGCTCCAGAGCGTTGTTGGCGGACTTTACACATGTCCTCCAAATATTTTTTTCACAAAGATTACTTCACAACGTTTTCATTCTTCGACGAGCACATGGTAAATGAACACTTAAAAATAGTTGCTATTAACAATTTCATTGATGCAGGCGGACTTCGAACCCAAGCTAGTAGGACACTATGAACGGCGAGTGCTTAACGCGTAACCCACCACAATTCATGTACACCACGATATACAACATATAACAAAAACCGTGTGGTTTCCGATAAGTGCGTTATCAGAGTCAGTATTCAAACGTAAAGAAATAACTTTTTTCCAAAAAACTTGAACATTAAAAAATATTTTAAATAAAAAAAATAATTTGCAAATTGTATGTGGTTTTATTACCTCTGCATTATCCAGGGAATAAGAGGATTGTCAAAGACCCCCCTCCCCCTTTACCGATGCTCGTGTCAATTAGTGGTAATAAAACCACATACAATTTGCAAATTATTTTTTTTATTTAAAATATTTTTTAATGTTCAAGTATTTTGAAAAAAAAAGTTTTTTCTTTAAGTTTGAATACTGACTCTGATAACGCACTTAAATGGAACCAGAGGATTTCGTTACACGTGTATATTATTACATTATCTCTATTCTATCCATGTTAAAAAAAATCATATTTTATAGGATAATAGTAACAAACGAACGAGCATACAATCCACCTGGAGGTAAGTGAATGCCGTGGCCCATAGTCATCTACTCCTTGATTTAAGAAACAAAATGCAGATATTTTGTCACCCCTGCAGAGTAATGCCTCGTTTCTAGTAAAAAAAATGTCTCCGGTTCTCAACACTCACTACAAGAAACCGCAGCAAAGTTGCTGTTTTGCGCCTATATTCTGTGAGAACGTAGTCCTCCCCTGATTGAGCCCACCCATTCGTGCTACAATCATAATATTGAAGCTACGTGGCTCTTCCACCTGTACTATTGTCATTTACGTTGTCAAAATCACTTATTAGTAACATACGAGTGCCCTAAAGTTTACACCAATCTATGAAGCATAATATATTATCATTTTAACGTATTTTAACCTCAAAATAAGGTATAATGTAAATTTGTATAATAAGATATAAATAAGAAATTATTTTGTTAGATTATTAAGTTAGATTAAATAAATACAAATTCATACATATCTTCATGCATTCATATATTAACGAAATTAATTAACAATAACGACTTAAAAATACTTACTGACGCTTTTCTGATATCTGCTGACGAGGTGTTCCAGTGCAGTTTAGTCTAACTTTAGTTTAGTTGAAATGTGTACCTACTATAGATCACACCTGTTGAAGAGCAAAGTACCCTATCGTGAGATGAATAAAGACGATAGAATTTATATTCTTGAGATATGAAAGTGAAGACTGGTGTTGGCATCAATGCGATTACCTATTTGAGCGAACGCCATTAAAACTAGATATTTAATTAGGTAAACGGTAAATGTTCGACATTAGATGTATTCAGTGTTTTTTTTTTATTTCTAACTAGTTTACCTTTTAAAATAGACTTCATAACAAGAACGGTCTAAGGCTGAAAATTTTAACGACCACTATTTCTTTTTCATCTACTCTTATAATCATATTACCTCTAAACAGTGACGCTCTACTGCATAGTGCATACATAATATTATGTATCTATATAATTACTCTAAGCGCCCTTATTTTTTTTGTAAGAGTGAAGTGATAAAAGTTCTTTATAATAATAATACATATTCCGTAAAAACGCAATATTTTAATCTTAGAAATTTTCAAAAAAAGACCAATTCTTTTCTCGCTCAAAGGCTAAGTATAGCCATTCAGCGGGAAAACGCAGCCAGCGTTCTTGCCACGATACCGCGGGGCCGCTTAATTATCATAATAGTAGGACTGTGTGATAATTAAGTAACTAGTTTTAGATTTTTTTATTATAGTTTTAAAGTTGTATATAATAAAATATTCTAAAAAGCTTACCAGAATAGAGAAACACTTTTTCATTTAATGCTATTTGATTTTTAGCAAACCGTTATGTGTTTGTGAGCTCCTTAGAAGAACGTGGCTAAACAAATTTGAAATCGGACAAGTTAAATGTTATTCAATGTGATTTCTTTCATCTATTTTCAATTATCTCGGATTTCATAAGATTATCTTATTCATTTTATTTACATTGAAGTTTTGTTAACTACAAGGTTACATTTTAAATGAAAAGTGAACCTGTGAAAGTGACTTAATAATAAAATAAAAATTTATGATTTGTTCTCAACACTCACACCACTCACGTTTTTTACTTAGTTCTACTAAGTATTTGTATTTTCTCGTTTGGGATTATAATAATTTTTATTGGTGTGTTTTCGTGCAGTGATGAGATAGTGTAAGAGTTTACTGACAGAAAAAAATACTGTTTTAGACGTCTTAGGAATTAAAAAGACCTCAAAACAATAATTCAAGTTTAATAAATCATGTAATAGCACTCATACTATTTATTGTTTATCTATCAGCTTAGTTAACGTAAAATACTATAATAAATACTTAACGATGTTATGTTTCATATAGTGAGTGTAGAGAAGAAGTGTTTTTTTTTTAATGGAACCGAGGCATTCCATCTTAATCCTTATGGGTGACAACGCATTTGCATTTTGATTCGTAATCGGGGATAGATGTAATCGGTAAACAAGTAAACATAATTTTTCTAACCAAGCGAATGTCTATAACTTTTTCGCATAAATATCGGATTTTTTTACAGGATAGGGTGACAAATGAGCACACAGTCCACCTAATGATAAATGGTTGCTGTAGCCCATAGACATCTACATTTTTCCTCGTTTGCGAATCAAAATGCAGATGCGTTGTCACCCGTGAGGACTAAGATGAAATGCCTCTTTTCCAGTGAAAAGGGTCTCTGGTTCTCTACACTCACCATACGAAACACAGCAGTGTTAAACTGCTATATTACGCTAGTATTCTGTGAGAGCGTGTTCCTTCCCCGGTCTAGCCGACCCATTCGTGCTACAACTATACTATTAATATGGCTGCAGCATGGCTCTACCACGTAAAAAATCGTATATCGATCGAATTTTATGTTATCTAACTCTATCCTTACATGTAAATTCATGTTAATATAGAGAACTATCACTTTTGGTTACACATCTGAAATAAGCCTGAATAATGAAAATAATAATTATAGACCTGAAAAATGTTATGGCTATTTTTAGTCATCTTTTTATACTAAAAATGTGCTTACTATGAAAATTATCTAGCTATAATATTGTGCGTACATTTGTGAGAACTCCATTGTTCCCTATTTCAATCATTTCAAGAAAGCTTACTCCTGAACATAATGGACTTATCTTTACCACAGATATTCACTATAAATCATTGCCTTTTATGTCCCTATTTGTGGAACTTAAAGATATTGTTACTTACGACCACATATTATTCATTCACAAGACATAGAAATATTTAGTAGAAATTGATTCATTAATTACTAAAATATAACGAACTTTATTATGGTGGTTTTTTATAGGATAGGGTGACAAACGAGCACACAGTCCAGCTGATGGTAAGTGGTTGTCTGTGTCCCATAGACATCTACATCTATCCTCGTCTGCGATTCAAAAGTCAGATGCGGTGTCACCTGTGACGACTAAGATGGAATGCCTCTTTTCCAGTAAAAAGGGTCTCCGGTTCACCGTACACTCACTATACGAAACACAGCAGTGTTAAGCTGCTATTTTACACTGGTATTCTGTGAGAGCGTGGTCCTTTCTTGATCGAGCCGACCTATTCTTGCTACAAATATACTTCTAATATAGCTGCAGCATGGCTCTAAAATAAGTGGTATACTGTTTACATATATTCGTTGCCTCCCGTTGCCTGCCGACTGCCTTGTTGGTCTAGTGGTTGTAGTAGTCCGACTGCTTTTCATGAGGTTCCGGGTTCGAATCCAGGGTCAGGATAAAAAATCTGTTATTGAGCTTTTCCATCAAGAAACTCTCAGTAGCTGCCCGGAGTCAGGAAGCTGGTGGTGTTTCACCCCCGTGCCTCGGAAAGTACGTAAAGCCGTTGGTCCTGCGTCTGATCTCTCTCCGATCGTGTCGGTTTACCGTGCCATCGGACTATGGGAGCGAGAGAATAAAGAGAGTATCTGTGCTTGTGCATACACTTGGAAGCTAAAATCCTGTCCTGCGTTGATGGCTAGTCTCCGTTGAGGCGGGCCGCCGTGACCGAAATTCGATCTGGAGGACATTACATATCTCCGTTACCGGAGGAATAACATAACATTATTCGTCCGTCTATATTTCCTTATTGAATTTCGACTGAGAGGTAGATTAAATTTTATACAGTTTTTTAACAGTTAATATTATAATTAAAACACGATTAAACCTTTAACTTTAGAAAATGAATCGTTACAAAAACACCCGTAGTATTTAATAGAATCAAGCGTTACTTTGCGGAAATTCATTATATAAAAGCTTTTAGAAAAATTTACTTCGCAAATATCCGCGTTATAAAATAAAATGATGTGTCTTACCTAGCATGAAGAGCACCTCCCGCCCTCCCTCAATTGCGTGCACTATCCCCGTCACCACTAATCCCAGCACCGCTACTCCCAACACTAGTCTTAGCTAACCGCTAAGTCTTAGCGGTTAGCCACCGTAGAGTCCATATCATCTGAGGATGCCTCGTGTAGAGGCGAAACACGTGTCGTATTATCGTCAGTGCTGTGTCTTGCCTAGTGTAGTAGTAAGTAGGTAAGACACATCATTTTATTTTATAACGCGGATATTTGCGAAGTAAATTTTTCTAAAAGCTTTTACCCGTAGTATTGTTTTAGAGAGTGTGAGTTGGGGTTTCATGACTTAATTGCACCTTCTCCCACCAGACAACCAGAGACTCGGTCAGTATCTAACCCTTCATTGCCGACACACCATGCATAAGAGCAACGGTATGCTTCATCGTTCGTAGTGCGTACAGCAATGACGTTGACTGATTAACCAGCACACCAACACCAGAGTGGATGTATATTTAGCTAAGTTAAAACACTTTACTATCTTCGGCTACATCAGCAATTACCATCAATGAGGGCATCCACGACTTTTTCTGTCACCAGGGCGACGCCACTTTACATTGAGGTAAAATATTTGACAGATTTCATAGCGGAGACGATAATTTCTTAGAAAAATGTAAACTTTAAGGTTTCTTTCCATATCATTAGTTATACTTTATATTAATTAGATTAGAAGTGAATAATTCAAACTATAAATATAACTAAAAGTAGACAAGTTTAAAAAACAAGTTATCAAGTGCAACAAATTAAAAATCAAACCACTGACGCATTGTGTTGTATATTAATATAATTCTCTAGATAATGATAAACTATTATTTAAAACTAATTTCTTAATTAACTGACTGACAAAAGTATTACCTCAATCACAAGTAGCGACATCTGGTGAGTGGAAGAATATTTGCCCTCATTGGCATAGTAATTCAGCACTGGCTTATAATAGTTAAAAAGAAAACATGCAGTGGGTGGCAAAAAGGAAAAAAGAAATCCTTATAGGATTACTCTGTAGGACGTATGTCTGTATGTCAAGACCCTTTTTTTAGAAACGCGTAGAGATATCAAGTTGAAATGAACATCAAACATTTAGGATCTACAGTCCCTTAAAAGGTATAAAAAATGCAAGCTTCTAAGTAAACGCAATCAAAAGATGCGGCCATTTATGTCACATATATTGATACTCGCAAACTCACTCATATAACTTTAGTGTATTTCCCGTTGAACTAAATTCAATAAACTTGGCAAGAAGCATGGTCCCGCAGTATATATTATGTAAATAAATGATATATAAAGTAACGCTTATTATCAACCAAATTTCTTCATCATCATCATCACCTGTATCTCAAGACTGTATCCTTGTCGCCTTCCCTAAGGTTTAATTCTTTTTATACTTTTGTTGAGTACAAAATTATTAATTCCCAGCGACCCGCCCCGCTTCACCTGTAATGAATCTATTACCGTTACAGCAAATCAAAGTCCACTGTTGTTCATAAGGCAACCACATAGATTACCTCATAGGGGGGATATTTGCCAAACAAACAAAAACCAGCTTGCCAAAGCGGGTTGGCAACCGCAGTTTTTTTTATTTTTCGTCGTTATTAGGAAGACGCTGCTGCCCATCTCTTAATTTTTTCCCCTGATGATATGGTGTAGTGGATATTCTTACACCGCCACTACACATGTGCAGTACAAGCACAGTCTAACTACTACTAACAGTCAGTCATCGAAGGCGTCAAAACGGGGCAGTCGTGCGGTACGGTGTGGCGTGAGACGCGGGCGTAGCACTTCCCGAGTGGCTAAGGGCCGCTAGGGAAGTGTCCGCTAGGGTTTTCCTATCACGCAAATAAATTAAAATATTTCACACTACATGTGTGGTAAAATCTGTGGGTCGTCCTCATTGAAAGACAAGGAATTAGTTTCATCAGCTTCCTCATACACATTAATCTGTTAAACGTGTGATAAAATATAATCAGTTTTTTATTTTTTTTATTACTTCCCGTTTTGACAACCCTTGCAATTTATTGTTTATGTCCGCTATTCCGACAACATCAAACACGATAACTGACTGTATATTGTTCTTAGGCTGTGGTAGAGGAATCTAATATTAATTTAGCGTTATTTAGATTTAAGATAATTAAAGACCATTTATTTTTACCAATATTATGATTTCTTAAAAAAAAACTCGCACGTTTAGCTGATAAAATATAACCTGATCACTCCAGCCATTGCTCTTTATCTTTTTTTTATAGTAGAGGGTGACAAACGCGCACACAGTCCACGTGATGGTAAGTGGTTGCTGTGGCCCATAGACATTTACGTCTATCCTCGTTTGCGAATCAAAATGCAGATGCGTTGTCACCCGTGAGGGCTAAGATGGAATGCCTCCTCTCTAGTTAAAAGCATGTTTGGTTCTCTACACTCACCATACGAAACACAGCAGTGTTAAACTGCTATTTGACGCTGGTATTCTGTGAGAACATGGTCCTTCCCCGGTCGAGCCGACCCATTTGTGCTACAAATATACTACTAATATAGCTGCAGCATGGCTCTACCACGTATAAAATCTATCTGTTCGAAGAGTTGAGTCTTGTGGATACCACTGTTTTTCTCGGTATTACTATTGACGCGAAACTTCAATGGGGCCCCCATATATCTAAATTAGCAAGCAGACTTAGTTCTGCAGCATATGCTGTAAGAAAGATTAGAAGTCTCACAGATGTTGAGACAGCTAGATTAGTGTATTTTAGTTACTTTCATAGCGTAATGTCTTATGGAATTTTGCTATGGGGTAATGCGACTGATATTGAAGCTATATTTGTTTTGCAAAAGAGAGCCGTTCGGGCGATTTATAACCTAAATTGTAAAGAGTCCCTCAGACAAAAATTTAAAGAAATAAACATATTAACTTTGGCATCGCAATATATTTATGAAAATCTAATGTATGTACATAAAAACATAAATAGCTTTAATAAGAATAAGGATGTGCATTCTTTAAACACTAGGAACAAACATAAGCTTGTAATATCAGTTACTAGACTCCACAGAATCAGTAGTTCATTTATGGGGCAATGTATACGCTTTTACAACAAAATCCCAGAACATATTCAAAGTTTATCAATAAACAAGTTTAAAAGTTTTATTAAAGAAAAACTGTACAAAAAGGGTTATTATAATATCAAGGAATACATGAATGAAAATAACCCCTGGGAATAAGGTGATCGCCACCATGCTGGTTCTATTAAAAATCATTTAAAAATTGTATAAATGAAATTATTGTTAAGTGAAATATGTTTGAAAAAAAAAGTCCCACTGGGTTTCTTGCTGGTTCTTCCCAGGACAGAGGTATTTTCCGAACCAGTGGTAAATAAAAAATGACTTTCAATAAGAATTATGTAATAATCAATATTGAATAAAAAAGTATTCTATTCTATTCTATTCTAACTTTCATTACAATGGGTTGAGACATTTCGAAAATTACCCCGGACAGACAAAAATTTTAAACATTGTGTTTATGTCTTATTAGCATAGACATAATCCCCTCAGCACAATAGAAGCCAATCTGTTAAGCCAGTTTCAATATTACAAACTGACACTTCAATTTTATTTATATGTATAGACTAGCTGTGCCCCGCGACTTCGCCCGCGTGGAATTTATTACGATTAGATTTTATAGATTTTAATTTTTTTTCGCGTAACCCTTATAATTTGTCTACAATAAAAGTAGCCTAAGTTACTCCTTATAACATTAGCAATCTGCCAGTGAAAGTCCCGTCAAAATCGGTCCAGCCGTTTCGGAGATTAGCCGAAACAAACAGACAGAGAGACAAAAATTTTAAAAATCGTGTTTTTGTTACATGTACCGTATATACTCTCATAAGCATTTAGTAAAAAGTTGTTATTTTGACATTACAAACAGAGACTTCAATTTTATTTATATGTAAAGATTACCTTTTTGGTTTAGTACCTTGGTAAGTAGAGCTTTAAGAGTACCTGAGACTCATTGTAGGAATCTACTAGGTACTTGTAGACTGCAATGGTAGTATACTGGTGTATAGTATATTTATGGTTTATTGTCGTCGTTAAATAGACTTTGGCTTTAATAGGAACCTGAACCTTCAAGAAAAGAGCTTACACCTTTCTAAAAGGCCGGCAACGCATCTGCAATTCCCCTGGTGTTACGGTTGTTCATGGGCGGCGGTAGTCACTTACCATCAGGTGAGCCGCATGCTCGTTTGCCCCCTATTCCATAAAAAAAAACTAGGCTTTCATTCTATTTCCTCTAGTCTTCAAACCTCCGACGTATAACGTAAAATGTTTGATTTCCATCCGACCGCACATTAACTGCTATCCGGAGATAAATGACCCGCAAGAGGAAGGTCGACCTTTATCTGTACAATTAATACCTTTTATAACACTTTTAACGTAGTGATCACGTTTTGTGTTAAAATGTTTTTTGGTGCGTGATTAAAGCTTGACTGGAATTTTATATGAAATTCGAAATCATAAACGTATATATTATAGTGCCCAATATAGAGTTGTAGGTTTTTTGTTTAATAATTTATTTTTTACAGCCTACCAAAAGTTCACTGCTCAAGGGCTCTTCTCGTAGATTGCTTGTTAAGGAGAATTCAAGCCATAATTACCATTTAACAGTGGTAGAGCCACGCGGCAGCTTTTGCTGTCGCACGGATGGGCCGGCTCGAACCGGGGTGGTACCACGACCTCACAGAATACCAGCGTGAAGTAGAGGTTTACCTCTGCGTTTCGCTTGGTGAGTGCAGGTGGCCAGAGGCCCTTTTTACTGGAAATGAGGCATTCCATCTTAGTCCTCACGGGTGACAACGCATCTGCATTTTGATTCGCGAACGAGGATAGATGTAGATGTCTCTGGGCCGCAGCAACCACTTACCATCAGGTGGACTGTGTGCTCGTTTGTCACCCTTATCCTATAAAAAAAAATGCTTGACTTGATATCGGGAAGGTCATCTCCTATTTTAGTTGCCCTCTGCATATAATATAAATTTATACAGTACTATGTCGTCCTTGAACTATAAATACTAGGGCTCGATATAAATTATTGATGTGTGTATCACCACGTGGTGTCCCCATTTCGTGCTATGGGTGGTTGATTACTTTTTCATACTTGCTAATGGCCACGATCTTTAAGGATAAAGCCCATTTTAAAAAAGCACATGTGGAGTTTCACACGCAGTAGAAGTGAAAATGTATTACTAATTTATTTTTTATTATTAACTTCTTGAGACCGAGATAATAGGACCGCGTATATACTGTATTCTATCTTATTCTCTCGCAGGCTATATATATATATATATATATATATATATATATATATATATATATATATATATATATATATATATATAGTCTCTTTTTAATGTCGCTTTTTCGTTTCATCAAGTTTCAAATCACAACAACGATAGAAGATTCACTTCAAAAAGTAGTAATACTTCAGTACATTGACTTGCCTTATAACGACCTCTCAAAGAAAAATTAAAGAGGGCACCTTGCGGATTACAATGATTTATATTATACGGGTATCCAAATCCACATTTATAAATGATAGCGGTATGAAAAAATGGATAGTTTTTTTGTTGTATTTTTTCTCTTGTGTTTCGTTTCACAGGATGTTTGCACTAAGATGACTATCCAAAAAGTTAAAAAATAAATTTATTAAACTGTCCGACATTCACAGAATATTCCAACGAAACATTCTTGGCAATGTGGGATATGCCAAATAGATCTTATAGCCCCACGTTAACACCAGGCGTAAACCACCCAGATCGGAGAATTGAATCATCATTAAAGATTATAAAGTTCTGAAACTGTAATCAATCCGCAAATCAATCCTACAACAGGATAGATCAGGATAGAAGGTTTAAGACAGTGGTAGAGCCACGCGGCAGCTTTTGCTGTCGCACGGATGGGCCGGCTCGAACCGGGGTGGTACCACGACCTCACAGAATACCAGCGTGAAGTATAGGTTTACCTCTGCGTTTCGCTTGGTGAGTGCAGGTGGCCGGAGGCCCTTCTTACTGGAAATGAGGCATTCCATCTTAGTCCTCACGGGTGACAACGCATCTGCATTTTGATTCGCAAACGAAGATAGATGTAGATGTCTATGGGCCGCAGCAACCACTTACCATCAAGTGGACTGTGTGCTCGTTTTTCACCCTTATCCTATATTAAAAAAAAGGAGAGGCCTATATCAAGCATTGGGCTTTTAAGGCCTGATGAAAATAAAATAAGAAGAGGAAATCATCATTATATATAATCAATTGAGTAACGATAACTCACGCGAAAGACTTACAATTCTTAGTACCCAATCAGATGCGAGCACACCTCTGAAGTTGTTATCATCATCATCATCACCATCCCTTTACAAGTTCATTGCTTAACATAAGCACAAAATAAGGTCCATTCATCGACTTCTTGTATGACTTTACAAGTCGTCACTCCATCAAGTGAAGTGACACCCTACACCTCGCGTACCGGTACGACGTTGTCGCTCGAAAACCTTTCTTCCCCGTCGGTTATCAATTCTTAGAGCTACATGGTCGGCCTATTGCCACTTCAGCCAGCCAACTGATCCGTTAGGTTATGTAGTTACTCTAGTTTTACTACGGAGATATTTAATACGATTATACATACCGGCGAGGTCGAATTTTCCTACTAGATAAGTAAAACTTCGACCAAGAAGTCAATTCAGTCGAGTTGGTTCAACAGATCCTTCAACAGATCCAACTCGACTGAAATTGGTAATGAAAATAATAATAAATTTCGATTTACCACGGTGCTCGGAGGTCCAAAATAACGTGACGAATACCGGAAAATCGAATTCAGTTTTCTAACTTTTTCTTTTTAAATAGTGAGCACTTAAACTATGAGCTATTGAAGATTGTGCAGCTACATCTTCTAATTTTTAATTAGAATTATTCTGTTTCTTATTTTCAGTTATATATGTTATCGAATCTTATTTTCTACAGACTTCAAAAAGGAGTCGGTACTCAATTCGACTGTATGGTTTTTTTTTTATGTGTGTTACCTCATAACTTTTTACTGGGTGAACCGATGTCGATGATTATTTTTTTATTTAAAAGCTGGTGCTTCACATGTGGTCCCATATTAAATACATAAATTTGATCAAGGTCTGACCAATAGTTTTTGAGTTATTCTTAATTATTAATTATTAATAGTGACTCTAGAAATTAAAATAAACCAAATATTGGAAATCATTAGAATATGGTTTACTGTCAACGGCCTGTCGATCAACACTAACAAAACAAATGTTATGTTATTCCGCAATAACGTCAGAAAAACACAACCCTAAATGTTACATTAGGTGATAAAACAGTACAGTCTGTAGAAGTGGCCAAATTTTTAGGAGTGAGGATAGACAGTGATCTAAAGTGGAAACATGAATTAGACGAGATTGAGGGTAAAATAAGCTCAGCTTGTTACGTACTAAGGAGCTTACGGGATGAAGCTGATCTTGAACATTTAAAATTGGTTTATTACGCATTGGTGGAGTCAAGATTACGTTACAGTATTTTATTTTGGGGAGGGAGCTTTAAATATAATGTACACAAAGCCTTTGTTTTGCAAAAAAGAGCAATCAGTCCGGATAAAAGAACAAGAATCGTGTCGCGAACACTTCAAAAGACTTAGGATCTTGACTGTTCCATGTCTGTATATACTGGTCTTACTCACGCAATTTGCAAAAGTTATTGGCGAATATGAGACGATAGGCCAAAAAACTATAAGAGAAGATACTAGAAGAAAAGACTTTCATAATAAAATCGTCCCTCGTATGGTAATGATTAGACACTGTTCTCAATATCGATCAGTACTTCTATTTAATAGATTACCTACTGACTTCAAAAATATGTTATACAAGGATAGTTTCAAAAATACCTTAAAAAAGTTCCTACTGGAATAATGTTATTATAGTGTTGACGAATTTCTACATGCTGATACTACAATATAATTTTCAATGTTTTAAAATTTTTGATGACATTTAAAAATAACCGTAATTTTTTTTATGACATATTATTATTATTATTTTGTGATATTTTATACTTTATCTTATTGACTGATGAGATTTGACTTCTAATTTTTATTGTAAGTTCTATAATATACTTAATTGTAATTTTTCATGATCTAATTTTTATATTAATTGTTAAAATAATTTTAATTTAATATTGATTGTAAATTATATTTTTATTGTAATTTTATATAATTGTAAATTTGGTTGTTAAACATTTTAATTGTATTTTTGCATAAACGATTCAACACAATTTGAATTGTTCAGAATTAAATAAATAAATAAATAAATATTTATGTATATTGAAGTCGGTTGGACAACATTTTTTATTTTAAATTATTAAATAAAAATTAGGTAAGTATGTATCTATACAAA
Source organism: Parnassius glacialis (assembly GCA_033319125.1). Taxonomy (NCBI): domain Eukaryota; kingdom Metazoa; phylum Arthropoda; class Insecta; order Lepidoptera; family Papilionidae; genus Parnassius; species Parnassius glacialis. The sequence continues at coordinate 15,875,534 of JAVANC010000002.1, read as the reverse complement.
CACAACTGACTGTCCCGTTGTTCTAGTGATCGAAAAACGAAACTGCTGATCTTGTGATAACAGGTCGAACCAAAATCAGTTATAATCAGTCAATAAACTCAGCCCCGGGTCAGGCGTTTCACCCCCAAAACATGATAAGCCGTTGATTCTGTGCCTGATCTTTCTCCAGTCGTGTCTGATTGTCATCCCATCGGACTAAGAATGAGGAAATAGAGTGTGCTTGCTCACACTTGCGTGCACTGCGTCCTACGCAAATGGCTAGTCTCCGTTTAGACTGGCCACCGTGACCACAGAGTACATTATATATTACAGACATAGAGAAAACAGCTAATATTTCAGAGTGGCGCTATCTGCTTCTAATTGCAGGAACTAAAAATTTGCCATACATACGTATAATGAGAATCTATACGAGTATATAGGTTTATTGCGACCGAACTAAGATAACTGAATTTCCGCCATATTGTGACGCGCTAGCGGGAAAAATACGATTTGTTATTTTAAATGAATATTTCCCATTTACACGTCACAATATGGCGAAAATTCAGTCCAATTCTTAGTTTGGCCGCATTATACATTATTTTGTGTACTGTTTACGTAGGTAGTAGAAATAAATTAGAAAATATCATAGAGATACGACTGGAAATATATGTACTTACAGAAAAAATTTTTGAGGGAACACAAAAAAAATAAACAAATAATATGATTAATTTTTATTTTCTCCTGCTCTTAAAATAATCTTAACATTATTTTTGTATTGCGTCCTCTACATCATAATCCAATCAGGTGCCCTTCAACAATTTATTAACATCACGACACCAGTTGAAAATGAAGAACTTCCAACTCAAATCAAAGATATAGTTTGATAGTTCGGGCTTATGTTTTTCACATTTAATGAAATCCATATTAATGGTTATACATAAAACTGTTTTTATACATTGCCTTATATTTTTCAAGATGAAGATTGATGTTTGACAGTTGACGTAAATCACACACCCGGACGGATGTCCGGGTTGCCGAGTGAATAAAACTCGTTGTGATACCAGACTAATTTATTTTTTGTCAAAAGTGCCATCTAGATTTAATTGCAGTAACTAAAATTCATTAGGTTTTTTTTGTATTGGACAAGAATATTACTAAGTGTTAATACGGTGACCGTGACCGGCATTGGGTCTCAAAGACATATTTATTTTTAAATTTGAAAATTCTTTTCTACCTGTATTTTAAAACTTTTTTCAACAAACAAGAAGGACATAGTCATATCAATAAACCTATTCATGAAGAGTTTGTAATGGAGGACTATTTAATTCTCTGACACTCAAAACGAATATTTTTACCGCCAATGTAATAAAATTACACTTTATACTCTCATTTATTTTATTAAACCCCATCTTCCACAGATGCTATATATCTTTTAATTACATAATTACGTTAACGTTCTCAGATCGTTACTTTGAGAGATCATTAGGCCCAAAATGCACTGTCAACGAACTTAAGAATTAATTCAATTTATTCGTTTTTCCGTAAATAATGATGAAACATTATCTATTTTGTAAGATTTGTTAATGACAAATATTCTTGTAATTACGCTTAATAAACTTTCTAGATTGATATCCCTGATGAGGTAATTATGGGGGAGGACAATATTCAAAAGTGAACTTTGATGGGGCATTGCATACAACCGATGAAGAAGAAAGGTTTTCTTGTAACAGACTCCTACTGGAAGGCGCGGTGTTGGGCGACCCCGCCACTAGATGGAGTGCCTCCTGATAAAACACGCAGATAGTCGATAGAGGCAAATGGATTAAGACCGTACTGTGTGACTTTTGATGGGCTGTACTTTAGTGATAGTTATAGTGATACACTTTTTAGAGACTCGTGGTATAAAATTTATCTTTCTGCACCATAAATGGATACCAAAGAAAATCCACCTGTCAAATAATTTAGGGTTATGTGTCATCATCATCCTCACGAACTTTTTAACAAATGACCCTCTCATAGGTTGCCTCATTGAGAAGATGTTTGTCATAACTGATATGCTTGGAAGGCGAGTTGACAACCGCAGTTTCTTATCATTTTGAGTTGTTATTAGGAACATGACGTTGCTTTTCTCCTGTTCTATCTCCTTCTATTGCCTCTTACGTCATCTACTATATAATACGGCCACGGCAAAAAAGAACTTCAATGGTTAATTTAACTTCAGTTTTATATAGTTTTTGTAATTGACCCTTAGCTCAAAATCAAAGTTTTAAGAGTTCAGGGACAGCACAAGCGCAACGTAAATTTTAACACACTTTTTTAACTATTATAAGCCAATGTTTGTGGTGATTCAGCCGAAGATGGTTATGCGTACTGACTCCACAAGCCTTAACAAAAGCCTATTCACTTTTGAAGACACCCACATTGTAATCGGATAGAAAGACAGATTCTGACAAATTATTCCACTTCTTAGCTGTACGCTCTATGAATGATGAGGCACCAGCCGAACATCTGGTGGTCCGATGATAGAACAAAGAGGAAGGAATTAAGTCATGCAATTTCTGCTCACACTCTCTTACACACAATACCGAAAGGTTGACTTCTTTACGCTTGCTCAAGACAGGTAAGATTGGTCTTTACCGTATTGGTGTCACCAATAAGTCTCTTACCTCTCTAACCAATAAGTTTCCATTGAGTCCAAAGCCGCTAGGTGGGTTTTGCCACACGAGCCCTTGTAAGGCAGCAATACTATATGTACGGCCACACTTACGTTTCATACAGTGTAAGCAGTACCCAGTGACCCTAATAACGATAATTATTATTTTCAATTTTAAATGTTCTCTGCTCTAAAAACAAAGCTCTGTAACATCCATCTTTTGTTTTCTCCTTGCATTTGTTTATTTTATTATTCTCTTCGTTTTTGTCTGGTATGCAACAAAGAGTATAATATTGCATTGTAAGTACATTCTCATTTCAAAAGAAGTGTTTCGCTAAGAAACCTGCATAACCGACAAATAAGCCTATTTTGAAGATAAGGGAAGTCCGCCAATACATTACATACTTATTCTTTACGCTCCATTACCTTATCGACATACATATTTAGGATTTAGGCAAGTGCCCAACTGTGAACATTTACAACCTGGTACCTTACATACTTTAAATAAATCATTGTTAAAACATAAAACTTTTTTTCTATTCACTAAAACACTACACTACACTACATAAGTGTTATAACATTCAAAAATCCAAACACAAATTTTGTACACCAAAATATTCGCTGGCTGAGATGAGAACCTAAAATGAAATTGGATGACCACGCCAGCTGGAGCGGAACCCAATTTCAGATATTGCTGTGGTTTGGCGTGTGAACCAAAGCCTGAAATTAAGCATGCAGCTATTAGGGATGAAAAAAGCTAATACGCGCTCTTTCATCCGCTGTTCACTAAGGTGCAAAAAAATACCTGACCAAACACTGCATCTAATTTTAACAAACATGGCAGTATTACATTTTGTTTAACTTTATTTCTTTTTAAATATTTTCCAATACATTACAGTATTGATATACCAAGCTTAGTTTATGAAATTTAAAATAAAAAAAAATGTTAGTTTCAATTTTTGTTAAAAAACGCTGACTATAATAACTCTTCACACATAATATGTTATACATGTGTCTATGTAACATATACGAAGACGATTACGTAATTAATAAAAGTAAATGGATTATTCTAAACATTACATGAGCTTTCGAAGTGTGCACTTTTGGATTTTCCAAATTTTACTTCATAATATTATGTTACACATAAAATCATTACTTTTATTTTTCAACAAAAAATTGCATTTTATTTTTTACTTCTAACCTTACATGCAAATTCGATTAAAAACAGGATTATTGTTTTGTAATTAAAAAATTTTAAATAATATTTTTTCTTTATTAATTGTATCACTTCAATTTATCCCCAACTTACTTATTACATACTAGCTTTTCCTGCGACTTTACTCGCGTAGACTTCAATTTAGAGACATCATTAGTGCCTAAATTAAGTAACCATTACTAAATCTTATCGTTGTCTATCTCTCAGGCCGTTTGTCACGACTGAATTTACTTTCTTATTTTTTATAGGCTAAGGGTGACAAACGAGCACACAGTTCACCTGATGGTAAGTGGTTGCTGCGGCCCATAGACATCTACATCTATCCTCTAATACAAATCAAAATGTAGATGCGTTGTCACCCGTGAGGATTAAGATGGAATGCCTCATTTCCAGTAAAAAGGGCCTCCAGCCACCTGCACTCACCAAGCGAAACGCAGAGGTAAACCTCTACTTCACGCTGGTTTTCTGTGAGGTCGTGGTACCACCCCGGTTCGAGCCGGCCCATCCGTGTGACAGCAAAAGCTGCCGCGTGGCTCGACCACTGTTAAAAATAAAATTAAAATATTATGTAAATATATTTCATTTTGTGAAGGAATTTACTACAGATACCCCGATAAAGTGAAGAAATCAGTGATCAAATCTTTCCTGCGCATCAGGATTGCTTTACTTTGGTTAGCGTTGTTTCATTTTGAGGCAAACAAATCGTCGACTTTTTTGAAGATTTATCACCTGAAATAATGCCGCAAACAATCCAAAACATACCTGCTTATAATTTAATAATCATGTCACGGCACCATTCCACGCGATCTCGTACGCTTTCCAATCTAATCTGCAATATGTGCAGAATTTTTTCATACGTAATTTGCCTATTCTAGGTAAATATCTTACTACTACCACGTTTCCTTCCGTAACAACTGTCAAACGGCGAGCAATTCTTATTTTCTTTTTGGAATTTATTGGGGTTTAAAAGTAAAGTTAAAGATAATTATTTAGGTTAAAGAAATTTAAAGTTACAGACTAGATAGAGACTAGTATGTCTCTTCTTATTTCTGAGAGGATTTTAGGGCAAGGAAATGTCCGCTGCGCTGCCCCAATGCGTGTTTGCGAACTTTTTTTTTTATAGGATAAGGGTGACAAACGAGCACACAGTCCACCCGATGGTAAGTGGTTGCAGCGGCCCATAGACATCTACATCTATCCTCGTTTGCGAATCAAAATGCAGATGCGTTGCCACCCGTGAGGACTAAGATGGAATGCCTCATTACCTGTAAAAAGGGCCTCCGGTCACCTGCACTCACCAAGCGAAACGCAGAGGTAAACCTCTACTTCACGCTGGTATTCTGTGAGGTCGTGGTACCACCCCGGTTCGAGCCGGCCCATCCGTGTGACAGCAAAAGCTGCCGCGTGGCTCCACCACTGTTAAATTCATAACATGTCTTCGTAATATTTTTTTCTTATTATTCAGACATGCAGGTTTCCTCACAATGTTTCCTTCACTGATGAGCATATGGTAAATCAGCACTTAAAATTACAGTTAATAATTTCACTGGTGCCGACGAGACTCGAAACCAGGTTGCTCGCGTACTCTGAAATTTACAGTGGGCGCATATCCCCTGATCTACCACGGCTCATAGCATATCAAATTAATATAAATAAATATCTGGGTTCATTAACTTCCTTCGCTTTTTGTATATATTTTAAGAGAATCGTTTTTCAGAAGTAAACTCCAGTCACGGATCGGAGCTGACACGTTCATTTTTTTTTGTTATACCTGTGGTAAACGGTGAAACGAATTTATATAGGCCTTTATCCATAACTGCCACTTCAAGTGAACGATCTAATCATTAGTTCGTATAAATCATCATGCAAATATACTCCCAACGTAAATCCATTTTTTAATGAAACACAATATTTCAATTTACATTCTAACAAAATTTGGAAGGAAATTTGAAATTGGAACATTCGTATTTTACTTGTAACAAAATATAAAACAAATTATAACTGTCCAGTGTCCCATTCCAAAAAATAATCTTTTTTCCGAAAAACTTTCTGCGTGGATTGTAGTATTTCTTCTGTATCGTTAAGGCATTTTATTAGTGACAGGTCCAAAATTTAGCCATTGCGGTATGGATCCGTCATATTTTAATACGTGAAGGTATAAATAGTCGATGCTATAGCTCCATTGAGCATGAAATCACTATTGACTGCATTGGTATTTATGCGGATGTATGCGACAGAATCGTACATAGAACATGATTATCGACAGGAATATTACCTAGATAGCTTTTAGAATTTATAAAACAATATACATAATTTTATTTATGTTGTTGTTCCTTATATATTATGATAATATTTTCAGCACCCCAATAGATAGAGTGACGATCTGGTAAGACATGCAGGAAGTTTATGGATACAGGTGGCTCAGGACCATGTTGTGTGGTATTTATTTGGGAGAGGCCTATGTTAAACTTAATTATGGTTTTATTAAAAAATTTACTATATCATTTCAATAGCGAAGACAAATAAATTTTATTTTAATAACACTTCGGTTTCATTAAGTTTTGCCCAAAATGAAGATTTCTTTTTATATTCTACTACTCAGCTTTAATAACTTACTTAATCAAGGGAAACGAGAAAAACCTTGTTATTACAAACTTTTCTCTTTTAAAGACAATATTTAAAATAAATACTCCGTTTCAATCAGTGGTATCAAATATAATATACCTTTAATAATATATAATGCTCTTAAATTTTTGATGAATTTTAAAAGTAATTTTTAACGTATTCTTCACTAAAAATTTGTTTTAAATATTGTCTACTGTCCGTTGAAATTCAATGTTAAAACATTTAAAAAAAACATCATTAAAGCAACCAGTCTTGACATTGAATTGGTTAGGAATAATACATGTTGTCTGTGTTTCTAGATCAGAGATAGCAAGCGTTTTGACATCAACGTGAAATATTACTTAAAACATTGCAGTCATAAAATGCCAACAAACAATAATTTTAGCCGAAAACCTTATCTGTGCCTTTCGCCGGATAGTGAAGATGTAAAGGAAACAATACCATGAATATCGTAAAAGTCTACTTGGACATTCAACATTAGATAACACATTTAAATTTATATTCAGAATAACCATTCTTAACACTGCCAGTTTTTAAATGCTCCTATCAGACCCGTGTTAGAGCTGATTACGATACGTCTAATATTATAATACATAGGCTGCACTAAAATTATCGGGAATGGAATATTTCCACTGCTCCTGTCGTATTAAAATCTTTTTATTTGAAAAATCCTTGGTTTTAAAAATCGAATACCATTTATTTATTTAAAAAAAGATTCTCGGTCTTGTCACAAGATTTTGTCAAATTTTGTTTAGTCGTTGAGAAAATGGAATTGACTCGAGAAAATTCAAGAGCGATGATTTATTATGACTTTCGAAGTGGTTTAACACAAAAACAGTGCGTTATCCGGATGATTTCCGCATTTGGTGATGAAGCCCTATCCAAAACCACAATTTATCGCTGGTTTGCTGAATTTCAACGTGGACGTGTCAAGCTCAGTGATGATCGCCGTCAAGGTCATCCAAAAACTGCAGTCACCCAAGAAAACGTTGATGCTGTGCGTAAGCTGATTGAGGAAGATCGACATGTGACATACCGCGAAATTCAGGCAATTTTATTGACATTAGCATGAGTCAAATACAAATAATCTTGCATGAACAATTAGGTGCAAAAAAGTTGTTTTCCCGATGGATACCGCATTCGCTCTGTGAAGAGCAAAAAGCGGCTCGCGTTACTTGGTGCTTCAGAACTCTCGAAAGATTCCACGCAAGATCCTCAAATGCTGTATACAACATCGTATCAGGTGACGAATCCTAGATATACGCGTACGAACCCGAAACAAAAAACCAGTCACGAGTTTGGGTGTTCGAAAATGAGTTAAAGCCAACAAAAATTGTTCGTTCACGGAGTGTTGCAAAAAAATGGTGGCCACGTTTGTCTCCAAAACCGGCCATGTTACGACTATTCCTCTTGAGGAACAAAGAACGATTAATGCAGAATGGTATGCTAGCATTTGTTTGCCACAGGTCGTTTCTGAACTCCGTAAAGAGAACTGCAACCGCCTCGTCATCCTCCATCACGACAATGCGAGTTCTCACACCGCACACAGAACAAAAGAGGTTTAGAGCAAGAAAACATAGAATTATTAGACTATCCGCTAATGATTTCTATACTTTCCCTAAAATAAAGAATAAATTGCGTGGACAGAGATTTTCATCACCTGAAGAAGCTGTGGACGCCTACAAAACGGCCATTTTGGAGACCCCAACTTCCGAATGGAATGGTTACTTCAATTATTGGTTCCATCGTATGGAAAAATGTGTCAAATTTCGCGGAGAATACTTCGAAAAGCAATAAATACATTTTTAAATAGTAATGTTACGTCATTTCCTTGATTCCCGAAATTTTCAGTGCCGTACGTCTAGGGTACATAATATTATGCATTTTGATTTTTCATATCTAACCAAATTTAGAGAGTTCCATGATCAGCAGAGAACTGTTAATGCCTATGACGATATTTTTTTTTCTACCGACTTCGAAAAGGAGTTGTTTTTTTTTGTTTTTTTATTATTTTTTTTAAATGTGTGTTACCTCATACCTTTTTACTGGGTGAACCGATTTAAGTGATTTTTATTTGAAAGCGGGTGCTTCACATGTGGTCCCATATAAATTTCATAAAGTTCTGACCAATAGTTTTTGAGTTATTCTTAATAATTTATATTGAAGTCGGTTGTACAACATTTTTAAAATTTTTAATTATTATATAATGGGGTGCAAACGAGCACACAGTCTACCTGATGGTAATTAGATGGTGGAGTAATAACGTATCAACTTTTAAATACAACATCAACGGAAATATCTCTACTTTCACACGCAATAAAGAATTTGATATAGGTTTAGAAATATTTTTCCAATAAATTCAGAACTGGAACCAGTTGCAATATTGCTCTCATAAACCAGATCTGATGCGGGCGGTTTATTGTTCTTATAGATGGAACTTAATTTTATAGATAGGGAACCTTTCATCTCCGTGTACGATGGCCGTAATTTAGTCGACGGCACGGACTACCGCTTCTAATAAATATATTAGAGCTTTTCAATGGAGACTAGAACAAAACGGAGCACTATGCTAGGCTATTGATTCTTTATTATGTTTGTTAGTTAAAAAAATATGTAAGATAATTAATAGAATCAGGCGTTAAGTTACGGAAATCCATTGTATCAAATTTTTTGAAAATTAATTTGCGTGTGAAATAAACATTATCTTACCTTGTTTGAAGGGCACCCCCCGCCCTTCCTCAATACAACACGTGTTTCGCCTTTACGCATAACTAAGAGGCATCCTCAAGTTAAGTAGACTATGCGGTGACTATCTTAGTAAGAATTATTTTAAAACGCGAATCGCAAGATTTTAAAATTATCAGCATTGCTCTCATGAAATGTTATATGATCAAACCAGTAAAAGTGATGTATCTTTAGCCAATATAGATAGATTTTCTATATTAACGCCATATGAATTATTTCCTTCTTCAGCCCATCCACTGCTGGATATACGTGTCTTAATACAGGAAGGATTTGTCATAATCGCAACGCTTAGTAGGCGGATTTGTGAAGCGTCTCGCACCTTTGAATGAGTACTTAAGTCCAATGTAACTTACACTTTTCCGATAACATCGTGAGAATTTCGGATAATATGATGAAATAGGTGTTGTTCCACAATAGTAATAATATTAAATGGATTTTGTATTGCAAGGCCACCAGCACCACATTGTAGTCTAATGCGCTTTTAAGTAATAGTGACAAAGGAGCACACGTGGTAGAGCCATGCTGCAGCTATATTAGTAGTATACTTGTAGCACGAATGGGTCGGCTCAACCGGGGAAGGACCACGCTCTCACAGAATACCAGCGTAAAATAGCAGCCTAACACTGCTATGTTTCTTATGGTGAGTGTAGAGAACCGGAGATCATTTTTACTGGAAAAGAGGCATTCCATCTTAGTCCTCACGGGTGACAACGCGTCTGTATTTTGATTCTTTATTGAGGATATATGTAGATGTCTATGGGTCACAGCAACCACTTACCATCAGGTGGACTGTGTGCTCGTTTGTCAACCTATCATATAAAAAAAAACACTGTCCATTTTATGGTAAATGGATATTTGTGGTCTATAGACCCCTACATCTATTATCTAATATTAACGAAAATATAGTTTTATTACTGCCCTAAGGTTTATCGGTAGAGAATGCTTCATTAAGTCAACCTTTTGATCATATACGGTTGTTAGGTCCAATAAAGTATAAATAAATATAGAAATAAAATCCAAATGCATTGTCAATCCTGACAACTAATACGAAATGCCCCGTTACAGTAAAAATTATAACCTTTCTTTTCAATACGAAACACAGCAGTATTATGATCTTATTTCTTGCTACCATTCTGTGAGTTGTGTGAGAGCATGATTATTCCCCCGCTGAGCCGAATCATCGTTCTGCAACCACAATACAGCTGGAGCGTTGCGTTACCACGTTCACCACATGTTCCTTATTACAAGTAAATGAAGTGTAGTTATTATAAACCCATGGCTACAGCCCCACCTAATATAAAAAAAACTTATTCATTCTAACCTTAAAGATAGACACGTTATAGTCGTAGGGAGAGACAGACGCTGGCAAACTGTTCTAATTTCTTACTGCACGCATTACAAACAATAAAGCAAATCGTTAGAGTATCGTTGTGGTCCCTTTTTTTCATTTATTCTAAATATTATAAACAAATTAAATTTTATTTTAGCCCTACAGCAGAAACCACAACGGTTTGGTTGCTGTGGTCTATTAACTATAAACTATTATTTTATATGAAATTACTATTGATAAAATTGGTAGATTTATGTATTTATTAACTAATCAGCTAATCACTAAGTATATTAATAAATATGTATATTTGAGATAAATCAATTATAAACACATTATATGAGGCAATTTACAGAATTTATGTTATCATCTAAGATACTATTAATATATTATACTAATTTATAATAATACAAAATACACATAACATACCATACCGACCATCTAGTTATTTAATTAGTATTAGTGTTAATGTATTTTTAACTACAACATATTATGTATATAGTGTTGCCCAAAATCGGTCTTGGTCTTGTTCTTGCATGTTTGCAAGACCAAGACCAAGAACAAGACCGCCTAATTTTAGCAAGACCAAGACCAAGACTGACCGTGCAAGATTTGAGCAAGAACAAGACTAAGCCTGCGAGACTCTTGCGTCTTGCAGTTAGGAATGAGTGTCGTTTCAGGTAGTATACTATTATATAGGAGTATAATATTACGCTTAGGGAGTCTATGAGATGCAAAAAATATATAAAAAAAATTTGGAAAATTGGACTTATGCGCATTACGAATAATACCATAAACATACCCTTTTATATAGGCCCTTTTTACTGGAAATGAGGCATTCCATCTTAGTCCTCACGGGTGACAACGCATCTGCATTTTGATTCGCAAACGAGGATAGATGTAGATGTCTATGGGCCGCAGCAACCACTTACCATCAGGTGAACTGTGTGCTCGTTTGTCACCCTTATCCTATAAAAAAAATACAAAGCGGATGAAAATATCCATTAAAAGAAAAAACAGTGCATCCCTAGTTTTGAACATCGGCACTTTGATAGTGCGCGGCGTCTTGTTGTCGGCATCATCAAAGGTCGAATACTGACCTGTCAAAGAAATTTTGCAGCTATTCGGAAGTACAAGGTCGAGATACACGCGCCGGCGGCTTCGTCGCGGCGGCGCCGCACGCACTACATTTGACACTGTTTGAATGCCGCCACAGACTACATGTTCCAAAGAATAAAATAAGTTTTCGGGTGCTCAGAATGAACACGAATACATTATGCTGATATCCCAAGGAATATAGTAATTAGATAATGGTAAGGATAGATACCATAATAATTTATTCTAGTAAGTAATTATTATAATATTAACTATATGGGTTTATAATAATTACTTACTATTATTATTATTACCTAATAGATAAACATGTTCAATAAGTTCACTGCAAATCTCGATTTTTGGAAGTGTGTGTTTTTGAGCACAAAGTGTTCGAATATGTCGTCACCCATTTGATAAATATTGTAGACACTTTTAACACACTTGAAACGTGTAAACATTTTGTACAATGCTAATCGAATAATATAAAAAGTGTGCATATTAAATAAAAAGCGTAAAATAAGATTTATGTACTTTTTAGGAGCCCGAGTATCTCTTAGAGAACCGTTTAAAGAAATTAATTGCATCAAATTGTAGTAAGTAATAGTGATTTCCACAATTTTAATGTAGAAATAAAAATAAAATCACTATACCTGCTTTCCGGTTACACAAAGTATACAACACGTAACATAATTAACGCACTTTGCGAAAGTAGTTTGTTCAGAATCGTTTACTGAATCGATTTCTATCATTTTTAATATAGGTAATTTTTTTATCCAAACACAACAACTACGTAATTTACAGTCACACTAAACCTGTACAGTTAATACAAACGGAAATGGACCGTAACTCAAGGCAATAAGACTTAAAAGCGCAGTTTTTTATTTGTATTAATACAAATTCCGTAATTTAATACAAAATAAAGAAAATTGAACCTTATTTCAAGTATATTAAAGTCTTTACAAATACAGAGTTTGGAGTACCTTATAAAAGTCGCGGCGGCCGGGCCATTGACCTCCCAGATCACGTGATTACGTACGTATGAAATATTAATACGTATTAAATCATTAGTTTATTTTAGTGAGACATATTAATTCTATGAGTGAACGATATTAGAATAGTGGAAAATGACACTGAATTGCTTTCTAAATTATTTTCTTTCTCTTTCTTTTTTTAAAACGTAACCTCCACATGAGGATTTCCTCTTGTATTGTGGAATTCCTTCCTGAAATCCTTGTGAAATTTATGTTTGTACACTGCCCGTACAAACATAAATTTCACAAGGACAAATATCCAGACCCAGAACAATTATTTGTAGGCCATACAAATATTGTTCCGTGCGGGATTCGAACCCGCGGTCCTTAGCGCTGCAACTCACTTGCTAAGCCACTGCGTCACGGAGCCGTGGTGGACATTTTGAAAATGTATTAAAGTACAACGTTGCATGAGAGTTTAGGCTCTCAGTAAGTTAAATATTTGATTCTTAAAATTATTGTGATCTTGATTCACATCTTTTAAACACACCATCTTTGAATTATGTTTTCGTATTGCTTCTTAGTTTTAGCAGTTTGTTATTATTTACATTTACAATTCAAATGTTATGCAAATTCATAACATTTTGTAACGAATATTGCCTATTGACATTGTATCATAATCAATAAACAAAATTGTTCAGAACCGAAAGTCCAATATGTAGTTGAAAAATGTGATTGAAAGATGTGATCAAATGTTTAATAGACTTAAATAAACAACTCGATGGTCGGAGTACGAACATTAATTAGTGTTCATAGGTAGGTATTTCTTTAACATAAACAAATGTGTATTTGTATTGTCGGCTTTTTACGGCACTAATGCCTACCTACAGTTGTGATAAGCGGCGGCGGCGTTAACTCGTCTCGAATGCGAGCGAATAGGTACATACTGTGATAGAAAGACCCTCAAAACCTATACCTACGTGAGCGACTGCGTGCGTTCGTGGATTTATACTGTGACCACAACATTGTTCCTAAATTAGTATAACTAATTTAATAAATAATAATCAATGCATAAACATGTTTAATTAAAAAATAAATAAATATTAAAATAAATCAAATAAATGATTATAACATAATATACTAATTGGGGTGTCTGAGACTGTGCGTTAATAACGTTACATATTGTATAATGCGTAAGACCAAAAAGAAGACTGAGAGCGCAATACCAAGACCAAGACTGCCTAAGTCTCGTCTTGTTCTTGCATTTGGGCAACACTATATGTATATATATATATATATATATATATATATGTGCACGACGCAAACAGCGTGATACAAACGAAAGACATTGTAACCGGCACTAGTTGAACAACCTAGGAGCAGTGGGCATGACGACGGTGTAATTATCGGGCCACGCCTCCGGTTCGACAACTAGCTGGGGTTGTGCGGAAGAACTGGCGCAGCCTTATGCGGGATTTAAAATATAACTTTGTGTAAATAATTGTATTACTTATGTTGAACGATAAAAAATAATGTTATATTATAACTATCTTTAAGGTTGAGTTGTAACTATGCAATAACTCTCCCAAATAAAGGCACCGTATGAACAGGGAGAGTTAGCATAGACTTAAAATGTAAACTATAATTATTAAATATAGTAAATATTTACTTTTTATAAGCCATTAGGCACATAAGATAATGACCAAAGAGCATGTTATCGTGACGCGGCCGCGGAGCAAATGAAGCCACGCGCACCGCGCCACGACGTTTTATATTTATAGTGCTGAGGCGGGGGGAAGGATCCTCCGCCTAAAGCAGCTGAAAATTATAATTTAGCACTGTAAATAAATAAAAATATTGTTATGTACACCTTAGTATAATAATTAGTTGTAAGAATATTATATAGTTAATTATGTTTGTTAGCTCGTAAGTTTATTGAATAAATAAAGATAGGCGCGGGGATGAGGCCAGGGTCCGCTGGCCAGCAGCGGCCAAATCATATAAAAGACGGGCCGGCCGCTAGGGTCAGCAGTCGCTCTCCAGCCACCGAAAAGGCACCAGCAAGAAAAGAAAGTAAAAGTTCCTCCTCACCGCCGCTTGCCTCCAGTTAAAAGCAAGACCAGCGCGTTTTATTCCATTTTTCGCACGGCGTTACGGCGATCCGTAATATTAATGGTCCTTCGAGAAGCCGGATTACTAGAAGAAAAAGACAATATCGGTCTTGGTATTGCCGGAAGAAAGAAGCAAACCGCAAGAACGAAAAAATATTATTGTGAAGAAAAATGGTGATTACGCGTAGTAACAGCGGAGAATCATCGAAGCGTCGCAAGGATGAACAAACAACCCAGGGGGCCACAGAAGAGGCCTCCGGGGGTGACTCAGCCGCTAGTGATTCAACAAACGCCACTAGCGAAACCACAACGGTCAGCGATACGACCGCTACCTCTGCAACCGATAGAACGACCGCAACGGAAGAAACCCAGCAAGAGGGTGATGAAAGATCGCAGTGTACATTGAAGCCGGGCGTGACTAGGTCACGCCGCTCCGTAGCCTCACGCAAGAGACTCCTCGCGGAGTTAGAGGCGAAAGAGCGGTTAGCCGAACTGAAGCTCGAGCAGGCTCAGTTGCAAGCAAGAACGGAACTGCAAGAAATACACGTGCAGCGACTACAAGCAGAAGCCGGATCAACCGATGATGAAGATGAAGAAATAGAAGACGATTTGGCACCAGTGCGCATTAGTACATGGTTGCAAGAAAAACCTGCATCGCAACCCGCGCCACAACCAGCACTGCAGATCGCACCACCCGTACTTCAACAGTGTGCGCCGCAATACGCTCCGCAACATACCGCGCCGCAACCCACGTCGTACTTCGCGCCTCAACCAGCACTGCAGATCGCACCACCCGTACTTCAACAGTGTGCGCCGCAATACGCTCCGCAACATACCGCGCCGCAGAAAAAAGACTATGAACAGGCGCAGCAACAAATCGACGTCGCTACCTTAGCCGCTGCTCTATCACAAGCAGTGCGAAGCACAAGGGAGCCGCCGAAATATATACAAGAGCTGCCCTCATTCAATGGTAGCAGCAAAGAATGGCTCAGCTTCAAGACAATGTACGAAGAATCTTCAAAGTACTTCACGGCGAACGAAAACATAGCGAGAATACGCCGAAGCTTAAAAGGGACAGCAAAAGAAGCCGCAGGTTGCCTACTTATAAGCCAACCAGATCCCAGAATTATAATAGAAGCTTTGGAAAGGAGATTCGGACGACCAGAAGCGTTAATTCACTTGGAAATAGAGAAGCTGAAGCTGCTGAACAAAGTTACGGACAATCCCAGGGAGCTATGCATATTTGCAAATCGCATAGCAAACGTAGTGGGCACCGTGGAAGCACTCAAGAAAGCACACTATCTGCATAGTCCAGAAATGACGCGAGTTATCACAGACAAACTCACGCCCATATTGAAAAGCAAATGGTACGACTATGCAGCCAGAAAGAAAGAAGATATCCCAGAGCTTAAGAAGATATCAATGTTCTTAAACGAAGAAGCGGATAAATGCAGCGCGTATGCCTTGCCGGAGTTCATCGCAGAGGACAGCGAAACGAGAGAGCGAAGACCGAGAAAAATAGAACGTGCCTTCGCCACAAGCAAGAAACCATATGAAGAACGCTGCCCTCAATGCAAACAAGAACACAAACTGCCCGATTGCAAGTCATACGCCGCTCTGTCCACAAATGACAGATGGGAAGTAGCAAAGAAGTACAATATCTGCTACCGCTGTCTGCGAGGCAAACATCGTCGATTGCTGTGCAAAGCTCCACCGTGCGGAAAAGGCGGATGCATGATGAAACACCATAAATTGTTGCATCACGACAGAACAGCAGTAATGGAAAAAGAACCCGCTATGGAAACCGCAACATCGGCAAAGGAGGTCAACACAGCGACTCGACCGTACAAGCACCGCCGCGCTTACCTAAAGATTGCGCCCGTAACAATAAGGGGGCCGCTGAGCTGCGTCGAAACATACGCATTATTGGATGAAGGAAGCACGGTCACCTTAGTCGATGCCTCAATCGCCGACGTCATCGGCACCGACGGCCCAGCCCACACAATGTGGATACAAGGGGTCGGCTCGGAGGTGAAACACGAGAAGAGCAAGATCGTCAGCTTTAAAATAAGAGGAACGTACGCGCAAGAAGAACACAACATAGAAGCAGCGCGTACGGTAGAGCGGTTGGACTTCGCGCCAGAATCCGTGAATGAAAATCACTTGGAGAATTGCCCACATCTGTTGGATATCAAAGAGGATATCACCTACGAACGCGCCTCACCGAAAGTACTAATCGGGCAAGATAACTGGCACCTCATAGTGTCTAGAAAACTGCGCGTCGGCCGTCGAGACCAACCAGTCGCCTCATACACCAACCTGGGCTGGGTTTTGCATGGCTGTCATAGCTCATTGACGTCGACGGTCACCTTCTGCGGCAGACTACATCAGAGGGAAGATGCACCACCGATAGAAGAAGAAATAAAAAATTATTTCAAATTGGAGTCACTGTGCATCGAGCCAAGAAGACCGAGAGAAGATCCCGAGCAGCGAGCCATGCAAATATTGAACGAAACCAGCCAGAGGTCAGCGGACGGCAGATTCGAGACAGGGTTGTTGTGGAAACAAAAGGACTTCCAAATACCAAATAATTATAAAGAAGCGGAAAGGCGCCTGCACACATTAGAGAAGAGGCTCGACCGAGACAGCAATCTCAAGCTACAGTACGAAGAACGCATAGAGAACCTCTTCAACTCGGGTTACGCAGAGCGCGCGCCAATGCCACCGCCGCAAGGAAGGACGAAACCGAACAAGCCGCCGAGATTGGTACACGACGCCGCAGCGAAGACAGCCGGAATATGTCTCAACGATATGCTTCACTCGGGGCCCGACTTATTACAATCATTGCCCGGAGTGATCATGAGGTTCCGACAGTATCCGTATGCAGTGAGCGCCGACATAATAGAAATGTTCATGCAGATTAAAGTGCGCAAAGAAGATAGAGACGTTTTACGTTTCTTGTGGAGAGGCAAGCGGCGGGAGGACCAACCGGAGGAATATAGGATGACGTCAATCATCTTTGGAGCGACATCATCACCATGCACAGCATTATACATCAAAAATAAAAATGCTGAAGAACATGCTGAGGCGTACCCAGAAGCTGCGGTCGCCATAAAAAGAAACCATTATATGGACGACTACTTGCAGAGCTTCCACTCTGTCACGGAAGCTCAGCAAACTGTAAAAGCAGTCGATCACGTCCACAAACAAGCGGGATTCGTACTCAGCGGGTGGACATCGAACGAAGAAAAAATAATAGAAGAAATAACGACAGAGCATAGACAACACGACGCGACCGTGTGCCTGGGCGGAAAAGAAACTGAGAATATTGGATTCAATACTAACAATATGAAGATGCCTGCCGACGTAAAAGAAAAACAACGCTTGCCAACTAAACGAGAAGCGTTGAGCGTCATAATGGCATTATTTGACCCGCTGGGGTTAATATCACCGGTGACCACCCCAGCGAAGAGAATATTTCAAGACACATGGCGTTACAAGGCGGACTGGGACGACCCTCTGCCAACAGAATTAAAAGAAAAATGGGAAGGCTGGATTACTTCACTTAACGCCATAGAACAACTAAGAATACCGCGATGCTACGATTACAACCCGGTGTCGACGCGCCAACTACACACATTCGTCGACGCAAGCGAGGAGGCCTACGCAGCAGCAGTGTATTGGAGGACGGAGCGAGCAGATGGCAGCGTTAACATAGCATTGGCCGCCGCCAAGAGCCGCGTAACACCACTGAAACCAGTCTCCATACCACGGCTCGAGTTACAAGCGGCACTGCTGGGAGCTCGTCTGGCGCAGACCGTGGTCGATGAACACGATGGCGACATAGCGGGCAAGACATACTGGTGCGACTCCCGTACTGCACTGGTGTGGATAAGATCGGAGCCTCGCGCGTACAAAGCTTTCGTCGCTCATCGCCTGGCGGAGATAGAAGATACAACCAAAAAGAACGAATGGCGTTGGCTACCGTCTAAAGACAACGTGGCAGACGACGCAACCCGAGCCACACCAGATAGGTTCGACGACTCGCACCGATGGTTCCGAGGGCCCCCGTTTCTGCAGCGTCCACCGGCAGAATGGCCGCAGGAAGAGAAAACGACACAATACGACACCGGGGAAGAGCGAGAAATATGTAGCATCGCTGTTAAAAGTGAAGACTCGCCAACAACACATCTTCCACAAATAGGAAGATTTTCTAAATGGATTCGCCTCATAAGGGCGACAGCGAGAGTCCTCCTATTCATCGACATGTGCAGACCAAACAAGCACGTGGTGAAGGCTGGGCGTAAACGCAACAAAGCAAGACAAGGTAGCGACCCTGGCTGGCAGAGAACAAACAAACGTAACACCCCCGCCAAGGAGAAAAAGGCGACTCCTACTGCCTCATCGCTTGTAGGAATACCGGCCGCTTATCATATGAGAGCCGAACAACTGTGGGTGCAAGCCAGTCAGCGGGAAAGCTTCACGAAGGAGCTCAAGAGGATCACCAGCGGAAGTGTGCCGGGAGGCGACGACAAACTAGGCCACCTGAGCACATACATTGATGAAGAGGGGACCCTACGCCTTAGGGCTCGAATAAAAGCGGCATCAGAAGTGGAGGACGACATGTACGACCCTCCCATATTAGACGGGAAGCACGCGTACACTCGTCTGTACATAGCACACGTACACGAGAGGCTGCATCACGGAGGCGTAGAAACAGTTGTGAACGAATTGAGACAGAGATTGTACGTAAGAAAAATACGTCCAGTAGTGAAAACTGTCATCAAAGGATGCCTACCGTGCCGTCTAAGAAAAGCCAAGCCTGCATCACCGTCTACAGGAAACCTGCCGTCCGCACGCCTCGCTCATCACGCACGTCCATTCACATACACCGGACTAGACTACTTCGGGCCAATAGAAGTCACAGTGGGACGACATCGCGAAAAGCGCTATGGCGCGTTATTTACCTGCATGACGTCGCGAGCAATACACATAGAAGTAGCCCACTCGTTAAGCGCAGACTCAGCCGTGTCGGCGCTTAGGCGTTTTATGAGCAGAAGAGGATGCCCAAAAGAAATATGGAGTGACAACGCTACGTGCTTCAAGGCAGCCGACAAGGAGATGGCCGAAGCAGCACTCACAGCCCTCGAGCACGAAACCACAAGTCAACAGATTGTGTGGAAGTACATACCGCCATCAGCACCGTTCATGGGCGGCGTATGGGAGCGAATGGTTCGCTCCGTGAAAGAAGCCCTACGCGTCACCCTCAACGAGCGCTATCCCAGTGACGAGACATTGGGGACCCTGCTCGCCGAGGTCAAAAACACTGTCAACTCCAGACCCCTCACACACGTCTCAGTCGATCCAGGAGACCCTGAAGCCATCACGCCGAATCACATCATCATCGGTCCCAACTCGCACGTACCTGCGCCGGGGCACTTCAGCGAGAGTGACGTGACGGCCCGCCAGCAGTGGAAACGAGCTCAAGCCCTAGCCGACGTGTTTTGGAGAAGATGGGTTAAAGAATACCTGCCCCTACTCCAACACCGGCGGGAGCCCAGCAGCATAGGAGTATCGCCGAAGATTGGAGACCTAGTCATCATTTGTGACTCCAATCTACCACGCAACACCTGGCCCAGAGGGAAAATAAGTAATGTATATCCTGGCGTCGACGGAGAGGTACGAGTAGTGGACGTAACCACCGGCAGTGGGCATGTACTAAGAAGACCAACGAAGAAGATCGTCGTGTTACCAGAGGGATCGCAGCGTGGCGACGGCGGGAGAATGTGCACGACGCAAACAGCGTGATACAAACGAAAGACATTGTAACCGGCACTAGTTGAACAACCTAGGAGCAGTGGGCATGACGACGGTGTAATTATCGGGCCACGCCTCCGGTTCGACAACTAGCTGGGGTTGTGCGGAAGAACTGGCGCAGCCTTATGCGGGATTTAAAATATAACTTTGTGTAAATAATTGTATTACTTATGTTGAACGATAAAAAATAATGTTATATTATAACTATCTTTAAGGTTGAGTTGTAACTATGCAATAACTCTCCCAAATAAAGGCACCGTATGAACAGGGAGAGTTAGCATAGACTTAAAATGTAAACTATAATTATTAAATATAGTAAATATTTACTTTTTATAAGCCATTAGGCACATAAGATAATGACCAAAGAGCATGTTATCGTGACGCGGCCGCGGAGCAAATGAAGCCACGCGCACCGCGCCACGACGTTTTATATTTATAGTGCTGAGGCGGGGGGAAGGATCCTCCGCCTAAAGCAGCTGAAAATTATAATTTAGCACTGTAAATAAATAAAAATATTGTTATTTACACCTTAGTATAATAATTAGTTGTAAGAATATTATATAGTTAATTATGTTTGTTAGCTCGTAAGTTTATTGAATAAATAAAGATAGACGCGGGGGTGAGGCAAGGGTCCGCTGGCCAGCAGCGGCCAAATCATATAAAAGACGGGCCGGCCGCTAGGGTCGGCAGTCGCTCTCCAGCCACCGAAAAGGCACCAGCAAGAAAAGAAAGTAAAAGTTCCTCCTCACCGCCGCTTGCCTCCAGTTAAAAGCAAGACCAGCGCGTTTTATTCCATTTTTCGCACGGCGTTACGGCGATCCGTAATATATATATATATATATATATATATATATATATATATATATATATATATATATATATATATATATATATATATATATATATATATATATATATATATATATATATAAATATATATATATATATATAATATGTTGTAGTTAAAAATACGTTAACAATTTTTTTAAACTAAGGAACGTTAATGTGATTGATTTAAGAAACTACCAGAATTCACCCACGGGACGAAATGCAGTGATGGTTTGGTTAGTGACTTGTAATCTTGATGATTGAGTAAAAAACCCTAAAATTATAAAAACAGCTTCCAAGTTCCCAGGGTATGTAATGCAATCGCCAGTCCGCTTATCAAACGTGGCGATTATGTAAATTCTATCTAGTGCAAAGTAGATGTCTTGCAAAAAACTGTTATTAAATATTTTATGAACAAGCTTAAACGAACAGTTTACTAGTACTCAAAAGAGAAAAAATGTACACCTTAAATCAGTTCCACAACTAAGAAATTCTAACGGCACCCCAAATGTTAAAATATATCAAGGCTACAGAAGGTGCCAACGAAATAGACATATATACCTCTCTTGAAAAACATTACTCTTCTGGGGCAGTCGAATAAAAAGATCGTGTGTTACGTCACTGTGACATTTTTTTAAAAGAACTTAAGATGTGTAAATTTAAGTTAGTCAAAATGCCTGCTTAAACGAAACACGAGGGTACACAATGACCCTCTGAACCTACTCGAAGCATTTGATTCTGGCAATATGTAAAGAGCAGGCCAACCAACAGAGCTTCAATAGAGTGGGGAAGAAGAAGAAGCCCTTCCCCGTAATCAGTGCGGTAGCGTCCTGAACTGACCAAATATGCTGCTGCGTCCTGCTACACCTACGACGCAGCTGTATGCTGTATACGTATTTCGATTAGTCCGACTGCATAACCCACGAAGGCTGATGGGATCGTGGATTACATCAAACTAAAGACCAACCTTACGTTATGAGTGGAAAAATTAGAGTCGCGTCACAATGTTGACTTTAAATCGTTTTTGTGATCCGGGTCCGTATACGCCAAATTGAGACAGTCAATCCAGGCTTATGTTCAACAGTGAAATTTTATAGGATGTAATGGATAGATGGACGTGTTTGTATAGGCCTTTGTTGCCTGAAGTAAAATCAATAAATAAAAAAGGCGACATAAAATACGAAAGCAAGTGACAATAAATTTATTGCTAATATTAAAAAGTTTCTCAAGGGACTTCGATGAAATTTACGGCTTTTAAGCAGAAAAGGTTTTATGAAAGGTTTGTTGCTCTTAAATAAAGTTATTAACTCTCTTGTTATTCGAGACAATCTTTATAACTTGTGGTCAAATCTTTTGTTCCTTTGATAAAATAACTAAGCTTCTTATAATTATGATCAAACTTCACTTGAAGAAGTTGGTTAACCAATTAATTTTATAGTATTAGAGTGATAAATAGGGTTGCCAATTTATTTATTTCAAGTATAGTAGTTTGAAGTCTATTACCTGTAAAATTATAGTAGATGGCAAAAATATGTACGTACAGATGAAGCCAGGACGGTATTTTGTGGAATCCCTTGAGAGAGACTCGTGTACAGCCTTTGACTTGTAAAGGGTAAAATGATGATGTCTCAAGTCAACATACTATTTTCGAAACCATACTTATTACTGCATTGAACCTTTATTAAGAGCCTCACGCCATAATAAAATATAATAGTTTCGCTACTATACTCGTACATTTTTAGTATTCAGACCCCAAACTTATTAGAGTAGTGTATCTACTGTATATATAACTGAGAGCTTACAAACCACCTGATAAATCAAACAACGCCACAAATGTATCACTTCTAAGGACTATAATATCTATCTCTCTCGCTCTCTATCTTTCTCTCCCTCGCACACACACACACACATACTTTCTATAGGACTCTCTTACCCTTAAAACCGGAACAGTACATAGGGACAAAAAAGCCCTAGCACTTAGATTAGATCTAAAATTAATCTGATACTTTCAAATTTACATCATAAAGCCGCACGAATCATTTAATAGGCTTCAAATGTCATTCATTGTATTACAAATTTTTGCGCGATCGATGAGCAATGAAGAAAGAAGTGATCGCTGTTTGACGGAAACTGGCTGGCAATAGAAAATTTCTGTCAACTTTCCTTACAGACCTGATTTTGCACCATTTATATTAACAGGGGGCAAACGAGCATGCGGTTCACCTGATGGTAAGTGACTACCGCCCATGAACAACCGCAACACCAGGGGAATTGCAGGTGCGTTGCTGGCCTTTTATAAAGAAGTAAGCTCTTTTCTTGAAGGTCCCTAAGTCGTATCGGTCGGAAAAATCACTGGTGGTAAACAACTCCACAGAGATGAAATCAAATAATTAAGGGAGGCGTTGCCATGACGGGGACATGAGGCACGACGGGGCCACCCACACTTAACTATACGCTCTAGATATATTTTGTTTTCGCTAATAGGTAGCCATTTAGTATCGCTCTTTAGTCTGATAGTGACCGGAGACTAGACTGCGCGCGTTTGATTTTTAAAACAAAGAACGATTTTCAACGTAACTTTATGTAATTTTGAGTGACTACGAATACGCATATAAAAAGGTAAGTGCTAATGTCGCTACTATCAAGAATTTATTTTGTTTTTGCAGATAAATTACTTATTGATATGTTTTGAACAAAAATACTCTAACTGTCAGTAATTTCATTTGGTTTGTTATTTTAAATAATGTGAGAATTGGGGCATTACGGGGCTACATGGCTACGAGGTACGATGGGGCACCCCGTAATGCCCCGCAACAGCTATCCCCATTATGCCCCTGTTTTGTAAATTAACTGAAGGATCGTTCTTGTTTATTTGATAATAGAAAATATTTTGTTTTAGGTATAAAATGGTACGGATGTATAAGAAGAAAAGTTCGAGACTTAGTTGGTCCATGGAAAACATGAAACAGGCAATTGATGCAGTCTTAAGCAAAACTGATGGCTACAGAAAAGCAGCTCACCTGTGTATTGTACCACAGACCACATTAGAGCATCATGTCGTTAAAATAAGGAAAGACGAGCTGTATCTTGACTCTACTCCAGGTAACTTCAAGCCCGTGTTTTCCAAACAAGAAGAAGAGGAGCTGGTAAGGTACATTATAGAAATGGAGAAATGTTTGTTTGGTTTAACCACTATCGTCCTACGGAAGTTAGCTTATCAGCTAGTGGAAAAAAATGGCAAAGCTCACAATTTTAATCATGATAAAATGACAGCTGGTGTAAATTGGTTAAAGGGATTCTTGAAGCGCCATCCATATTTATCTATCCGAAAACCGGAAGCTACATCAGCAGCTCGAGCAATGGGCTTTAATAAAGTGGCTGTGGGTAAATTTTATTCTCTGCTCGAGGAAATATACGACAAATATAATTTGACGCCAGACAGAATTTGTCTCATGCGTCTCAAAAACGAAGAGCAAAATTATTGCAGAAAAGGGGAGAAAACAGGTAGGATCGCTTTCTTCAGCAGAACGAGGGCAGACAGTTACGGTTGAGGTATGTTTTAATGCAGCAGGAACTTACATGCTTCCTACGCTAATATTTCCTCGACAGAGAATGAAGCAAGAATTGCTGAATCGAATTCCTCCAGGGACGATAGCAGTATGGATGACAACTGAAATATTCATGAGCTGGTTCCAACGGTTTGTCAAGTTTTTGGTGCGTGGTGCGTCAATAACTAACTCGGCCTTGCTTCTTTTAGATGATCATGTAACACATACGCAAAATATATCAGTTAATAAATATGCACGCAAAAATGGCGTTGTAATGCTTCGCTTTCCACCGCACTGCACCTGGCTTTATGAAACCTTTAAGTATATACTATGACCAAGGCTGCTCTAATTGGTTAAGGGCACACCTGGGGCAAATAATAACAACATTTCAAATAAGCGAAATATTTGCAAATGCATATATTCAAGCTGCAACAATATCTACAGCAATCAATGCCTTCAAAAATTGTGACATATGGCTTTTCAATCAGAATAACTTTACAGATTTAGATTTTTGAGCTGCATCAACCACAGACGTACCGCTAGCAAACAATGAGTCTGAAACAGGTCCTTTAAATGTCGGAATCCAGCAACCTTGAACTACACTACCTACCTATCCTTGAAGAACATCCCCTTGAAGCAAATTTGCCTGCTTTAACAACACCTCAGCCTCAACCTGGATCATCAACATTTAATGAACATAGCCTAATCCAATCTTCGATTCGAAAAGTATGTCGTGATTTGACAACTTCGTTTGCAAATGCTTTGCCTCAGGAAATTCTCGCGATCCCGACAGTCGAACAAAGAAACCAAACGAGAAAAAAGTATCGCCGAGGGAAAACTGTTGTTCTCACTTCAACCCCCTACAAAATTGAGTTAGAAGAACGAGAACCACTTAAGAGAACGAAGAAGTGTTCTAATCCAAATAACCCCAAATTAAAGAAGAACTCTAAGGAATAGAAGACCCAAAAAGCTCCCTCTGGTGTGGAGAAAACCGACGAGGATACCATGTGCCTGTACTGCTTTTACGTGAACCACACTTATTTAAAGTCTTCGGAAGATTGGGTGGCTTGCCAACTATGTGGACGGTGGACTCATACAGCTTGTGCTGGTGTAGAGGATGACGATACAGAAGTAATCCACATTTTCTTGTACTGTGACGCAAAATAAATACGTACCCCACACTGCCCCTACCCTGGGGCACGATGGGGTTTTCATTATAGTTTCAAAAAATTAAAATTATAACGTCGTATGATTATTTACATAACCACATTCTATGGCAAATAATAGTTTAATAAGTAACTAAAGTGTTCTGATTAGTTTTAATTAATAAATACATTGCCTTATTTTACTGTGTATTTTCCTTAACGTCCCCATTATGCCCCCCTCTCCCCCCTCCTATAATTATATCACTAATTACTCTAGCGTTAAAGAACTTTTTGTTTTACTAAATCTTAAACCAGGTATAAATGACGATTTGAGAGTAAATCGCTATACCGCCAAAATTCATGGAGTAAACTAGTTATCGATGATTATTTTAAAGCGGCCACTATATTTTAACAGCTCTTTTTGGACGCTTTGTTGAAAAAGTAGGATATTTTTCATTGGTGCATTTTTAACGTTTGTGATAATTGTAGGATTTTTTTAAGTAATGCAAAGTTTACGAGATATGATCGAAGTTATTGATAGGGATGAAAATACATTCAAAACCGTGACACCGTCTGGTTTTTTATTTTCTATCACACGGGAATCTTTTTCCACAAGTTCCAACAGCAAGTTTTTCTCAGAATGTGTCCAATTTGGGGTAAGTTTTCTTCTTTCTTCGGACATTTTATTTATTTACAATTACCACAACGTGCGTCACAACTACTTGAAAAGATAACTTTGCTCAACTGACAACTCGTGTGTATATATCAACGTCATTGACAGTTGACACTATTATAATCCGGCAACTTATGTAGACATCAAATCTTGCGTTACGCTTTAGAAACAATTGTATTTCAATTTAAGTTCGCTTACATATGCATTAATTATTGTTTCACCAACTCTAGACTAACAATATCTAGTATTGGTTACTCTACGTTTGTGATGGAAAAACGCAAACGAAGTTAGCTGAGACTAAGACCAAAGAGTAAAACTATTCCAGGGTTAGTTGCTCTGGTATTACAGAGCATTTGGTCGATCCATCCGTTTTGACCTT
This sequence comes from Parnassius glacialis, assembly GCA_033319125.1. Classification (NCBI taxonomy): domain Eukaryota; kingdom Metazoa; phylum Arthropoda; class Insecta; order Lepidoptera; family Papilionidae; genus Parnassius; species Parnassius glacialis. The sequence continues at coordinate 15,848,422 of JAVANC010000002.1, read as the reverse complement.
AATTTCCTAAAGAACACGTCTGCTTAAGTACCAACTCCTTAGTTATGTCCGCCACATAGAAGCATTGCACCTACTATTGCTTTCTAGTTTGAATGGTAAAGGAGTCACTATAGTTTTAGCATTACAACCAAGTCCTTGGAAGTGATGAAGCTTTATTTCTCAAGACTAAGTTAAAGGCTCTTATGAATACCAAGAACATTCTTTTGCCTCACCCAAATAATTTTAGATGTAAGGTACGAGTATGTTTTCACCCTAACCTTAATCCTATCACAAGTTCACTACGTCTCAATTTATATAAATATATAAATAAATAAATAAATTCTAGCTTCTGCCTGCGGCGTCACGCACATGGTAACAGAAAAGGCTACATTTTACGATAACATAAAATACAACTATGGAATTAAAACTACTTCTGAACTAGGCTTTAACACTTTCTATCTTTATTAAGTCTTAAAATATACTTAAATAAAACAGTTTTGGTATAACATTATTATTCTCTAAGTACTACTAAAATTGTTCAGTGTACACATAGCATTACCAACTTGATTCAATATTATTCATTTTATTACTGGTTTAGAGTATACAGTATTAACTTGAGTGCTCTCGTCTCGCTATCTTTAATAGAATTCTGTATCGTGATCTATAGTAAGTTAACAAGTATAATACCATCTACTTAATAATGTAGTAAAGTATGTATGTGAACATACATACTTTATAGGGATAGTAGATAAAATAACTACAAAATATTAAGGATCAAAAGATTTTCCTGATCTGTATTTTTCATTAAGGCACTGACAAGAAACTACAAAAATGTTTAGCCAAATTTATACAGTTTTTATTATATTTATTCTTTATTGAGGATAAATGTAGATGTCTATGGATCACAGCAACCACTTACCATCGTGTGAACTGTGTGCTCATTTGTCATCCTATCCTTAAAAAAATTTATTGTATGGTATATATATATATCTTGAACATAAAACTAGAACAATTTTCCAAAATACGGTTTTGGTAAAAATTAGCTCGATACAAAAAATGGCAACTCGCGATTGAAGGGTTCCATACTACAATCGTAATAGACATTTCTAGTAGGGAAGACCCTTTTAATTTTTTTTTAATTTTTATTAGTTTTTGTTATAGTGGCAACAGAAATACACATTCTGTGATAATTACAACTGTCTACATATTACGAATCAGACAGACGTACAGATGGATGTCCGTCCATCCATCTGTACGTCTGTCTGATTCGGACGGCGGAGGCTTAGTAATAGGGTCCCGTTGGTTACCCTTTGGGTACAGAACGCTAAAAATTACCTTCCAGCAAAAAATCTGTTCTTAGGACCTAAGTTGATAAAATTAATAAAAATAAAGTTTTGTTTGAATACAATAGTTTGATGTATTTATTTTCGATTACTCAACTTATTTCTAAGTAATTAAATAAATATTTTATTAATTACTTAAAATATTAATTATTTTATGTTTTCTGTGAGGTATATTTCAAGCATCGTATCATCACGCTTCTCTTTGTTTTCTTTGCAACACGACAGTATACAATTCAAGCTTTTGTCAACGTCCTAACCCGTAAACAGTTCACTTAGATCGTATCATTAACTGAGTAATTTGCTCCTGAAAGGCAGATTTTGACCACAATTTTTTAAATATTTTTTTCTTTTTTTTTTATAGGCAACCTGAATAGTACTGCTATCTACCACACTTCTTAAAAACTCCAGAATAACTCTTGTTTTATCACGAAAATTAATGAAACTTATTTTATTCCCTAAACTTTTTGAAGACTTTTACTTTTAACCAAATTTAACTTATCGTGGTGTAAAAAAAGTATGAACACTAGTATGGCAAGTTTTTTTAAAAATTGACGCAACTAACCAACATTCCAAAATGGTATAATACTCTAGGAAAACAAGTTATAAAAAAATATGAGCCTATTATTTCTAAACAGGGGCCAAATTCCTTAAATTGTAATCACTTTTACTACATGCCCAAAATGGGTTCCTGTTACAATTTCTAGGAATTCGAATGGGGCATAATACCTTAGATGTTAGAAGAGATAGATAGATAGAGATATTTACGTTAAAAAGAGACAACAACAGGGCATGTAGAGAAGCTGTTATTATTCTCAGCAAGTCGGTTCAGTACGCTCTGCTCCTTTGTTTACTGCGCACCGTTCCCAATTCAACTTACGTGGCCCTCGTACATACTATCGACTTTTGGCTTGGCTTTTTGGACTGGAATCGACCTGCAAACTTAACTGACCTGGCATTATTAAGATATTTAAAAGTGACGTCTTTTAAATATCTTGGCCATTTTCTTACCGATGACCTGAAAGACAATGTAGATATTGAAAGGGAACGCAGGGCTCTAGCGGTCAGGAGTAACATGCTGGCCCGTAGATTTGCTCGATGTACTGACCTAGTTAAAATTACCCTATTTAAGGCATACTGCCAGAGTCTGTACACGAGCAATCTATGGATCAATTACACTAAAAGGTCGCTGGATGCCCTGCGTGTTCAATATAATAATGCTTTCAGAATGTTGTTGGCACTGCCTCGATACTGTAGTGCGTCGGAGATGTTTGCGCATGCTCGCACGGACGGCTTTCATGCGATAATACGTAAGAAGACAGCTTCGCTGCTTAGAAGGGTGAGAGATAGTCACAACAGCATTTTGAAAACAGTAGCGGAGAACTATAATTCTCCGATTTTGAAAAAGTTTGTACATACTTCAATGTTTACTAACACTAGTTTATAAGTCAATTGTTACTAACACTACTATGGATAAATTTTGGTCCGAAATAAAGATTATTATTATTATTATGGGGTATTTGTATAGTTTTCTCATCTGGTTGGGTTGTATAAATATACAATTGAAAATGAAAATGATAAACTTACATAAATATCAATAAAATAAAATAAGTACATAAAAATTACATAAATATATAAAAACCCAACCAGATGGAAGCCCTCGGCAGAGGAGACCAGACGGCCGAGGGTTAGGAAGAAAGGGAAAGAAATCGGCGGACGATGCGGGCGGGATCCGTCACGGAGTCCCAGTCGCCTCAGATGACCCGAGAGGCTAAATGGGATTAACCCGTTCGCAGAAACTACCACAGGAATAATTTCGGCCGGTAGACCACCCCACATGTCGGTCACCTCGTGAGCCAGGTCCAGATATTTTGTCAGCATATCTGTTTCGGCTTTCACGAGGTTCTCGTCATAAGGAATGGTAATGTCGACCAAAAATATCCTTGACTGTGCCCGGTCCATCAGCACAATATCAGGCTTATTCGCAAGAATAGTCCTATCTGTGATGACGGCCCGGTCCCAGTAGAGCCTGGCGCGGTCATTTTCGAGCACGGCTTCCGGCAAGTACTTATAATATGGCAATTTCCGATTCACGAGACCGTATTTCAGAGCGAGCTCCTGGTGTAGAATCCTGGCTACTAGGTTGTGTCTGTGCAAATACTCAGAGTTAGAAAGCGCCGAACAACCAGAGATGACATGCCTAAGTGACTCACCGGGATGGCGACAAGCTCGACAGATGTCGACGGTGCCATCCTTTAGGATGTATCTCCGATAATTGTTGGTCTTAATAACCTGATCCTGTATTGCACAGACAAAGCCCTCAGTTTCCCCAAAGAGGTCACCGAAACGTAGCCAGTGGAGGGAGGCGACTGTGTCTACGAAAGGCTCATGTAGGGCCTTGTAGAACCTCCCGTAGCGCTCTTTCTCCTTCCATACGGTCTCCCGGTCGGAAATGCTTTGTACTGCCGGGTCTTGCCATTGCTCGTTGGCTAAGGATAGAGGGGTAAGTCCTTTATCACAAGAAATAACGTCCCTATAGTATGGATCATCCGCTCTCGTTAGAAAGTAATTACGGAGGCTGCACACTTCGCGATTATGCATGGTAAGCGCGCTTAAAAAGCCGCGCCCACCATGCTTCCGCGGCAAGTACAGCCTCATTACTGACGATCTCGGATGATGCATCCTGTGGGACGCCATTATAGTGCGGACTTTTCTGCTCAGAGCGTTCAGTTCGGTCTGAGTCCACCAAAGTATATATAGTAGTATAGAGTATGCCAAAGGTATACATGAGAACAGGCATGATCCAACCGTTATATGCGTGCGTCTTATTCACACCGGACAAAAGGCTATTAAGCACTTTGGTCAAGCGTGCATAAAACACTTCGCAAACTGACCGTTTCATACCCGCCTCATCTACACCGATGTTCTGTGACATACCCAGGTATCGGTATGTTTCAGCCTCGGAAAGGGTTCTTATGCTGATGGGCATAGATAAGTCTATGCCCTCAGAGTTAGCAACCCTTCCCCTTTCGACATGGAGGATCGCACACTTATCCGTCCCCAGCTCCATTCCAATAGAATTGCTAAAATCACACGTGATGTTTAGCAATTCCATAAGATGGGAGCGACTGGAGGCGAATAACTTGAGATCATCCATGTAGAAAAGGTGGGTCACTTTTGTACCTCCTCTCCGAAGCTGAAATCCCCTCCCGGAACCCTCCAGTAAGGTACTGAGAGGGTTCAGAGAGAGGCAAAACCAGATTGGACTCAAACAATCGCCCTGGAAGATACCCCTTCTTATCCTTATGTGGTTCTCCGCAGCCGTCATCCGCTCACCTAGATGACAAAGGATCGTACTCCACTGCCCCATACATTGCCCGAGGAAGTCTCGAACTGTACAGTCAACCTTGTACAGCTCGAGGACCCTCTTAAGCCATGTATGAGGCTCCGAGTCGAATGCCTTTTTGTAGTCTATCCAGGCGGCGGAGAGGTTCCGACGGTTGCGTTTAACCACCTTGCCAATGACCGCGTCAATGAGGAGTGGTTCCTTGGTTCCACGACCACCGTACATCCATTCTGAGCGCGCGACATCACCTGATTTGAGTTCAGGTGACGAGTGATTCTCGCGCTCAAAATGGATGTTAGTGTCTTGTATATCGTGGGTAGACACGTTATGGGGCGGTATTTGCTCGGGTCTGTGGTATCCTGATCTTTAGGAACCAAATGAGTGATCCCAGTAGTGAAGAGGCTCATTATTATTATTATTTGGACTGGAAGTGATCTGCAAACTGAACTGACCTGGCATTATCTTGGACTACGATTGTGTGTTTTGTGATTTAGAGTTCTGACGCATTTTGGACTGTTTGGCGTTTAACACTTCATACACACCAACTTCATACACATATACACACTTCATACACACCAACTTCATACACATATACACACTTCATACACACTTCACTTCATACGAGGGTGGATTGAAAAGTACTCGGCCTAACCAAGAAAATAAACACATACTAAACCAGTTATATTTTTATTTTTCTACATAATCACCATCAAGTTCAATACACTTTTGCCACCTCCCCTTCCAAGCATTTAGACCGTTGAAAAAAAATGATTCTTCCTTAGAGTCAAAATATGCGTCTACAGCTGCTTTGACCTCGTCGTTTGTCGAAAATCTTTGACCTCCCAAGTGCTCTTTTAGGTTAGGGAACAGAAAGAAGTCTGATGGTGCCAGATCAGGTGAATACGGCGGATGCGGTAACAGTTCAAAGCCACTGTTGTGAATTTCAGCCATTGACTGTACTGACGTGTGAACACGGGCGTTATCTTGATGAAACAGGACTTTTCTTCTGAGCATTCCTCGACGTTTTTCTTTTATTTCCTCTCGTAAACGACGTAGTAAGGTGCAGTAGTAATCAGAGTTTATAGTCTGACCCCTTTCAAGATAATCAATCATAATCACACCTTTCGAGTCCCAGAATACTGAAGCCATCACCTTATTTGCCGACAAAATCGACTTAGCCTTTTTAGGGGGTGGTGAACCAGGTCTTCTCCACTGTTTTGATTGTTGTTTTGTTTCCGGTGTACAGTAATAAACCCATGTTTCGTCTATAGTAACAAAACGATTCAAAAAATCATCTGCATCGGCTTCAAATAACTCCAAACAGTCGCGTGAAATAGTCAATCATGTCATCATGGATGGATTTTGATGATAGCCCCTTCTTATGGAGGTACTTAATGACGACACGCTGCTCGATTTGCTCCATTCGCGGAAATTATGTCCGATTACTTTGTTAATAAATTTATAAAATCACAACTAATTATCGCACACGTTTCGAACTTCACACAATGAACTAGTCTGAACTGAACTAAATAATGTGGGTAGATTTGATTTTTAGAATTGAATGGATCTGTGTTAGGCCGAGTACTTTTCAATCCACCCTCGTACAAACTTCATACACACTTCATACAAACTTCATACACACTTCATACACACTTCATACAAACTTCATACACACTTCATACAAACTTCATACAAACTTCATACAAAATTAATACTCACGTCATATGCACTTGATACGCTCGTCATACACACTTCATACAAACTTCATACACACTACATACAAACTTCACACACTTCATACACACTTCATACACACTTCATACACACTTTATACACACTTCATACAAACTTCATACACGCTTCATACACGCTTAATACGCGCTCCATACGCGCTTCAAACGCGCTTCATATGCGCTTCATACGCGCTTCATACGCGCTTCATACCCTCTTCATACGCACTTCATACGCATACAATATTCATACAAACTTCATACAAACTTCACACACTTCGTACACACTTCATACACACTTCATACAAACTTCATACACACTTCATACACTCTTCATACACACTTCATACGCACTTCAAACACACTTCATACACACTTCAAACACACTTCATACTACTTCATACACACTTCATACACACTTCATTCACACTTCATACACACTTCATACACACTTCATACACACTTCATACACATTTCATACACACTTCATACACACTGCATACACACTTCGTATAACTTCATACAAACTTCATACACAGTTCATACACACTTCATACAAACTTCATACACACTTAATACACACTTCATTCAATCTTCATACAAACTTCATACAAACTTCATACACACTTCATACACACTTCATACAGACTTCATACACACTTCATACACACTTCATACAAACTTCATACACACTTCATACACACTTCATACACACTTCATACACACTTCATACAGACTTCATACATACTTCATACAGACTTCATACACACTTCATACGCATTTCATACACACTTCATACACACTTCATACTAACATCATACAAACATCATACACACTTCATACTGTACTGACGTGTGAACACGGGCGTTATCTTGATGAAACAGGACTTTTCTTCTGAGCATTCCTCGACGTTTTTCTTTTATTTCCTCTCGTAAACGACGTAGTAAGGTGCATCATACACACTTCATACACACTTCATACAAACTTCATACAAACTTCATACACACTTCATACACATTTCATACACACTTCATACACACTTCATACAAACTACGTACTAACTTCATACAAACTTCATACATACTTCATACAAACTTCATACAAACTTCATACAAACTTCATACAAACTTCATACACACTTCATACACACTTCATACACACTTCATACAAACTTCATACAAACTTCATACACACTTCATACAAACTTCATACACACTTCATACACACTTCATACACACTTCATACAAACTTCATACACACTTCATACAAACTACGTACTAACTTCATACAAACTTCATACAAAATTCATACAAACTCCATACACACATCACACACACTTCATACTAACTTTATACACACTTCATACAAACTTCATACACACTTCATACACACTTCATACACACTTCATACACATTTCATACAAACTTCATACAAACTTCATACAAACTTCAAACAAACTTCATACTCACTTCATACACACTTCATACTCACTTCATACACACTTCATACACACTTCATACACACTTCATACACACTTCATACACACTTCATACACACTTCATACACACTTCATACAAACTTCATACACGATTCATACAAACTTTATACAAACTTCATACACACTTCATACAAACTTCATACGCGCTTCATACTCGCTTCATATACACTATGAACAAACTATGAAGTTGTATGAACAAACTACATACACACTTCATACACACTTCATAAACACTTCATACACACTTTACACAATCTTCATACAACTTCATACACACTTCATACACACTTCATACAAACTTCATACAAACTTCATTCACATTTCATACACACTTCAAACATACTTCATACACGCTTCATACGCGCTTCACACACGCTTCGTTCACACGTTTCGTACGTAAGCATGTATACGCTTCATACGCGCTTCATACGCGCTTCATACAAACTTCATGCGCACTTCATACGCACTTCATACACACTTCATATGAACTTCATACACACTTCATACAAACTTCATACACACTTCATAAAAACTTCATACACACTTCATACACTCTTCATTCAAACTTCATACAAACTTCATAAACTCTGCATACACACTTATACACACTTTATACAAACTTCATACACGCTTCATACATGCTTCATATAAACTTAATACAAACTTCATACACGCTTCATACACGCTTCATACACGTTTAATACACGATTCATACGCGCTTCATACGCGCTTCATACAAACTTTATACGAGTGCGTATGAAGCTTGAAATGTCATACGCACTTCATACACACTTCATACACACTTAATACATACTTACATACACACTTCATACACACTTCATACACACTTCATACACACTTCATACACACTTCATACACACTTCATACACGCTTCATACAAACTTCATACACGCTTCATACACACTTCATACACGCTTCATACGCGCTTCATACGCGCTTCATACGCGCTTCATACGCGCTTCATACGCGATTCATACACACTTCATACACACATCATACATACATCGTACATTATACATCATACTTACATCATACAATCATACATACATAAATATACATATTATTATATACTTATATACAACGTGTCTATATAATATTAATTCTTATTAAATATATATATATATATACAACGAGTCCCAAAATTCAACGATAAGCCAACACCGGAGGATAGACCTGCCCCGGACTAATCGGGAAAAAAGAAAAAAAAATATATCTCAATTATATTTTAAGTTACGAGTATATAAAAAAAATGAAATTCTTCAGAAATTGAGACCGTTTATGATATTTTTCACTACCATGACAACAATTTTTTTTAATTTTTAATTTTTCAACGCTGGCCTTGAACTTGGGCACATCTATCACATATTGGTACGAAGGGAGCGCGACGGGGGAACAATCCGCCAGTATTACTGTGCCTGCATGCTATTGGTTCCCGCGCTTTGTTCGCTCCAAAAATACAGTCGCATACACAGCTTACTTTGCGACTCGCGACGATGTTTTAAAAAGGAAGGAAAGAAAATTATTTATATCTATTGTTTTATGACTAAACTAGTGAACGAAAAGGTAAATATGATAGGAGAAGGTGAATGGGGAAAATTGTGCAGTAAATTTAAAAGTGTTGAGGAAGAATACCGAAAAAATTACCATGTGATCGACCTGATGACGGAAGCTCAAGCGAAGATGAAAGTGATGATGAAGTAGCATCCAGTAACACCAACACACCTTCAACATCTGGCTTCCATGTGACCCAAGACGACATAATGGACGGCGTGCCACCCTTACCTTAAGTTTTCTTGTTACAAACTACTTTATATTTTACGATAGAAATAACAAATAATGCTCAAGTAAACATTATCCATTTTTAATTCCAAGTAAGGCACCTATTATGATTCTACAATAAAACAATTAATTACTTACTATAATATTATAAAACAATATCCCAATACCATGTAGTACTTTAGAACGCGACTGTAACCTCCCTCCACTCGACCTGTATCTAGCTCGAAGCGAAACAATGTAACCCGCCCGGCTCGTGTCGCATCACGCTGTGACGCAGTAGGTTTCAGTTTTGTCAATTTGTTTATTAAATTGTGATTACGTGTTGGTATTATTCTTGTTCGTTTTTTGTTTTAATAATGCTTAACGCGTACGTTTATAGTGATTGTGAATACGACAACATGTTATGTATCCGAACCTTGGTACACGAAGTAGCGCTAAATAAATTGTTAAGTCGTCGGGATGGAACAAGTGTGTCATACTGTGCAGTGCACAAAGTGTTGAAGCGTAACCGAATGCGCCCATACAAATTGCACAAAGTGCAAGCTTTAGTTCCCGGCGATCACGACCGCCGACGAGTTTTCTGCCGTTGGTTATTATACCAGCAACAACGTGTGGCTGGTTCCATTGAGCACATTATCTGGACGGATGAGTCGACATTTACCAGAAACGGCCTGTGTAACCGAAGAAATACACACGTGTATTCAGATTTTAACCCGCACGCTGTTCGACAAACCGGGCACCAAACCCGATGGTCGGTTAACGTATGGGCAGGTTTATTTAAGGATCGCATACTGGGACCAGTGTTTCTGCCACAGCGTCTGAACGGACAGCGATACCTAAACTTTATAAATGAACAGTTGACAGACATTTTAGACGACCTATCGTTGGCTGAATATCGCCGCACATGGTTCCAGTATGATAGTGCCCTTCCACATGTCGTGAGGTTCGTCCGTGAGCGCCTCAATGATCTATTTGATGATCGCTGGATTTGGCGGACTAGGACCACACGCTTGGCCACCTCGCGCACCAGATCTGACCCCGTTAGACTTCTTTCTGTGGGGTATGTGAAAGAAAGGGTTTATAATCGTGAGTGTGATAGTGCTGACGAAACTACAAAAGGATCGTGGATGTTTTCGACAAACTACGTACGGACTGTGTCGAAGACCACACGATGATGCCCCGCCTCCATGAGGAGACTCAACACCGAGCCCAAATCTGCCTTGAAATGAATGGAGCACAATTTGAGCCGCATCTCATAAGACCACGGAGGATTTAGAGCGGTAAGCTGTTTCATAACTAATTTTTTTAAATAACTTAGTACTGAACTAATCTGAATACATACATAACTGAATACATGAGAGTAATAAACATACCAACACGATGAATAAAAACGCATGACTCTAACCTTGGTTATTATATATGTATTATGTATTTTTTCATTAGTGGGAAATCGAACCAGTTATTTGGGTTATTTAACCTGTAAATTCGGATTAAAATGGCTACGTGGAGACAAGTACAGTGGCAAAATAGTAGGTTAAGTAGATAAGTTAGGTATTTAGACAAGTGTTGTAAATTATTAAGTATTGTGGTATGGCCCGATAGTTGCGGACCGCGCGAATTTGCGTTCGCGCGTACATTGACCTATAATCAGCTGATATGAATTCAGTTATTCCACTGCTGGTTTTAGGTTTCAGTATTTTCATGTTTTTTTTTATGAAATTATCGTTTCATTTAGCTGTACTAATATGATGGCGCGTGAATAAAGCTAATAAAACGTTGTAAAAAGATGATTTTTTTTTTCATCAGGATCGAATTTATTTGTGACCCATGATCAAAGGTATACTTGGTGCTGTCGCCTGTCTTAGTTTTCGGGAGCGTTCCAAAAATACCTATATATATATATATATATATATATATATATATATATATAAAAAGAGGCGACAGAGAGAAATGAAACAGGAGACGTGCACAAGTATCTTCTTGATCATCAGAGTTTAAAAAACATTTAAAGTTACTCCTCTCATTTCTGAGAGGGTTTTAGAGCCAGGAAATGTCCGCCGCGCAGCCTCAAGTGTTACAATATATACAGAAGAATTATATCGCACTCTTAATACGAGTACAATAGCGACCGAACTCAAAACTGGCTACCTTTGGGAATCGACGAAAATGTAATTGCATTTCAAATATTTTTTTTCAATTAACTATAAAATGGATATTTCTAGTAGCTCGTTAACCGAAGTACTATTGTTAAAATCTTTGAAATGTGTTCTTTACTATGATATAAAAAAAAATTGTTTTTAATAATTAGTTATTTTGTAAATTAAGTTTGAAAACAATCTTTCAAAGATAAGTCGTTGTTAAACAAAACAATCATATTTAATAATGACCGAATTCAAAATAAGTCAGTATTGTATTAATTTTTGTACGCTAAGATTGACCTAATGAGAAATAATTTTTTATTGTATTAAAATATGCGGTTGTAAAATCGACTCATTCAAACTTACGTCTGTATACTATTAAATTATTACATTCATGTTATGACTTAGCTGTTAATAATTTAAGGTAGGAATGAAATACTTTTGCATGTTATATTTTTAATTATTTAAACTGCTCAGTTATTAAACATTGAAGGGACTTACTGCCCATATCACAAAAAAGTTAAAAAAAGACATTAATACTTATATAACTAAGGCTTTATAGTTATTTCAAAAAATTTACAACTGTGTAACGAAATGAGTATCAAAAACCTATACTATCCATTATTATACAAATTAAATTATAAAGCTGAGATCAGAAATGACAATTTTATCAGAAATATTTAATAAGAGACTGTATTTTTATAATATATAATAGCCTCTTTGTATTCTTTTTCTTTATATGAAGTTTTGTAGTAAAAATGTAAAGGTTTATCTTTTTGAAATCGAATTATTTTTATATCGTTCCAATATACTTGACTCTTTTCAGAATTTTTATTACAGTTGACACCATTGAACTTGTAGAGATTTCAAGTCGATGCAATCGTCATAGGTCAATGTGTGAACTTTAAATTTACTTCCTTTTATTCGCATTTTGAATAAGCATAACGTACTGTTGAGGAATGTAAATATTGTCAGCTCTCAAGTATTTTTTCTTTACTTTTTCTATCAGGCTGTCTACATTCTCGTTTTCATTTTGTGTGTGTCCTTTTATGAGAAATTTATAAGTTATTGTTTCAATGTTTTCAAAGTTAGCCAAGGCATACATATACAATGTAGCAATGAATTTATTTTTGTTGTGGCCACAGCAATTGTCGGAATAAAATAAAACATTGACGGATTTACTCGTATTCCTTCCATTAATTGCATTTAAGAATTTAAAAACACAAGTACCAATTTCGACAGAACCTTTTTGTCCTTGGGTCTTATCCCAAAAATAGCATTGTACATTTGTATATGCCCAACTACTGTCTTCCTCAACTAAGATTTTTTCGCTAGCTCAGCAATTGTGAAATTATAACAATTTAATCTAGTTGAATAATAAAAGCTGCTGCGGTTACCGCCTGGCACCTGTAAAATAGCTTGTAAATCGTAAAGAGCACATGTGGTTAATAGCGTATCTGTCTTTTTGTTTTTCCTGTCTTGACAAATCTTTTTCTTCTAAATGAATTTCGTATTCTTCTTTTAGGTTCGGGTCAGGGCTTAATCTATAATAAAATTTTAATATTATATTGTCCAAAAACGAAATAGGTCAATATTCCTTCTAAATTTTTTGTACAATAACGACCTATCTTGAAATCAGTCAATATTCTGAAAAAATCTATAAATGAAACTCACCTCGATTTTTGTGCAACAACGTCGTATCTCAAAATGAGCCAATGTTGGACACAACCTCCTCGTACGACTACAGATGCAACAATGCGTCGGTGTTGCATCCAAGAGGGGAAGCGAGGACCGTAGTGAAACAACGACAGAAAAAAAATATCTCTTAAATCCGCAGAAACAGAGGTGTTTTTTTAATATCACATTGTAGAGCTCCGTTTACAAGGTCAGTTTTTGACCTTAACTAATAACTGACAAATTTTGAATTCGGTCACTGTTGCATTAAGAGTGCGATATATATATCTCATCATCATCATTACAGCCTTTCATAAGTCCACTGCTGAACATAGGCCTCCCCCAAGGAATGCCACAAAGCACGGTCCTGAGCCACCTGCATCCATCGACTTCCTGCATGTCTTACCAGGTCGTCACTCCATCTAGTGAGAGGACGCTACATTTCATCCGCCGGTACGAGCCGCTACTCGAGAACCTTTTTTCCCCATCGGTTGTCGGTTCTTCGAGCTATATGGCCGGTCCTTTGCCACTTCAGATTACTAATCTGTTGGGTTATGTCGGTCACTCTGGTGCTACTGCGGATATACTCGTTTCTAAGTTTATCACGCAGAGGAATTCCGAGCACAGCCCTCTCCATAGCTCGCTGAGCGACCTTGAGCTTCCTCATATGGCCAGCAGTGAAGGACCATGTCTCAGATCCGTAAGTCATCACTGGCAACACGCACTGGTTGTACAATTTCGTTTTAAGGTTTTGAGGAATGTCTGATGAGAAGATGTGTCGTAGTTTCCCGAACGCTGCCCAGCCGAGTTGAATCCGTCGATTGACCTCTCGATCGAAGTTGGACTTACCTAGTCGGACTATTAGTCCCAGGTAAACATACTCGTCAACAACTTCCAGCTTAGTGCTCCCAACAACTACCGGCATAGGTGTGACATGGACATTGAACATGATCTTTGTTTTGTCCATGTTCATCTTAAGATCTATCCGTTGGGAAACACTATTGAGGACATTGAGCATGGTGCTTAGATCCTCCAGCGATTCTACCATAAGGACTATATCGTCGGCAAATCGAAGGTGAGTGATGTACTCGCCATTGATGGTAATACCGTATCCTTTCCAGTCCAGAAGCTTGAAAACGTCTTCCAATGCAGCGGTAAAGAGTTTCGGGGATATAACATCACCCTGTCTTACACCTGTCTGCAATTGGATAGGTTTCGTACTCTGGTTCTGTACTCGGATAGCCATCGTAGCCCTACTGTACAAACACTTTAGCACTTCGATATACCGACAGACAACTTGACACCGCTGAAGGGACTGCAGCACCGCCCAAATTTCGACGGAATCAAAGGCTTTCTCATAGTCCACATACGCCAGGCATAGTGGCAAATTGTACTCCTCGGACTTCTGTACAACTTGCCGAAGGGTATGTATGTGGTCTATGGTGCTAAAGCCCTTTCGGAAACCGGCTTGTTCGGGAGGCTGGAAGTCGTCAAGTCTGCGCGCGAGATGACTCGTAATGACTCTCGAAAACAGCACGTATACGCGGCTCAGAAGGGAAATCTATCTGTAGTTCTTCAAAAGAGCGGTTTCACCTTTCTTGAAGAACAAGACCACCGCACTTCTGCTCCATGCCTTCGGTGTAATGCCACCATGGAAGACGGAATTAAAGAGCCTCTGAAGGACTTCAAGTACCGGTTTTCCAACCGCTTTCAGAAGCTCCGCTGTAATTCCATCCTCGCCTGGGGCCTTGCCGTTTTTAAGATGCTGGAGAGCCATTCTAATCTCGCTCAGACTGACGTCCGGGATATCTTCGGAATAGTGTCGGATAAGACTCACTCTTGGATCGTTACTCACACTTGCGTGTGGCTCCAACGATGACGTGTACAGCTGCCCATAGAACCTCTATTCAGTGTGCCTCTAACCATTCGGTGATCGCTACCAGTTTTCACCCTCGCGATCACGGAGACATCACTGAACAGTTGTCATCTGGTCGTCATAATGAAGTCAATCTCATTTTTGTCAAACCGTCGGGGCTCGCCTAGGTCCACTTCCTGTGCGGCCGCTTCTGGAAAAAAGAGTTCATCATAAAGAGTCCCTCTTTCTCCATTAAGTCGGCCAGCTGCTGGCCCCTTGGGTTCCGTTACCCTATTCAAAATTTTCCTACTTTCAGCTCACCGTTCTCTCTTGTGTCTAGTTTTGCATTGAAGTCTCCCATTAACACCGTATATTGGGTTTTATTATATATCTATAACTATAATTATTTAAAATTAAATGGGACAAATTTGACATATCTTTTAATTTTAACTATGGTTATATTTTCTTGTAAACCACACGTACTTATTACTTAAATAAGCTCACTCACCTGATCCACTAACACGTTCGTTGCGCTCAGCAGTGTTCTAAGTCGCGCCTATTTTATTGCTGCAACGTGCATTTATTTTCTAATTTTAATGCGCTGTTCTCTTTTATCTTTCGCATTATATATTTATATTGTTGCATTTTTATATTATACATTTTGTCTGAAATTTTTAATAATTTCATGTCAAAAATTATTAACGAAAATACTTGGGTGAGTGTGTGAGTTTTTATATGGATAAAAATAATTTAAATATCAACATTTTGCATATTATGGCCATTGACAATCCAGTTGCTTTTATTACTTCGTGAATAACTTTCGTGATAACACTTATACAAATAATTTACGTTTAAATATGACTACGATAAGTATAAATTTAAATTCTCTTTTTTATACACTATACTGTATTTTATAATTTTTTCATTTTTTATAAACTTTATTACATCCATCTTAGATTGCTCATACTATTTTTATGCTGATGAGCTTCAGCTATACGAGCAAGCTGAAATTGGGGATAGCCATAATTTGATTAAAAAAAACTAAACAATAATTTATCAGCTATCAAGCTATCAAAGATTGGTTCACTCGTTATTGAGGTCAATCCCTTGAAATGCCAAGCTATACTGGTGGGTAGCTCAAGGATGTTGGCTAAGATTAATCTTGTAGACTTACCTCCAATTTATTACAATGTTGATTCCGTTCAGTAATTCTGTAGAAACCACTTAGGCCTACACATAAACAGCACGCTGAATCGCAGAACTCAGGTTTCAGAAGTGAGTCGTAAAGTCATTTTACGTTATTGCCATGTTATGTTCTCTGTATCGTTTAAAACATTTTCTTCCCACAAAATATAATACTTTTCCAAACACTCATGTTACCCATAATAGATTATGCAGATTTGCGTTACCCATATCTGTCCCAAGATCTTCTTAACAAACTAAAACGCCTTCTCAATGACTGTATAAGATTTGTTTTCGGTTTTTATGACCATACTTCGCACTATAGATCTAAGATTAATTGGCTTACAATCCGCCAGAAGCGCAATTTTCGAATAATACTTGTTCTTTTTTTCATATTAAATACCCATCTTCGCCTTCTTATCTTGAGAGTAAATATCACCAAATCTCCTACTCCTCTAACAACAAAATCTGTATACGTGTTCACTTCACTTTTTTCTTGCCCGATAAAAAACTTCTAATAAGTGTGCTTTTAAAAAGTTGGTACGTAAACATTTACTAAAGACAATCCATCTATAAGTTAAATGTGTGTATTACGTAGTGAAATATCATATTTTTATTCTATATTGCTACACCATATTGTCATTGTCAAAACATAATATTGTCGTCTGGTTGGAATGTATAAATATACATAAAATGATAAATTAGATAAAGTAAAATATATTTCGAATTTAATACCAAACATAAAATGTAGCAAAAAAAATACATAAATAAAAACGCAACCAAATGGAAACCATCTGCAGGGAGACCAAAGGACCAAGGGTTTTCAGACGATGCGGTTAAAGAGAACATATCAAAAATACACTAGCCCCAGCAGGCCTACATTTTGCATTCATCTTTTTAAAAGACATCCATAATCAACTACTTGCCCTTACCCTAAAACCATCTCAGAAATGAGAAGAGGCCTGTGCCAGTTAGTGTAACGTATAACAGAGTGTCAATTTACTATGATTTGCTACTCAATTCGCTAGACTGGCGTTTTGGTGAGAGCTGATACACTCGCACGGTAATGTCACTCGCCGTCACCAGTCTGTGGGATTTGACTACAACTTCGTTGGCGGGATTTTCCGCCATTGGTCATCAGAACCTGGCTCGTTAGCCTCCACGTACAGACGATGTTATACCGTGGAGAAATTTTTATTTTCCACATCCTCGCTCTGCATCTGCACGTTTAAGTCCTTTGCTAGACGTTAAAGGAAGGATTAGACTTTATTACCACGTTTAACAGGTGGATTGTCGATCGCAGTACCGGACTTTCGCACCACTGACGTTGAGCCCGTTCCTGGTCTGGTTATTCTCTCGTGTTGTGAAACCAAGTTATATAATAACTATTTATCGAATTGTATGAGGTCTTACTGAATTTTTTGTAGTCGTCTCTAACGACATCCATAGAATGAAATGTGGGTGAGGATGAATTGGAAAGTTAATCTAACAATTAAAATGCTTAAACCGTCCTTTATCTTTGAACGAGCATTAATATACCCTATAGCGGTATCCCAGATTAACACTTCAAGGCCGTTTGAAAGATTGAAGATAATTGTGAATAATTCGTATTCAAAATTAAAGTTATTCCTCATTGTCTTTTTTCCTTAAGTACATTCCACTTTATTTAATTTTGTCCTCAGTAATTATTTGCTCCATGTTATGTTAGTTTTACTTTATTTTTATTCTATCTTGCCATCGCTACGGTGTTGCGTCATGTTGCAGCTATATCACGAATAATTTGGCTCGACTGGAGAAGGACCACGCTATCACTGAATACCGGCGTGAAATAGCACCATAATGTTGATGTGTTTCTGCACAGGTGCACGTTTTTACATACCTATGGTGAGTGCACAGAACCAGAAACCCTATTAACTAGAAACAAGGTGTTCCATTTTAATGCTCAGAGGTGACAACGCATCTATATTTTTATTATTAATCGGGGATAGATGTAGATATCTATGGGCCATGGTACCCACTTACTATTAGGTAGACTGTGTGCTCGTTTGTCATCCTTATTCTATAAAAAAAATTGTATGGCGGCGACGTAAGAAAATCCATTACCTCATTATTTAATCTTACGTATATTGAAAGAACATAATATTTATTATGAGGTTGTAAGCGACACCCATGGCAATACTTGAATGGCTACCGATATATGGCAGTACAACTATCCTATCCTATACTGCATAAAACTAAATAGGCAATAAACAGCGTCAAAGGTATAAGGATCCAGACCAGACCGCAGTGCCAGATCTCTGGAGCATATGGCAATTTCTCCTTAAATAGGACAGGGTTATAACCAGCACTGAATCTGTGAACGGTTACGGGCTTATTGTGAGAGCACTATAATGGCTTGATTTATCCTAAATTCAACAAAAGCTTTTATATGCGCACTTGTACATGAAGAGCTACTACATTTGGGCGGAGTTATATGCTAATAAGAGTCGAATAGTAACGAGTACGACAAAGAACACATCCCTATAGATAAGATGTAATGTATAGTAAATATTTAAATTAATTTAACTTCTGCGACTTGGAAACCACAGGACTGATATGGTGGTGATGGGACCGCAAGTAGAAGTGGAACTGTAGACCAAAACTATGTTTCTCTATATTTTATTGCGTTTATTTACTTATTCTTAATTCCCGACCTTTCGGGTTCTTTACAGCAACCCAGGGTCACGGAGGGGACTGAGACGTCCCGATGTCATAGTTAGCCTCGCTACCTTCAGTTTAAGAATATTAATTTTTGGTTCGATCTACACAGAATGAGCTTACAGAAGCTTACAGCTTCTTGAAGTCTTGCAGTGGTATGCGATTTAAAAATAAGTAAATTAAATGCGATAAAATCCGTATACATAGTTTCTTTTAATGTGTAGTGTTCGCGTAAATATAAGAAATCATTATGGAACTATTACCATTGGAATTGGTTGTGATTAGAATTTCGAATAAATTATTTTTTTACCACGGTTTTATTAACTCTATCGTGTATGTCTGTTCGGGTTAAATTAAGTAATTGATTTTAAAGTAACTTCCCGATAACCTAGAAACTAAAAGTTTTTAACATATGTAGCTCAGAATCGGATGACAATATAAGAATATGAAAAAAGCACTAGCCTAGTAGTACTATTTATTCTTGGTAGTACAAAGTAATAATAAGTCCTAAGTAGTTTCCAGCTGAAAGCTGAAGTATTATATTTTACCATTGTATTATATTTTATTCGTGTTTCTCTCCGAACTACAGAGTTTCAAGGCATGTAACAAGAAACATTACTCGGTTAAATATCATTGAAGAAACGACTTATTTCTACATGTACTCGTATATTGTATAATGTAAGCTTACACAAAACATGCTTCTTTAACTATTATAGTAGATATGATCTATTGTCCTTTCTGTGATCAAAAGTTCTGCTATAAAAAGATCTTACGCCGCAATGTATGAGTAAGGCACCTTGGGTAAAGAAGAGATTATTCTTTTCAATTTAGTCTCCTATTATTTTATACAATAAATCATGATATACGATACGTTTTTATTTTTATTGAATTTTTTTTATTTCTTTTTATTGTAAAAGTGTTTTCCAATTACTATATTCCTTTTATAAATGTAGAGGTAATAATGTGGCGCAGATTTAAATGTAAGTAAATACTGTGGCCCGTAGGTAGAGACTTACATCTATACTCGATTAAGAACAAAAATGCAGATGTGTTTACCCCTGAAAAGCAAAACGGAATGTCTCGAAAACAATAAAAAAGTTATCTGGTTTTCCTTGGGCAACTAGAAATACAGTAGCATTAAATTCAGTTTCAGTTTGGTGATCAACCTTTAACTTTAACCTTTAAACAGTGGTAGAGCCACGCGGCAGCTTTTGCTGTCGCACGGATGGGCCGGCTCGAACCGGGGTGGTACCACGACCTCACAGAATACCAGCATGAAGTAGAAGTTTAGCTCTGCGTTTCGCTTGGTGAGTGCAGGTGGCCGGAGGCCCTTTTTACTGGAAATGAGGCATTCCATCTTGGTCCTCACGGGTGACAACGCATCTGCATTTTGATTTGTAATAGAGGATAGATGTAGATGTCTATGGGCCGCAGCAACCACTTACCATCAGGTGTACTGTGTGCTCGTTTGTCACCCTTATCCTTTAAAAAAAAACCTTTTCTACATTTTTTTCGCCAATTACTTTCCCCATTATTATAAAGAATATATAGTTAAAGGAAGAACGTCATGTCTGTCATGTTTAACCATATGACCTGGATACTACAACTTTTCCTACTTGACAACATATAAAATTCGCTCTTTTTTAATACATTTTTATGTGTAGAAATATATTTAAGATGATATCTAAGCGGCAATAAATTTGACGAATGCGTTTTAATGATATACTCGTAATATTTGTCGCGCCATAGTATAAAGAGAGGCCAAGTAGGTTAACTCCGGCGCAATCCGCGATATAATTGCCTACTGTCTCAGGGTTGTCACTGTCACCAAATCATTAGTTTAAAGTCCGGCCCTATATATAGGCATCTATAATAAAAAAATTGAATAAAGCGACTAAAATATTGTAAAAAAAAAAACATCGTACAATAACATAAAATTACTAACGCCTGCCTCTTAGACTGTAATCAATTTTTTGTTCTGTTGTTATTATTCGAACTTTGCTCTATTTATCTGATTCACAATTAGTCAATTACTTATTTTTAATTACGATTTTATAACTAAGTAGGTACTTAGTTACTATTCTTCCTCTGTCTGATAGACAACTAATACAACAAAAATAAGTAAGTAGGTATCTCATCGTCAAGTAAAAATTATATGCTATAATAAGTGACTCGCTTACGTCACAGTAAATATATAGTAGGAACAGTATGGAAACTTCGAACAAACGCTCGAAACGGCACACTCACACAAACATGCGCACCGACGAGACTTCTAAGCGCTCGTCGCGGTGTTCTCAGTAGCGAGTGTCGCCTCAAGACTTTAAAAATGCCACGAACGTATTGCGTAGTATACGGCTGTTTGAACTCGGCTTCATCAAAACCGGAGCTATCTTATTTTAAGCTTCTTGCTGATTTTGAAAGGTAAGAATAATATTTTTTGTCATTGTTACTTAGCATTGTTATAATCGTTATCGAATTTATAAGTCCGTGTGATTGATCATAATGAATTCGTGAACTTATTTGTACATCCAGAATGCGGCGGTTTTGTTGCTATTAAAAAGCTGATAGTGCAATAGTGGTAACAAAAAGTAAATCCAAGATGGCGGCTGCAATAGGTATAATTTTTTTCGTCATGGGTGTCATTTTCATAGTTTTTGAGTATGTTGAAGCCGATAGTGCTGTTGAAATGTAAATCCATGATGGCGGCTGCAATAGGTATCAATTTTTTCGTCATGGGGTGCATCGATCACTAATAAAAAACATGGGTGTCATTTTCATGGTTTTCGAGGGTGTTGAAGCCGATAGTGCTGTCGAAATATAAATCCAAGATGGCGGCTGCAATAGGTATAAATTTTTTCGTCATGGGTGTCATTTTCATAGTTTTTGAGTATGTTGAAGCCGATAGTGCTGTTGAAATGTAAATCCAAGATGGCGGCTGCAATAGGTATCAATTTTTTGGTCATGGGTGTCATTTTCATAGTTTTAAAGTATGTTGAAGCTGATAGTGCTGTTGAAATGTAAATCCAAGATGGCGGCTGCAATAGGTATCAATTTTTTCGTCATGGGTGTCATTTTTATAGTCTTTGAGTATGTTGAAGCCGATAGTGCTGTTGAAATGTAAATCCAAGATGACGGCTGCAACAGGTATTAATTTTTTCGTCATGGGTGTCATTTTCATGGTGTTTGAGGGTGTTGAAACCGATTTTTCGTTGTTGCTTTAAAAAAGAACACATAAACTGCAAAGTAGCTGATCTAATTTACAAAAAAAATAAACAAAATCGGTTTCATAGTACCCTGTCCTTATTTCCCAACAGTTTATTAAAAAAAAATCATGTTCATTAGAATGATATTTTTTACACAGTTAAATTTAATAATAAAGAATTCCGAACTTGTCGTAGCAGACGAAAATATTTTTCTGTAAATAATTTGTAATAATCTATACAAATAAATAAAATTGAAGTGTTTGTTTGTAATGTTAAAATAACAGCTTCTTACTAAACGCATATGAAAGTAAATACGGTACTTATAACTAAATAACAATTATTAAAATTTTTGTCTGTCTGTCCGTCTGTTTGGTCCGGCTAATCTCCGAAACGGCTGGACCGATTTTGACGGCACTTTCACTGGCAGATAGCTGATGTCATAAGGAGTAACTTAGGCTACTTTTATTTTAGAAAATGAATTAGGGTTCCGCGCTAAAAAATAAAAACCCTAACACGCGAGCGAAGTCGCAGGGAACAACTAGTGAAGAATAAAGGCACGTTTTCGTCCAGTGCGTTCCCGCCGAAACTTTCAAAAGGTTACGCCGTAATGACAAAGTTAAAGATCTATAGTTGTACAAGTTGTTGTGTGTTAATATTAAATTGTTTTCCGTGTTTAAACTATCGTTCTTTGCTAAAATTACCTATTTAAATTGTAAGCTAGTTATTTAAATAAGCAATATCAAAACATTAAAAGTTACAACCCTATTGCTTCAATGGAGCGTAGGTAATTATATCCTCAACTAGGCTTAGTTTCCATACTGTTCATATTTATACTGTGCTTACGTGACGCGCGAACCTCGTGCGGTGTTAGCCTCGACTGGCGCCCTGAGAAATACTTCGAGATTGTGTTTAAGTGTGCGTGCGGCGCCTCATACATACTATGGCGCACACAAACAAGCCGCGCGCAGTGCGTTTGTATGAAGATAACGTACTTCCCCTGTCTTTATACTATGGTCGCGCTATGCCTCAACGACCGAGCTAAGCAATGAAGAAAGACAACTGATTCGACTAATAATGAAACTAAAAAAAATTGATGAAATTATCATACATGTTTTTTTTAAGTTTGTTAAATTTGTTTCGTGCAAGTCTAATAATTGAATAATTTTAGAAGGTATCTTGTTGTTAATATTATTAGTTAATAGAAAAGGAGCAGTGGTAAACATCCAATGCTTCTTTAAAAAACATAATTTAATGTCACTTCCAGGGAGGAAACATGGGAATTGGTTTGTATGGACTAAACGCCGCCCGGATATCTTCTTAACATTGCTTGTATTCAACCTCTCAGCAATTTTCTAACATTTAACTAATACATTATGTTCTACAGTATCAAATATCATCATGTTCAATTACATTAGGATTTTCTTTGTTTTTGAAAGCCAAAAAACGGAGTATTAGAAAATTTTATACTTGTTACGATAGTAGTATGTCCGTTTCTTTCAACCACAGTTATTCAATAAGTTGTATTATATTGGTTTAAAATTATGAAGCTATAAATTTTTAAATAATCTTTAAATTATCATTCTGAAAATTTGGTTCATAACATGTCTATCTATCTATCTATCTATCGCACATCGCAACAAAACTCGCGATACCATCCATACCATCTGGATGATTGGCGGTCCACCACTGTGCGATTTAGAAGAAGTTTTCTTCCTCGCACAATTTCCTTGTGGAACGATTACCACCAGCGATTTTTCCGGACCGATACGACTTAGGGACCTTCAAGAAAAGAGCCTACTCCTTTTTAAAAGGCCGGCAACGCATCTGCGATTCCCCTGGTGTTGCAGTTGTTCATGGGCGGCGGTAGTCACTTACCATCAGGTGAGCCGCATGCTCGTTTGCCCCCTCTCCTACTAAAAAAGAATATATTTTACGCTTGGTGTACTAAAACATATAAAATATCTGTTCTACTGATTAACATTGGAACTTAACATGCTATACTATTACTAAGTCTGTTAGTAAGTCGTGAATTGTTTACGGGCCGTTAAACAATAGCATAATGTCAACATTTAAATGTGAAATATATAAATAGTAGAAACCAGCTTGCTTATTGGAATATATTTGAGTTTTAAAATAGTCCTAAATTCATAAGCTACATGGTATTATTTTAAGTAATTTAAAGTCAGCTTTTTCATTTTTTTAAGTTTAACTTTCACATTCAAGCTCACGACATCCCTTAGTGAACTCAAACCCTTTTAAGAGGGCTAAGGAATGTCATTTGCTTGAATGCCATCCAAACTTATAGTTACATTAAAATAGCAGACCTATGTGTCTTCAAATTTATTTGGGGCCACCCCTGAAGTTTAACATTTAAATCGTTCACAATTGACGGTATCAGATAACATAAATACGAAAAAAAGAACGTACAGTCAAATTCAGAACCTTCTCCTCCTTTAAAGCGGGGTAAAAAGAACTTTCAACTAATAATAGATAGACTTAATTGAATAAACGCATGTAAATCCTCTACAGTTACAGACGTACTTAAAGTTACAGCCTATATACGTCCCACAGCTATGCACAGGCCTTCTCTCATTTCTGAGAGGGTTTTAAGGCAAGAAAATGTTCGCCGCGAATAGTATGTTTTTCTCTTATTGCTCAGGCATGCAGGTTCCTCACGATGTTTCCTTCACCATCGAGCACGTGGTAAATCAGCACTTAACATTGCAATTAACAATTTCATTGGTGCCGGCGAGGATCGAACACGGGTTGCTCCCGTACTGTGAAATTTACAGCGAGCGCTAACCATCTGTGTTACCACGGCTCGGCGGACGTATTTAGATGTAAGAAGTATGGTGGTTAATAACAACAGAGTTAAGAAATAACAAAATATTGTACAATAATGCAATTTTTTATAGAATAAGGATGAAAAACGAGCACAAAGTCCACCACACAGTAGTAATTG
This sequence comes from Parnassius glacialis, assembly GCA_033319125.1. NCBI lineage: Eukaryota > Metazoa > Arthropoda > Insecta > Lepidoptera > Papilionidae > Parnassius > Parnassius glacialis. The sequence continues at coordinate 15,823,018 of JAVANC010000002.1, read as the reverse complement.
GATGTTGTGGCCCATAAGCCATGTCTACACCAGTGCATTCGCAATTCCATTCTATTTCGCTTTCTTCAATCAGTTCCATTTCGCTTCCATGTTCATTTTGCGTTTCAACTTTCAGTTCGTCTTGCGTCAGGCGCTGTGCCATTAGAGGCATGCAGCTTATCGTGTATACCAGGGGTCGGCAACCTACGGCTCGCGAACCACATGAGGCTCTTTGTAGGTGAAGCTGCGGCTCTTTAGTTTCATATGCAAATATTATTAATTTTATAAAAAAAAAACATCTAAAAATCGATCCATACTGAGCCATTTGGAGTTGATACTGGATCTCTAGAAATGCAATTGAACTATTTAAAAAGTAAAACTTTGTGGAGTTGAAAATTTACAGAGTTGAAAATCAAGTTGAAAGAGTTGTAGGTCCAGAAATGTATGTACGTAACGCAACAAAAATTAACAGCTTTAAAAGAAATGCCGCAAGTTGAGACGCTTACATTCGACGCATGGAATAGTCTTCCAGATTGTTACAGTGAGGTGAAGAAGTTGGCATTTTGAGTGCTGATTATCTTCGGATCAATATATTCGTGCGAGCAAGCGTTCTGTTGCATGAATATAATTAAAAGTAAAGTAAAAAGCCAACTAAAAATGAAAATTCAGAGTCGTGTTTGAAACTTAAAACAACAAGTTATGAGCCAAATTTATCGAAACTTTGTAAAACCATGCAAAGCCAATGCTCCCATTGAATTTGTTTGCCTAAATGCATGTAATTGTTTTTTAAGTAAAAGTTACATTGTTTAGTAAGGTTTAAATTTTCTACTTGAATAAACGTACAAAGCCAAACTCCCGTTGAATTTGTTTGCTCAATTGTTTGTTATTGAAGTAAAAGTTAGTGTTGTAAGACTTACAATGTAAATAAATGTATAAAAGTTTTAATTTTTTACTTAAATAATAAGTGATTATCTAATAATACCATATATATTAGATAATAATAGAAATTAGATTCTAATTTATTGTGAAAATCACTATTTATATGTGAATAAACATATAGTTTTCTTATGAATAAATAGATTAGTTTTTTTTATCAAAAAACTTTATTTATGCAAGTACTATTTTTGGTTGGCAAGAAAAAAAATGTGGCTCTTTAAAAACTTTGAAATTTGTAAATTGTAATTTTTGACTCTTCCGACTGAAAAGGTTGCCGACCCCTAGTCTATAACCGTGCGCTTATCTCATGCAACTCGTCTATACCTCACGCGCCTCGGTTAGGTTTGGTTAAGGCGGCTACTGACATGCTTGCCGCAGGGGCAATCTAGGGAGAACAGCGATCGGAGCAATATCGGAGCTGTCTCTACACACACGCCTGCCATTCAGTATGAGACTGTACGTTTCGCTGGACGCACGCGTTGAAAATGGCGCCAGTTTTATTGAAATATTAATAAATCGGTTTATATAGCCTTGGCTTTTTTTTATATAGAATAAGGGTGACAAATGAGCACAGTTTACCTTAAGGTAAGTGGACACTGTGACCCATAGACACCCACATTTATCAATAAAACAACTAATTAATTAATAATTACAACCATAATATAGTGCTTAGAAGCTGCAACATAGCTCTGCCACGCTATTTTTAGGCTATCAAAGACAATTAAATATGACTAACTTCACTCGTCATAATTTAATGTAACCAATTTATTCTGTGATATAACTTAACTAACTAGTGCTTAGTAACTATAATTTAACTAGTGTTACAAATAGCCAGGATAGTTTTCTAATGATGAGTTTTAATAAATTTAATTACTAAAATTTGTATTTTTGTTTAATTATTTAGTTAATGACATTTTATTTATATTCCAGCAATTTTAATACTATTGGAATATATTCTTTCCCATACTAGCCCTTATGATAAGTTAGGTATCAAATCCCAGTAATGTTACTTGTAAGTTACAACGTTCAAATGACGTTCTTTCTGCGGTTCTGACTTGTACTCATACGTGTACTCCGCGCGAAAGTTGCAACGAACTGATTGAAATTGCCCCAATTGCGCTACACACGCGACAGCGGCAGGGCCGATCCAGGGAGCAAGGAAGGTCTTGCGCTCCTGCCGCCCTGCTGCAGGGCCGACTTTAAAATTTGCCCCTGCTTGCCTACACATATCACAATTAAGGAGGCAATTAAGGGTCATCCCCACTCCTACACCCTAGATTGCCCCTGCGGCAGGCACGTCAGTAGCCGCCTTTAGAGATGGACGCGGAACTAGTAGCTATCAGTGTGGCATATTTTGTGTTAAGTGCAGGGAAAAAACGCAGAAAAAGAAAAATCTGGATGAAAGATTATTTGAAGAAACAGAACAACATAATATTACATATATAAAAACAAAACAGCAATAATTTGCTAGGTTACGCTGATATTCTGTGGAAGTCGTGCTATAATTATAATATAGCTGCAGTATGACTCTACCACGATCAATTAATTCTTGTTGTTATTATAACATTTATTAAACATTAATAACTGAGCTGAGACTCCCTTGCATTCATTATTTCCTTTACTAATATATGACGTATAACGTTGCGTGACTGTGCATTTAATTAACTTTGTACATTTCGGCGTGATAACGGTATTTTTTGTTTGTTAAAATAAACTAGCCACAACTTTCTATGAATTACCGTAAGAGTATATATTACCTTGACCTTTATCATTTTCTGATATATATTAAAAATTTATCATCTTATCCGAGAACGTATGGGGAAAAAGTTTCTCGAGTGCCGACCTCGCACCAGCGGACGAAGTGTAGGGCGTCCCCGCGTCCCCCCACTATATGGAGTGACGACCTGGTAAGACATGCAAGAAGTCGATGGATGCAGGTGGCTCAGGATCCTGCTACGTGGCATTCCTTGGGGAAGGCCTATGTTCAGCAGTGGACTTGTGAAGGGCTGTAATGGTGATGATGATGATTAAAAATCTTAATAATGATATCCTTTAGATGTGGTTTTTTATCTCTTCATCGTCAGTCAGAATGAATCCACATTTACATTTCTCTTGAGCTCAGATTTTTAAATGGGATTAAAGTGAGGAACAAACAAGCGCACAATCCACCAGATGGTAAATGAATGCTGAATCCCATCTGCATTTATCCTCGACTAAGAATCAAAATGCGGATGCGTTGTTAATTGTTGTAATGACGATTTATTCCATTAAAACCTGACAGACTTTATATATCGTACAAAATATTTTTATAGAAATAAACAAACGAGCGCTTAGTCCACCTGATGGTAAGTAGTATTAGTAACACATACTGTCTTAGTACACACAAGCGCTGGAATATTATTCCACTCCCTAGCAGTAGACACTACGAAAATACATAGCAAACCGTGTAGTTTGATGCGTGGATTGTTGACAAAACTGTTCGATGGTCAATGATGAATTAACTCATGTAATTTCTGCATAATAAATGCTATGTCTACCTACACCTATCTTCGATTGAGTGTCAAAATATAGATACATTTTCACCTTGCTAAGATCGTCACAAGTATTTATTTATTTATTTATTTAGGCTTACCAACTAAACACATACAAAAAATTATTATTAAACATTTGCAGTTATAAACAAAATTATAATATATATGTATTTAACTTAAAGGTATGCACAACATGTCAACATAAAACTTAAAATTAGTTTTGAAATTAACAGCTAATAAAATATGATATAAACACAAAGACTATTCTATGCAATACAGGTAAAATTATAATTTGGTAGAGAGCTTAACATTGTATAATTTAAAATTTTAATTTTCAGTTTGAGTGTAGTATAGAAATATTTTCTTTTTTAAGGAACCCAGACTATCATTAAAGAGATCTATATTACATTTACCGAATATATCATTGTACTTTCTCATCATAGAACATAGAGGAGAGTTGTTACCATAATTTTTGCTATTGAAATTTACACTAAAAGGACTAAAATTACACAACCTTGCTGAAACTCTGGGCACCTTCAAGTTAATTTGTGATAGGAGGGATGGACAATCCACTTTATTATTAAGTAGTTTATGTAAAAGGCTTATAGATAGCAAATTCTTTCGCTGCTCTAATGATAAAATTTTGAAATGCGCTAATCTTTCAGAGTATCTGCGAAATGTACGATGAACGCCACTTACATAAGATATTTTATTTAAAAATCTTTTTTGGATTCTTTCTATACGCTGAATATTATTTTGATAAGACTGGTACCATACGACTGAACAATAATCAACATGACTGCGAACCAGTGCAAAATAGAGAACTTTTAACGCTAAAACGGACTTAAAATCTTTGGTGTTTCTGAAAATAAAAGCTAACATTCTTAACGATTTGTGTATGGTATTGTTAATGTGGTTAGTGAATCGCATCTGAGAGTCAATAGCAATGCCTAAGTCCTTCACTTCATCTACTTTCGCTAAATCTACACCATTCATATTGTAACTACTATTATTTTTGTTAAATTTTCGAGAGAATTTAATGTGATAGCATTTATTTGTATTGAGAGACATTTTATTTTGCCGGCACCATTCTGTAATTCTATCTATATCCTATTGAAGTTGAATTTGGTCTATGTTATTATTCACAATTTTGGATATCTTTAGGTCATCTGCGTATAATTCAAATTCGGAGTTACGGATACAATGCTTAATATCATCGATAAACATAATAAAAAGTAATGGACCAAGGTGCGAGCCTTGTGGAACTCCAGACGTTGGGATAATTTCTCTAGAAACAAAACTGCTAATGACTACTCTTTGTGTTCGATCTGTGAGATATAAAGCAAACCAATCTAATAAGCATCCATGTATGCCAAATAATGTGTGTAGTTTGTTGATTAGAACTGAATGATTTACTGTGTCAAACGCTTTACTAAAATCTACTTCATTCCCTGAGCTCATTCTAGTAAGTGTTCTGTCAACAAAAGTAATAAGATTGGATGTAGTAGAGCGTTTTTTAAAAAATCCGTGTTGTTGATCAGCTATAATATGTTTTATATGCCAAGTCAAATAAGTACAAATTAACGATTCAAAAACTTTACCTAAAACTGGAAGAATACTAATAGGTCTGTAGTTGCAGATATTACTTTTATCGCCTGATTTATGTAATGGTATAATTATTGCATCCTTCCAAAGTTTCGGAAATATACTTTCAGATAATGATCTATTAAAAATAATATGTAAAGGTATCGTGAGCTCTACTGCGCATTCCTTCAGAAACAAGGGGTGAATCCCATCACTTCGTTAGTAAGGTAGTTACTTATTCTTGCAAATCACCATACGAAACTCGGCAGCACTATGCTGGTATTCTGTGCAAACTTCGCCTTCCCTTGTCAACTCCTTTTTGTTTAAAAATCTTTATTGCACGGAAAGTGTAGAAGTGGCGGACGAAATACCTTTAGGCATTAAGACAAATTACACAAATGATAGTTTTTAATGAAACCTCGTTCCTCGTAGTTCCATTCTACTACATTGTAAAGATAAATTTAATCATAGATAAGCTAATATAATATTTAATGAATATTCATCTTGCCTTACAAATTGATGTCAATTAAAATAAATTCTCAATTGTTTTAGGAATGGGCTGTGTAACACTGTATTTTAATTAGATTTATCAGACCTGTTCGTTAATTTGTTCTCTTAACATGACTGTTTTAAAGATATAAGTGCGTTATATCTAATACAACAGCTATGTTCGTAGTGAGTGAGCTATTTTGTTGAGATAGTTTCAGCCGTATGGATCGTACCATACCGTTTACCGAATATTGACGGTGTAAGAATATCCACTACCCCATATCATTCCGTAATATGTCGTAAGAGTCGACAGAAGTAAACAAATCAGGTGATGGGCATCAGTGCTTTCCTAATAACGTCTATAAATATAGTAAATATCCCCCCTAGCAATCTATGGAAGCCTATGTTCAGCAGTGGACTTTAATAGGCTGTAACGGTAACGATAAAGGGTATATAACACATATTGTTTTTTTACCGATATGGAGCTAAAAGTTATAGCATATAAAATGAGAAAATTGTACACATTTATACCGTAGCATCCTTTGTTATGTCTGAAAATAATTTATTGCTGCAATAAGCGATTCATATTACACGTAAATATTTTTATGGGCGAAGCAAAAGAAAGAAGCTTCTTAGCTGTTCTATTTAATTTTTTACAACCTTAAGGAAAAAATGTCACTAAGGAAATGTATCTTAAAACGTAGATATTTATGAATACATTACAAATATATTAGTTTGTTAAAATTTGATACACATTTTTTAAATCTTTAGTAAATATGACCTAAATGTTGGAATGTAGATATACTGAAACAATATCCATACTGAAACAAAAAATAATCATGGATGCTTATTCATTGTAATTAATACTTATCTAAAATATCTGTTTTTATATATTATGAAATACTACAAAAATAATGACATGTTAACAGTAATTAATACTCATTAACTACTCATTAATTAATATTAAAACAGTAATTATATTTAAATTGACTACCTGGTAGATCTAGCGGTCATAAACGTTTTTAACGTGGTAGAGCCATGCTGCAGCTATATTAGTAGTATAGTTGTAGCACGAATGGGTCAGCTCGACCAGAGAAGGCCCACGCTTTCACAGAATACCAGCGTAAAATAGCAACTTAACATTGTTGTGTTTCGTATGGTGAGTGTAGAAAACCGGAGACCCTTAATAATGGAAAAATGGCATTCCATCTTATTCCTCACGTGTGACAACGCATCTGCATTTTGATTCGCAAACGAGAATAGATGTAGATGTCTATGGGCCACAGCAACCTCTTACCATCAGGTGAACTGTGTGCTCGTTTGTCACTCCTATAAAAGAAAACGTAAACGCGTTTGCTGGTTATGAGGTCCCGAGCTACGGGTCGAGCCAATGTCAGTTATTGGTTTTTTTTGTAAGAAATTCACAGTAGCAACCTAGAATCAAGTAGTTAGCGGTGTTTCACCGCCGTGCCTCGGATAGCACATGAAGCAGTTAGTCCTGCGCTTGATCTCTCTCCGATCGGGTCGGATTACCGTTTCATCGGACTATGAAAGTAAGGGAATTGAAAGTGGCACCTGTGCAAAAATGGCTAGTCTCCGTCAAGACCGGCCGCCGTGACCGAAATTCGGTCTGGAGGACTTTAATACTTATTATATTTTAATTTAAGTATAGCAACAAAAGCACACAGCTCACCAAAAAGTTTACAATGATTTACAGCCGTAAAACCAATCAATGACAAGTGCTATTTCAATGCAGGAGTACATCATCGGAACATTCTAAATCTCTCAATCATGCAGGTTGCTTCAACTATAGTAAGCACCGAGTACAGTATATCAGCTCTTAAAAGTGTATTTTACAGTTTGACTCAAGTTGCTCCTAATATTCAATTTTCGTGTATGGTCACTCTGAAATCAATCTTAATCAACAATTGATTGTACGCGTATTTTAACACTTTATACTAATAATAAATGAAGACCTAATACAACCGACCACTGGTTAATGTTTTTTTTCTTCATAATTGTGTTCAAGAACTTTGAAAGAAGATGAAATCCATTAAATGTATTACTATAAAATATAGAAATTTACTTGACTAGAAAACAATTGTAACTATTAACCTTAATTATTAATTTTAGTATACTCGGGAAGGTTCGATTCAAAGAATTGTTTCTCCTGTATATTTTAAGTATTTTGTCAGTGATTTTAATAGTAATTTTAAACAACAAATTTCAGTCAATATATATCTACCTTCACGAACAACAACGTTGAGAACCTACAGCTCTTTCTTCGGATTCCATTTGAAACCTAAAGCAATTAAAATCCTGCAGCAGTGTCTGTAATAAAATGAAAACTTTGTTTATTTGATTCAAACACACGCGCGCTGATTGAAAATACCTTTGACTGATTAAAATGTTTTGTTCCATGTGCGGTCGCTGTTGGGGAACACAGAGCTCAGCTTGAGTAAGTATACATTTTTTATTATAGTATTAAGTAGAAATGGATGAAAGAATTATCTATTCGCCAAACTGGAGCTGTGTAGAAAACTATGTTCAGAGTTTATAAGCATAATAAAATTCGTGACGAGGATATCCGCAGTAGAACCAGATTAAATAGCACAATAAAAAAGATAACCGAGAAGAAAGAAGGTCCCACACTGGCAAGTGTGGCAAGCAAGGGCACCCCCACAAGAAATATAATGATAATCCGACTGCACTGGGGCAGACGATATTCGCTATATGGCCCTTCCAGCCTAATGATCCATTGGACGTTGACAATTACTCTTGACCTGCTGCAAATATGCCCGTTTAGGTTTTTGTCACGATGAGACACTTCGAGCATAAGTCTATCCGTAGCTAGAAATATATAATAATTTCATATATATTTATTGTAAAACTATTTCACTTCTGATGTTAGAAATTATCCTAAAGTATTTAAATAAAAGAACACTACTCGGTAAAAGACCCTGCTTACTATCAGGACCCCAATTACATGATAACACCAAAGTATGCAAACCAACAGCATCACTACCCATCTTAATGTAACACATGGCAGCCTCTCAGCAACACAACCTTCCTTGCCTACACTAGTAGAATACCCCAACAGGCATAGTAACGACAGTGGGACTCTTAGAATTACCGACTGATGTCTCTTAGTTGCCTGCGCGATACTTTATACTGCTAAAACAAGTGGGAGATTACCATTCCACCTTCATTTGTTCGTATTTCCTTTTATTTTTTTACCCCCATTCCCAACAATATATATATATAACAATATATATACATTTGTAAGGACCTATATATATATATATATATATATATATATATATATATATATATATATATATATAGGTCCTTACAAATGAAATTGGCGTTTTGTACAGGAGGAATATAAAGTACATTTTTTTGTAAAATATATTTCATTAATCAAAGTATGCACCGTTGTTATCTATGCACTTTTGGCATCTCATATGTTGTTCATTGATCCCTTTACTAAAAAAAACTGTGGGGGCGGGAATCAATAAACTCTTTGAAGGCAGTTTGGACTGCCGCATCGGAATTGAATTTTTTTCCTTGTAAGAAGTTGGCCAAATTCCGGAAAAAATGGTAATCTGATGGAGCAAGGTCCGGGGAGTACGGTGGATGTCGCAGACACTCCAATTGTAGCTCATCTAACTTAGTGATTGTTTTTTGTGCAGTGTGTTGTCTTGCGTTGTCGTGAAGCAGCAGTGGCCTAGAGTGATTGACCAATCTCGGTTGTTTAGCAGCTAGTTCTTCCTTCATGGTTTGGCATGGCTAACCCGGCTCAGCCATTGTAACGAGCGCTTCCGATTATCGTACAGTATCAACTTTTCATCACAAGTAATGATTCGATTTAAAATCCCTTCATTATTTTGTCAATTGAGCAAAGTAACACATCAATCGACGCGTGTTTGCAAGTTCGATTCACTCAATTCATGAGGTACCCATCGTTCAAGTTTTTTACTTTCCCGATTTGCTTCAAGTGGGTTAATACAGTTTTATCACTTACCCGAAGTGCTTTGTGATGGATCCGCTTCCACAATAGCCTTTAATTCTTCATTTTCCACTTTGGTCTCCGACCGTCCACGGGGTTGGTTCTGAAGGTCGAAATTTCCAGAACGAAACGTTGTAACCAAAAACGTACCGTGCTTTCTTTTGCGACACCAGCGCCGTACACATCATTAATCCTTCGAGCTGTTTCTGCAACACTCGTACTAGTAAATATACCGATATTTCATGTTTTCTATTGTGCGGTAATAAGCGACGCCAAAGAAAAAAATAATGACAAAAAAAAACAAATGAATGACTGTTTTCAAAACTCAAATGTACCAGCTAAATGAATTTATAAATTTGAATTTAGAATTCTTAATCAAAGAGGAGATATTTCAGATCAATTTGGTCAGTACGACAAAACGCATGACCTAAAAAAATATCATAATTTCAGTCTCTCTATAGAAGCCAGGTTGCCTCATAATCCCCCATATTTGCCATAGCTGCCACGCTTGGCAAGCGGGTGGGCAACCGCAATTTTTTATTTTAATCGTTATTATCTCCTGCTTTGTTTCCCTCTGTCGCCTCTTACGACACCCACGGGATGATATGTGGTACTGTATAGTCTTACACCGCCACTACACGGTTAATGCAATGCAGATTATTCAATAAATCGAATACAGTTATGGTATTTGTATGTATCTGTTTTGAGTCGGGTGGACGCGTAGGATAATCCATTAACCCAGTTCGTTCCGTGGGTTTCGTAACATGGGACTATAAGAAATGTCATAAAGAACCCATAGCATCCGATAGATACACAACCATCATAAGTTACAACAGTCCTATGTACGCCAAACATAAAATAAACACCCAGAAAGGTGACAGGAACGGCGAAAAATCTTTTTTTATATAGAATAGGGTGACAAACGAGCACACAGTCCACCTGATGGTAAGTGAATGCTGTGGCCCATAGACATCTACATTTATTCTCAATTAAGAATCAAAATGCAGATGCGTTGTCACCCCTGAGGACTAAGATGGAATGCCTCGTTTCCAGTAAAAAGCGTCTCCGGTTCTCTACACTCACCATACGAAATACAGCAGCATAAAGCTGCTATTTTACGCTTGTATTCTGCGAGAGCGTAATCCTACCCCGGTCGAGCCGAACAGCTGCAGCGTGGCTCTAGCAAATCGTGTTGCATTTTGTTTTGCCATTGTCAATCCATCTGCTACGCGAGTTGTTTATGGCAAGTCCTCCCTAAAAAGGAAACGTTTCATTTCCAGCAGAGGGCTATTAGGGGCTAACGATAGTAATAAATAGAAATATATTACGATATAAAATGAATTTATCAACTTTATTACTTTGCAGAACTACATCTACCAGCTCGCCTCAAGCAAAGTCACCGGCAGGAAGCAGCGCTGGCGCTGTCGCTAGTGCCTCCACTGCACCTGGAGAGCGTACACCGACCGCACACAACAAACAGCTGCAAAATGTTAAGGGACAAGAACACCCTCCGCATCCTTCCGTAAGTAATTGGCTACTCTATTACACAGTCATGTCAATTGAAATACTTTTACAAAACGCAATTTTCTTTAGAAATTATATGAGTATAGCAGAGAATGTCTTCAGTGTTCCTTGTTGCTAAATAAACATGTTTTTTTTTATTATACGCAAGTCGAAGGAAATTTGAACACTAATAAATAAATAATTGTTGATGTACGAAGGATAGAACTGATCTTAAAGAGTTTGAGAGTTTATTTTTATTTTGTAATGGAGCTATTAATTAAAATCTATAATTGTTTTGTGTTCTGTTAAAAAAGATAAAATAATAAATTATGAGTTTTTTAGGTTAATCTAAAATTGATAAAATAAATATTAAAAGTTGTTGGAACTATTTTTTCTATATTATGTACATTTGGATATGAAAATCTATTAATTTATACATTTAATATCTACAAATAATATTATTTAATAGCTACAAATAATATCAACAGTCAGAAGATAAACGGCCTTACTTATAAAGATAGATAATTGCTAGAAATGCTTAAAGTTGTTCTCGCTCTCTTTTCACTAAATGACAATAAAAAGAGAAAGGATTAGAGATAGTTAATACGATAATAAAGGATTATAAGTAAGGTCGTAAGTGTTTTATCCAGTGAATACGTCTACAGAGTAAGTATAGTCAGAGGCAGTAAACGTATTATTAGTTTTGTTTTGTAGGTCAGTGTTGCTTGGTGTTTATTGGGAGTAATTTGAAGTAATTGTTGTTGGAATTGGATTAGTTAACCTGTTTGTCGTTCCAGCAAGCCTGGCTAATGTATCAATGTTCAGTGTAATTAGGATGTATTTTGTGTAATTACAAGACATTACAACGCGAGGATATTTAAGTTAAAATTATTTAAATTTTAAAAACGTAGTACCTACTGTTTTTACTTTGCTGAAACCATTACAATTTAAAACAACGGAATTTATAGCCGTTAATATTATTTTTGAAACTTGTAATTTGAAACAAATCATAAAGTCAAAACTCAAAAACGATTCCACACTTCGCTAATCTAAAGAAATATTTCATTTTACGCATGTAATAATTAGATATATGTTCATAAAAAATAGAGCTATGCAGCAGGCTGGTCGATAATCAGCCATTAATTTATTGTGCTACGCATGTAAAGCCGGTGTCCCTAGAATTTGATATTAATAACAACATGAAGATGAAATGATTTAATTATTTACTTTTTAAGCTTGTAATAGCCCACTTTTGGACATAGGTTTTACCATAATGGTCACCATGACAAGAGGGTCAGCGACCGTACTATATCTGGCATATATGAGGTGGTATACCGCCATCTATCTTAGGCCGCGAGGTCTCTCTAGTATTTCCCATAATTGCCCCTTCCGTTACCCATGGAAGGAAACGGAGTATTAGATTCTCTTAAGTCCCTATCACACAACCTAATAACACATCTGTTAGCGACTCTGTTCATAATATGATCTCAGGGTCACATAATCGGTTCCGATTACAACTAATAATTTTATTATATTTTAAACTGTAAAAATAAGCACTACTAAAATAATATATATAACAAAAAAAAGAAAAACTAGAAATAAGCCGCTTTGAAACACATTTTATTTAAAACTCATTAGTTTTATCCGCCCCGCCTTGTCCTGAATCTATTAATATGGCGTCATTTAGATTTTGTAAAATAATCATCAATGACCATTTACTTTACACTTTTTCGATTTCGCAAAAAAATACATTATTAAAATATAGCGTAGATCACTTCTGGTATTGCTCTCTATCTGTTCGTCAAGTTTCACAACAAGCCATTCCAAAGATTAGCCCGGACAGACATACTGACAGACATATTTTTATAGGATAGGATGACAAACGAGTACACAGTCCACCTGATCGTAAGTGGTTGCTGTGGCCCATAGACATCTACATCTATCCTCGTTTGCGAAGCAAAATGCAGACGCGTTTTCACCCGTGAGGACTAATATGGAATGCCTCTTTTCCAGTAAAAAGGGTCTCCGGTTCTCTATACTCACCATACGAAACACAGCAGCGTTAAGCTGCTATTTTACGCTGGTATTCTATGAGAGCGTGGTCCTTCCCCGGTCGAGCCGACCCATTCGTGCTACAACTATACTACTAATATAGATGCAGCATGGCTCTGCCAATTACAACATGGTTATTCATGGGTTATTGGCATTCAAATAACCCCCTGAGTACGATAAAAGGCAACTATTTCTATTTTATAGACAGACACTTCAATATAATTTACATAAATATAGGTTAGAACGCTGTCGAGTGTTATTAATTTTAAAGTTTATATATTTAATTAAAATATATCCCCTCAAATCTCCGACAGCGTGTAATCAGTCGGCTTACAAAGGGCTCAGTCATAATTTTATTAATTTGAAGTACAAACGCCTAACGCGTGGCTTCACTTACCATTAATCTCGCCCGAACAATGAAAAAAGTTTTAATGTAACTTTTATTTTATTTTATATTGACGCTCAATCATGTCAATTTTGAAGGTTCATTTTTTTCTTATGGAATAAGGGTGACAAACGAGCACACAGTTAATCTGATAAGTGGATGCTGTGGCCCATAGACATCTATCTACATTTATCCCCGATTAAGAATCAAAATGCAGATTCGTTATCACCCCTGAAAACTAAGATGGAAGACCTCGTTTCCAGTAAAAAGGGTCTCCGGTTCTCTACACTCGCCATACGAAACACAACAGCATTAAGCTGCTATTTTACGCTGATATTCTGTGAGAGCGTGGTCCTTCCCCGGTCGAGCCGACCCATTCGTGCTACAACTATACTACTAATATAGCTGCATAATGGGTCTACCACGTATAAGATATATATTTTTACCATTGTACACTTTTCAATTAGGTATAATCGTATAACCAACCATTTTGTCAATGCACTCTGATGAAGTATCGAGCACGCGCGGAATGCACTTTAAAATTGATATTATATGCTTATTATTTGAGAACCTATTTAAATTAAACAAACACTAAATATATTTCCCACATTTATTTCAATACACAAATTAAAAATACATCCTAATTAGTTCGAATATTGTGGAGATTAGTGTACACAAACGGGCAGACAGATAGAAAAACAATGTCTACGATTTAAATTTAATATGTGATGTGGTAAGTGAAAAGGACCGGAAACCCCTGAAAATAGTAACAAGGCATTCCATCTTAGCTCTCAGGTATAACAATAAATCTGCATTTTGATTCCTAATTCAAATTGATGTACGTATCTACGGGCTACAACATCACAACAAAATGGACTGTGTACTTGTATAATACCCTAACTTTTATAAAAGAACATGGATGTTCATGGCTTTTTTTAACGTAGGGAAAGTACCTAATATAATTTAAAATTATTTTTTTTTACAGCCGACTTCAATATAAGCGACTTCAATATAAGTTATTTAAGAATAACTCAATAACCATTGGTCTGACCTTGATCAAATTCATATGGGACCACACAAGAACTATCAGCTTTCATATAAAAAAAGAATCATCGAAATCGGTTCACCCAGTACAAAGTTATGAGGTAACACACATAAAAAAACATACAGTCGAATTGAGTACCGTCTCCTTTTTGGAAGTCTGCAGAAAATGAATGAAAGTGATAAACTCATGCTGACCATAATCGGTAAAGGTGTAAGGTCAGATGTCAGTGGAATGATCACGTATACACAAAATACAAGTATAAATTAGCAGCATAATGATGCTTTGTGTTCATATGATTTTATTGGTTATGAAGCATTCAGTATTCAGTCCTCAGGAATGATATTTTTTTATTCTTAATCGAATATAGGTGTAGATGTCTGTTTATTGGCTTCATCCACAGTAATAACTTTCCATTAGGTGGACCGTGTACTCATTTATCACTGTACTTATAAAACCTAAGTGGATTTTACTAGATGGTACAACTTCCTTTCTGCCTCGGAGTCCTCTCAGTCGCGAAATAGCGGTGCTTGCACTGCTGCATTTCAATCTAAACAGTATAGAGAACCTGTACAGTTACGGGGTGTAGGCATTTCAACTTAGTCAACATACTAGATAGCGCAATTTTCGCCTTCTTTGTTTGGATGCAGGTTTCCATGGGCTGCAGCAGCCATTTACCATCAGGTAGACAAAGATCGTCTGTGCCTTCAGTGTTTTCAAAAATACCCAAAATAATAATTACTTCTGGAAGTTCTCCTTTAAAATCTGAGAATCCGCAAAATTTACTGCAATATACAAATTTACGGTTTTCTGCATCTCTAACACATAAACTTGCCCCTAATCATGTGACTAAAATAATTTCATTTGGCACGGGAAGTTATAATTGAATGAGTCGTGCTACTTATGCTTCGTAAATTATCTACGTAAAGCCCAATTTACACTGCCGCGGAACGGAACGGAAGCGAATTTTTGTAACGAAATTGTACATAGTAAAATGAGTTTTATGTTAATTGTATAAAGTTCAAACTAGATATGAGTCAAAAAAAAGTCACGCGTCTTCCATGGAATTATCGAGGATTCCCCTAGCTACTGTCGGCGCAGTCTGTGTGGAATCCGCGGGAAGCGGTGCGAAGGTTGTGGAATACGCTGGAAGCCAAGAAGTGGCACTCGCAGCAGTGCGGCGTAAACCGTCATGCGCCTACGAAACAGGTTGTGTACGTACTGTGTGACTAAAAAACATAGATTTAGACGAAAAGTTGATATTTTTCGTGCAAAAACATGATTGTTTGTATAACGTACAAGCTAAGCGAGGCGTAGTCCCTGGAATTATTTCATGAAAGCCACACAAGGAATGATAGATATCACATTCATTGAAGTTGAATGACATATTATGACTTTCAAATAAATATGTCGGTACGACACGTGCGGCACCTTCCATAGTTTAATTGTAATAAGCCTTTAACCTTCGCGCAAGTGCAAACGATAAGTTAACAAAATTTTAGCGCAATCTGATAAACGGCAGCTCATAAAATGCGAACAAACAAACATTTCTGATCGGCTCGATACACTGGCGCTGCGTAGAGATGTTGCATCTCTTTACGTATGTTATCACATGTATCAAAAGGTGTTCTGAGGAATTGTACGGCCTAATTCCAGCCGCTCAATGTCACCATCGCACATCGCGACAAATCTCGCGATACCATCCATAACATCTAGATGATTGGCGGTCCCCCACTGTGCGATTTAGAAGAAGTTTTCTCCCTCGCATAACTTCCTTGTGGAATCGATTACTACCAGCGATTTTTTGCGGACCGATACGACTTAGGAACCTTCAAGAAAAGAGCTTACACGCAACGCATCTGCAATTCCCCTGGTGTTGCGGTTGTTCATGGGCGGCGGTAGTCACTTACCATCAGGTGAGCCGCATGCTCGTTTGCCCCCTATTCTATAAAAAAAATATTTTTTTATATATTAGATTTAATATCTCTCACCATAACCAAAATAAGACATCATTAGCCAATTTAAGTCAAAACTCCTTTTGAATATATTTCATACTAGTTAGTTCAGTAACGAAATAATAAGCTATAATTCATTCAGAACCGCTCGGTCTAAAATTTTAACACCTAGTTAGCTAGTGTCATCATGAATGTGTATACTATTCATTAACTGTTAGGTACGGAGCCTCAGACAAGGGTCGGAGCATTGTGTATGAATTATTCAATACTTGGTACATAGGCAGCTTTAGTATGAAAACAATCATTTCGGATTTCTGTACACAAAAGATACTATAAATTGTGTAAGAAAAACTTTACCAGAAACATAAAATGTTATATTAACATATATTTATTTGAAAGGTCACATAGGTTATCTATATATTCTGGCATTTTAATCACAAAATGGATTCAAGTCAGAAGATAAGTATATATGATAGGATATGATACTTTTAACATAGGGTTTTTAGCGTTGAAAATAAACAGAGTTACTCGAAACATCAAGATAAATTCATCGGTTATTTCATTGTTAGCTCCATTGTGTATATTTTATATTTTGGATTCCAGCAAGCATAATTTCAATTTGTATTTCACATATATATCTCTTTTGCTAAAATGAATATTACCAATAATATGATAGTTAATTTAAGTTCTGAAAGTCTTGAAAATACAATACAATCGTTTAGTGAATACAAATAGTTCACAGCCATACTAGGATCCGATTTGTCGCGCTATAGTCGAGTTATCAAGATATTATATATTGATGAACCAAAACAACTCATTTTCACTACATATTACTATGTAAGATGAGAGAGATGTCAATATCATGCCAAATGGAAATCCGTAATCTGCATGTATGTATATGTTAGTTTAGTGCTAAATAAAAGTCTGTTCCCAAAAGGTGGCACTGTGGTCAAGTTATGAAAATTTCGGGAATCAAGGAAGTGACACAACATTACTATTTAAAAATGTATTTATTGCTTTTCGAAGTATCCTCCGCGAAATTTGACACATTTTTCCATACGATGGAACCAATCATTGAAGCAACCATTCCATTCGGAAGTTGCGGTCTCCAAAATGGCCGTTTTGTAGGCGTCCACAGCTTCTTCAGGTGATGAAAATCTCTGTCCACGCAATTTATTATTTATTTTAGGGAAAGTATAGGAGGTAAAGAAGTATAGTATCATTAGGGCTTAGGTCGGGGCTGTACGGCGGATGGTCTAATAATTCTATGTTTTCTTGCTCTAAAAACTCTTTTGTTCTGTGTGCGGTGTGAGAACTCGCATTGTCGTGATGAAGGATGATGCGGCGGTTGCAGTTCTCTTTACGGAGTTCAGAAACGACTTGTGGCAAACAAATGCTAGCATACTATTCTGTATTAACCGTTCTATGTCCCTCAAGAGGAATAGTCGTAACATGGCCGGTTTTGGAGACAAACGTGGCCACCATTTTTTTTGCAACACTCCGTGAACGAACAATTTTTGTTGGCTTTAACTCATTTTCGAACACCCAAACTCGTGACTGGTTTTTTGTTTCGGGTTCGTACGCGTATATCCAGGATTCGTCACCTGATACGATGTTGTATACATCATTTGAGGATCCTGCGTGGAATCTTTCGAGAGTTCTGATGCACCAAGTAACGCGAGCTGCTTTTTGCTCTTCACAGAGTGAATACGGTATCCATCGGGAAAACAACTTTTTTACACCTAATTGTTCATGCAAGATTATTTGTATTTGACTCATGCCAATGTCTAAAGTTGCTTGAATTTCGCGGTATGTCACATGTCGATCTTCCTCAATCAGATTAAGCACAGCATCAACGTTTTCTTGGGTGACTGCAGTTTTTGGACGACCTTGACGGGGATCATCACTGAGCTTGACACGTCCACGTTGAAATTCAGCAAACCAGCGATAAATTGTAATTTTGGATGGGACTTCATAACCAAATGCAGAAATCGTCCGATCAACACACTGTTTTTGTGTTAAACCACTTCGAAAGTCATAATAAATTATCGCTCTTGAATTTTCTCGAGTCAATTCCATTTTATCAACGACTAAACAAGTTTGACAAAACCTTGTGACAAGACCGAGAATCTTTTTTTAAATAAATAAATGGTATTCGATTTTTAAAACCAAGGAGTTTTCAATTAAAAAGATTTAAATATGACAGGAACAGTGGAAAGATTCCATTCCCGATACTTTGTGCAGCGTATGTATTATTGCAAGACGTCTGGCACAGCGAACGTTATTCTGCCGACCAAGCATGGTGATTAAGGTAATTGTTCCCAATAACGGAAGAGTCCAGTACTGTGGACTTTCACGGGCTGATAAATAAAGATACCCACCTCTATTTTCAAAATGAATATTTTTGTTCAGTTTATTTAATTCAATAATGTTATTCGGTTATTCGGATGCTATCAAAACTCTTAGCTTTTGTTCGCCACTTGCTTCTTCTCCTTTTCTTCTTCTTTATCGCTCCTTTGATGCTACTCCCCATTGTCGATTTGGGCATTTGCGTCTGGATTTTTCCATATTTAGTTTCAATTAGCACTTTAATCGGGTTTCCACAAGGTCACTATTTTCTTCAAACATCTGCTTTTCACACATTCTTATTGACAAGTACAATCTCATTAGCATATACAAGCAAACCAATTCGTAATATCTACCATAACTAGACTTCTTTTTAATTGATTTAAAGCGGTGAAACACTTATATACTAACCAGAACCGTGCAGTGGTGGTTAAAGAATATCCCCTACTATATCGTTCCGTAGGTGTGGTAAGAGGTGACAGAGAAATAAAACAGGAGATATACAGCAGCATCTTCCTAATATAAACGCAAAATTTTAAGAAATTACGGTTCCCAACCGGTATGCAAGCGTGGCTACTATGACAAAATCCCTTAATCTATGGACGAGGCCAATGTTCAGCAGTGGAATTTGCTGTAAAGGACGGATCATCATCATCATCATTACAGCCCTTCACAAGTCCACTGCTGAACATAGGCCTCCTCCAAAGAATGCCACAAAGCACGGTCCTGAACCACCTGCATCCATCGACTTCCTGCATATCTTACCAGGTCGTCACTCCATCTAGTAGGGGGACGCCTTACACTTCGCCTGCCGGTACGAGGCTGCCTTTGAAAGGACGGATGGATGGATAATATAACAAGAATTATTTCGATAGCTTAAGAGCACGTTTGATACTAAAGTGACGTAACCAGTTATACACTATGTTGAACGTAACCAGTTGATATAGTATCGGAACAGAAGTTGTTTAGACATAACGAGAATACTTGCAGTGTTAGATACTTATTGAGTTTAGAATATTTCTTATAACACTCCCATAAAGCCACCTTCAACCCGAATAGCTTTGAAAACGCTGAATATCCGTCAATTTAACCGCTTATTGGCGTCACCGCTATTGAATTATTTATAAGTAGTCGGCGTATGCGGGTCAGAATCAATCAGACCCTTCTTATGGTCCTTTATAGAGGAAAATGTCTAGGAAACATTTTATTTGAAATTTTTTATAATTGTCTTTTAAATATGTCAGCACGAATATAAAATACTGGCCAGATCGAGAGTAAATGTTTTACTCTAGCGAAGCTTTGCATCTTTGGTAACGTAGTAAACCGTTATTGTTAATGGGATTCTTGAGAAAACATCATCTAGAAGCGTACCATATATTCGCGACGAATTGCTAATGATCTGTTTATTATATTTTCTTGTACTTTATGTTGTAATGTACGCCCCTAACCATCCATCATGAGTGCATCTGAGGATGAGCCTCTTTCGTCTACATGTATATATATATATATATATATATATATATATATATATATATATATATATATACGTTCCACTTTTAGTCACAGCAATCCCCTGCCATTCATGAGAAGGTCTTAAACATGAAAGAGTTGCAGGGTGTAGCCTTGTCTCCACTTTAAGTCCTCAAAATTATTTGCTATTCTCAGATATTCAGGATTTCTCACGACGTATTCCTTTATCGCTGAGCACGTGGTTAATCAATACTTAAATTAATCAATCAATCAATCAGTTAACAGTTTCAGGGATATTGATGGGAATCGAACTCGGTTTGCTATTGTAGGTAGTAAATTTTACAGCGAGCGTAAAGTAATAAAACCTTAGCTAACACAGCTCATTTTCACAACGTATTTATATGTAAATAAGTATATACTATAATTTTGACGTGACAACGTCTTATAAATCGATGATGCTGGCTGCCGGCTCGAAAAAACATGACTCATGCGGCGTTACCTAGGCGTTCCATTTAAAGTGCAAGCGAGAGCGCGAAACGAGCGACTGCGAGCGAATGTGGTGTCAATTGTTTATAGCAACGATAATTGCGGCGATAAAGGTAATGATTCTTTCGATATTAAATATTTCTTATGACGTTGTCACGTTCAACTATTGTCAGTAAACCGACTTTACAGACAACCGATTTTTTATTTCATTTTTTATACACAGTTATACGACAAATACGGTATCGACTTGTAGTGACAGGATAAGTTAATTTACCAACCCATATCATCCCATGGGTGCCGCAGGAGGCGACAGAGGGAAATTGAAACAATAGACGGGTAGCAGTGCCTCCTGACAACAGTGCAAAATAATAAAAACTACGGTTGTCAACCCGACTGGCGAGCTTGCCAAATAAGGTCAATATTTCTCCTATTCTATGGGAGAGGCCTGTAGGGATGCTCAACCGTGGATTTTTGTAGGTTATAATGAATAAATAGAAAATATAATATGGGTGACAAGCGAGCACGCAGTCCACCTGGTAAGGATGGAATGTAGGCTATTTGGCCTATCCTACCTATACCTACTGTAGGGATATATATACATATACATGATATAGGAACATACCTCTGCAAGGATTTGTATTAATTTTTACCTTTTCGAATTTTATTGCTGTGATTGTAAATAATCTTCGCTTATTATTTTTGTATTTATTGAAGAAAATCGCGTCTTTGCTTCCATTTATTTGTATCTAAAATTAAACTTGCATATTCTTACCTTTGGTCGCCGTGTATGTCTTAAATATAACGGTTCGGTGTGCGGTCCGGGAAGTTCCGCGTTTTGAGTGTTGAGAGTATTCAACCCTTCAGACAAGTATTTGGCAGTATACCATTAAGCATTGATGCTACTTTAATTTTATAAAGCAATTGATACCAAATACCCCGTCCAAGTTAAAAACTGGCGATTGAAATCCTCCCTGCGCTTCCCAACCGCTTCTATTTGGTAGACGTTGGTTTATTTTGAAATTAAACATTTCAAAATTAACCACCGTCTAGTTCATTGAATAAAACTACTTTTACGGATTCTATCACGTTTAATTAACTTGTTTTTTTTTTATTGATTCCCGACATTTCGGGTACTTTATAGCACTCATGGTCACGG
Source organism: Parnassius glacialis (assembly GCA_033319125.1). NCBI lineage: Eukaryota > Metazoa > Arthropoda > Insecta > Lepidoptera > Papilionidae > Parnassius > Parnassius glacialis. Next base: position 15,801,095 of record JAVANC010000002.1, on the reverse strand, counting down.
GGGATTAAGGTGATTGACGTCTCGATGTCAGAGTTGACCCGGAGTAACTTCAGCTTTTCAATTATTAGTTTTGGTGCGATTTACGCAGAATGAACTTACTGTGTCTTGAAGTCTTGCAGTGGTATGCTTGAGTTTAGTTTTAATTTTATTAATTACAGAATCCCTAGCAGTGGTAGTAAACAGCCTCCCTCTCTATTGAAATTAGGATGTTTTTTAATTTCAATAGCCTCACGTATCATCCTTGGCAGGAATCGATATTCTTTCGCGAGAATTTGTGGTTTATCACATCTAATGTAATGGCGGGGGCCATCTAGGATATGATCACAAACTGCAGACTTCCCGGAACGTTGATGCTTCACATCAGCTATTGTAGTGGTCAATGTGTAGTGTTCGCGTAAATATAAGAAATCATTACGCAACATCTAGTTCATTTTGAAAACAACAAAAACATTCACTTGCGTTTCGTATAGATAAGTCCAAGATTTATTACATGTAATAATACCAAAAACGCAAAGACGACCCTGCGTTAAATTGAGGCCTACTCGATGGTCAGATCGGTGAGGTTGTGTGGCAAGCGAAACTACCTTCCTAAAGCGAAGGTTCGTGTACATATGTGTTGAAACTCTTCATATCATTCATATCGCCTTTAGCCTCTTCAACTAAAACTTTTCACTGCAATCATGTGTTCCTTCACGTGCCTTCAAAGGGCGACCACTTTTTATAAATGCCATTTGAAGTGTATCAAACAATTCATTGAGTTTACGTGGCATTTGGAATTGTGAAGAATCATAACCCGAAAATTTTTCCGACGCATATTCATTTTTCATAAAACCTAATACATAAACCTAAAGGTAGTAATTTATATACTCTTTGAACACAATATTTCAATTTAGGTCGTAAAAAGTGTGGAGCGAAATGAAAACCTGCAATATTCGTATTTTTATTATAAATAATCATATTTTTGAAATAAATTATAACTGGCCAGTGTCTCACACAAAAATAAATTCACATAACTTTCTTTTTTTATAGAAGAGGGGCTCACCTGATGGTAAGTGACTACCGCCGCCCATGTACAACTGCAACACCAGGGGAATTGGGATGCGTTGCCGGCCTTTTAGAAAGGTGTAAGCTCTTTTCTTGAAGGTCCCTAAGTCGTATCGGTCCGGCAAAATCGCCGGTGGTAAACAATTCCACAGAGAAGTTGTACAAGGAAGAAAACTCCTAGTAAAACGCAGTCGCCAAGCATTCAGATGGTGTGGATGGTATCGTGAATTTTGACGGGATGTGCGTTCATGGAATTTGGCGACTGGAATTAATCCGAACAATTCCTCAGAGCACTCCCCGTGGTAGGTTCGATAGAAAATGCAAAGGGATGCAACATCCCTACGCAGCGCCGGTGTATCGAGCCGATCGGAAAGAACTCGGTCGTCGACGTTTTGAACCGCTCTGCAATGTATGCGGTCAAGTGGAAGGAGCTGGCACTGGGGTACCCCGGCCAATAGATGAAAACGGTATTCCATGTGAGGCCAAACTTGCGCTTTGTAAAGTTGCAAGCGATCTGCCGGCATCAAATACTGTCTCGCTCTGCTGAGCACGCCAAGCTTTTTAGAGGCCAATTTGGGCTTCTCTTCCAAGCGACCACGAAACTGCACACTATTCGATATGTCGACGCTGGCGATTCCGATGCTAGCTGAGGCAGCAAGGGGAGTTTTTTTATAGAATAAGGGGACAAACGAGTACACAGTCTACCTGATCGTAAGTGGTTGCTGTGGCCCATAGACATGTACAACTATCTTCGTTTGCGAATTAAAATGCAGATGCGTTGTCAGCCGTGAGGACTAAGATAGAATGCCTCTTTTCCAGTAAAAAAGATCTCCGGTTCTCTACGCTCACCATACGAAACACAGCAGCATTAAGCTGCTATTTTACGCTGGTATTCTGTGAGAGCGTGGTCCTTCCCCGGTCGAGCCGACCCATTCGTGCTACAACTATACTATTAATATAGCTGCGGCATGACTCTACCACGCATGTTGAGGGAGTGCCAAAAAACTGAGGAGATGCGACAAAAGGGTTCTTTTTACCAGTAAACGCGCAAACTTGTGTCTTCTGGGGATTGTACTGGACTAGATTTAGTCGCCCTCAATCCAAATGACTCATTGAAGTTAAACGACATATAATTCCGAAATCACAATTACTTGCGCATATATGTTCGTGCTTGCTGCTAACGATTCCATATCAGTTTAAGGAGCAGTCAGTGGTGCGTGTATCAGATGGACTGGGTGCTCTTTTGTCATTCTTGTTCTATTCTATAAAATTGAAACTTGACAATCCTTACCCTCCGTTGCCATGTCTCGTGTGTATGTATGATTTAACTGTAAGGGTACCTGCGTGATAATAGACACAACATATAATAATTAATCTTTTTTTCCTTCGATACAAATCACTTACATCCTACATCGTTTCTCCATTAAGAATCAAAATGCAAATGCGTTGTCGCCTCTGAACTAAGATGGAATACCTCCTTATTAGTAAAAAGAGTATATTGTACAACATATTAATAGTAACCAGTCGCAAAAATGAAATAATACAATATGAAATATGATGTGGAAAAGCAATTATCCATCCACATATAAGAGAATTATCTGGTTTTGTTAATTCTTGATCAGTTTTTTAAATTATTTTCAGTTCTTTCTTCTATCAAGGAAATGCTGCTGTCCATTACATGATTCAATTTCCCTCTGTCAGCTCTTACGACACCCAGGGCTTATATGCTGTAGTGGATTGAAACAGAAACAGAAACTTTTTTATTCAATATAAATTATAAATAATACTTATTGAAAGTCACTCTTTTGTTTAATTACCACTGGTTCAAAAAATACCTCTTTCCTGGGAAGAACCAGGAAGAAAACCAGCGGGACTTTTTTTTTAATAACAGCTTACAATCATGTATGTTACACATTAACAACACAAAAAATTAGAAATAGCATGGTAGGGATCACCTCATTTCCAGGAGTTATTATTATCCATAAATTCCTTAACATTATTATAACACTTTTTATACAGACTTAGTTTCATAAAGTTTTTGAACTTTGAGCAGGTCAAATTTTGTATATTTTCTGAAATTTTGTTGTAAAAGCGTATTCATACCAAGAATTAATTACTGTCTCGATGGTGTCGAGATTACGATTCTCTAAAGATGGTAACACTGCTTCCGCTACTACAATGCCTATGATCGGCGATATTAATATCTCGTAGAACCCACCAGCACAAACTTGCACAGAAGCGATAGAGATACAAACAAAATTTCCACGGGTAATTTATGAAAATTCTTTTGAGATCCGTGTAATGGGAAATGGGGTATCCCATTTGATACGAAATTTACAAATTTTCTTATATGAAAATTAAGATATTATACAAAAATTATAATACTAAATATTTACCTAATTCTGACAGAAAAAGAATATTTCTTTACATTCTAAAAAAAGTTAAGTTTTAATACCGAAGAATTTTCTCCAGTATTGTGGAGACATTATCTTTACATACAATGCATATGGACAATTAATATTTAAGTCATACAAACGCTTGTTCCGTACGGAATTCGAACTTACAATCCTGCGGCGCCGCACCTAAAAGCTTTTAAAGTATTTTTTTTTTTCCAGTACGCAACCGGCCCCCCAATTAATATATTATAAATATTTATATATAACATAATAGTGGTAAATATTTCTGTGTTTCATTGTCAAACAAGAAATATGTAAGGAGTTTCTTGCGTATGTAGGATATACTATTAAAGAGGAAACTCCAGTTTTTATTCCCGATTGTTGGTAGGATGTCTATCAAAGTCTTAATATTAAAACTAAATATGGTTATATTTTAAATAAAACTAATTTTACGGATTTTATCGCGTATATTAACTTATTTTTATCTTCCCGACGTTTCGGGTGCTTTCCAGCACCCGTGGTCACGGTGGACTGAGGTGTTTGACGTCCTGCTGTCATAGTTAGCCCGAAACGTCGGGAAGATAAAAATAAGTTAATATACGCGATAAAATCCATAAAATTAGTATTATTTAAATGTGTAGTGTTCGCGTAAATATAAGAAATCAATATGGTTATATTTGTATTAATAATCACAAACATCATCATTATCATCAATACACTCTATAAGTCTACTGTCGAACATAAGCATCCCCCATACCTGCGGTTGGCAACTCTGTTTTTATATTTTAAGTTGTTATTAGAAACATGCTGCTGCCCATGCTCCTGTTGTATTTCTCTCAGTGGCCTCTTACCATACTCACGGATCATACGCGGTATATCTCGTATAATATATAGGTAGTATAAATAATATATAAAACCTATAAAAAATCCTATAAAATTTTCTAATACTTGTAACCTTAGCCGTCCGTCCCTTGTTATAATTTTATTAATTTCATGCATGACTTCAACTTTCCTTTAAACTGTTTGCATTAAGGGTCAAAGTTTTATTCTCGTACCAAAGTTTGGAATTAAACTAATTTGTGTGTAATTCGTTTATAATAAATTAAAAGCGGCTTCTTTATATAATGCTTTCAAATTTAATACAGATTATCAAATTATAACTTTTGTAAAGATTATTTAAGTAAGTTTCTAATGTTATGAAGGATAAAAAGATTAACATTATGTCCAAGCATAATTGGATTAAATTTAATTATTAAAAATACGATGCAATAATTCTTCACTAGCTGTTCACCGCGACTTCGGCCGCTTTTAATTTATTGCGATTGGAATTTATGGGTTTTAATTTTTTGTACGGAACCTTAATTCTTTTCTAAAACAATAGTAACCTAAGCTACTCCTGATAACATCAGCTATCTGCCAGTGAAATTCCCGTCAAAATCGGTCCAGCTGTTTTATCCGGATTAGCCGGAACGAACACACGAAAATTTAAACATTTTTTTTTTATAAAATCTGTTATTTTACTTTATAAACAGACACTTCAATTGTATTTGTTTGTATATATACAAAACTGTATAAACAAATTAACAGTCCACTTGATAGTAAGTGGCTATTGCAGCCAATGAACACCTGCAACCAATGAGGGCATCCACAACTTTTTCTGCCACCAGGGCGGCGCCACTAGAAAGTGAGGTATAATATTTGACAGATTTCATAGGAGGGAAGTTAATTTGTTCGTAAAATGTAAAGGTTATTGTTTCTTTTTGCACTATTAGCTATATTTTATATTAATAAGATTAAAAATATATAAATCAAACCACAGATATTCATAAAAGGAGAAAAATTAAATAAAAGTTAAAAATGTGCAAAAAATTAAAGAGCAAACCACTGACGCATTGTTTTGTTTATTACTTTAATACTCTAGAAACTGGTAAACTTTTATTAAATCAACCAACTTCTCAATTAAATTACACTGTGTAACAAAAAACTTTACCTCAGCGTCAACTAGCGACATCTCGTGAGCAGAAAATTATTAGCCCTCATTTCAAAAAACAACAGACAACAGATACGTTGTCACTTCTGAGGACTAATATGGAATGCCTCACAGCTGCTAATTATACTGGCTCTTTACATCCTTCAGAGTGGAACAGGCAAAGCTGTTTGGCAGCAGTAATAAGTTATAGGGTGGTACCTTCTCTACGTCCTCAAAGGAAGAAAAAGAGTCATACTACGTAGCACTAAAACCAAAAGAATCAGCATCACCGCAGCTCGCAATTAGTCTCTAGTGTCTAGTTCTTCTTAAAAAACGTTACCCCCACACTAGGATTTTCTCCTGTATCGTGAAGGCAGTTTACAAACACAAATTCCACAAGGACAAACATCCAGACCCGGAACAATTATTTGTAGGCCATACAAATACTTGTTCCGTGCGGAATTCGAACCCGCGCCCCCCAGCGCAAGCAACTCACTGCTAAGCCACTGCGCCACGGAGCCGTCATTGATTGATTTTCTTCCATATTTTTTTTTCTTAAAAATACTAGTAATGCTATTAATCATTACTAATATTCCCTTTAACCACTTCTGGTAAGCTAAAAATGCTTGTGTTAGAAGTGGTTCACGACAATAGTTCAATGGCGGATTCGAACCCACGACCTTTCGAGTTTGCGGTCTGTGCCCTGCCATTAGGCTACTAACGCTTCAAGTACGTGACGCTTCAATAATACGCGACACTTCAAGACAAGAGTCTACCCTTTTTTAAAAGACTAGAAACGCATCTACAATTCATCTGGTATTGCAGTTGTTCATGGACGGTGGTAGTCACTCACCCTCAGGTGAGCCGCATGCTCATTTGCATTCTCATATAAAAAAAGTTGTTAAATACAGTTAAGCAACACTATTATATATAAAACCTCCAACTTTAAGAATCATTCTGAACTGATTTCAGGATTCGATTACTACATTGATATTTTATTAAGAAATACGGAACTTATACAGTACAGTTGTACATACGTGGGCCCCTCAGAAAGTTTGGTCAGCTATAAAAAAGTTCAATGGATTTAGTTTTACTATTCAAACTTTTCAAACAGCTTTCCGTTAGCATTTACACAAAGTTTCAGGCGTTTGAACCAATTTTCGAAACAGTTTTTCCAGTTCCAGTACACTTTAGACACCTATTCTACGGCCCACTCGAACGTTACTAACGCCATTTCCAGCGATGAAGATAGGAGAAAAAAGTTAGATGGTGCCAAATCATGGTTGTAGGAGGGTGACCCTAAATCTTAACCAGGAAATCCCTCATTTGGAGTGAATATTTTAGTATTGACTCAAGTTTGATATTGTAAAGGAACTGATACCATGTACCTCGTCAAAGTTCATCAGAGCGTCTATCTGAGTAGTTTTTACACGATAAAACACAACACTTCATCCTTTTCTTCTTAATATACTACGAAACTACACCGATTTGCGATTTTCAACACATAAGCGCACAGGATGAGTGCTAAAGCTGAACGCACATTTGTCCGCGCCATACGCGCCGTACGCACCAAATTTTAGAATTCGTTGTATGAAATCATATGAAACCTCGCACATTACACCCGCACCGTACGCGCCGAATTTTATAAAATGCGGTAGGTATACGATATCGAAGGACGAATGCTGATGACGTCATATAATGCGGCGCGTGCTGATAGTCAGTGTTGTCTAATGTTGCCAACTTAGTGAATTTTCCACTATAACTGGTAGTTTCGATTTACATGATAATTTTTGTATTTTTATAACTTTTAATTCATTCGTAATTATTTATACACAATTTGAATTTTTTTGCATCGATTTTCAATATGTATACTTAGGGATAAATTATTTAAATACTGAACTAACAAAATAATAGTTAAGTTTAATTAAAAACCCAATTATACTTGATTACTTAATTATCAATAAAAATACTTACCTCAAACATACAACAAGTCTTTTCTCTGGTTTAATTTGCTTTCTAAATGTTGAGTTTCCCATAGAAAGATATGATTTTAGTATATGTAGCAATTCTTGAAATTTGTATTTTAAATGCAAATATCTAAAAAAAATCGTTCATCATCATCTAATAAGTATTTAAACAAAGTATATTATCCCCTTCATATTTTCCATAAAATTGCCTTATTAAATTAATATTAAGAATCTTCTTTTTCTTCGAATTTTATTTTCTTATTCCTCTGCCAATAAGCAGGCTATTACCATATTTCTTTCCATAGTGATTTCGAGCGATCAATTTCACTGTACCGTTTCACACCAGTGGTTGGAAAAAACTACAAAAGTTATTGGTAATACAAAAGAATTGCGTACGGCGCGGAGGCAAATGTGCGAGGCCATCAGTAAAATTCGGCGCGTACGACGCGTGCGGCGCGGACTAATGTGCGTTCAGCTTAACAGTATACTAACTAAAGCCACACCCACTATGATGACGTCAGGACCTACTTAGAATCACAGTGCACAGTTGCTAATGCCGTCTCCTCTTTATATTTGCTTCATGTTCCCTACGCTTCTCGATCGCTTCTATATCGCTTCTATTTAGTAAACTTTGGTTTATTTTTAAACAACGTCTCGTTCATTTTGAAAATAACAAATACGTTGACTGGCGCTTCGTATAGATAAATCCAGGATTCATTACCTGTATTAATATCAAACATGCAAAGACGAGCCTGTGTCAAATTGAGTAATGATATCACGATATAATTCCACGCAGGCCTGCTCGATGGTCGGATCGGTGAGGAACTACCCTTCCAAGCGGTGTTCGTATAAAATCTCATGAAAGCGTCCCATGTGTTGGATTTCTTCATACGTAGTTCGCCTTCAAGCCTCTTCAACTAAAACGTTTCACTGCTACCACTTTTCTTTCCGTAACATCCGTCAAAGGGCGACCACTTCGTTCGTCATCTGCAAAAAGATAGTCGACCGTGAGTAATTTGTTATACCAGCGGTACTCGTTTGCTATAGTTAAGGCTTTTTTATAAATGCCATTTAAAATCTATCAAATAATTCGTTCGGTTTTATATGACATTTGAAATTGTGAAAAATCATCCCCGAAAATTTTCCCGACGCATATCCATTTTTCATGAAACCTGGCTAAGGGTAGTGATTTATATGCTCTTTGAACACGATATTTGAATTTAACTCATATGTCTCTAACAAATGTGGAGGACAGTTAAATACTTCGAACATCGGTATATTCATAACCATATTTTTTAAATAAATTATAATATACGGGGTGCAATCAGTGGTACACTGTAAACGGGGTATTATGCTGCCATTCTGCAGTTATATTAATTGTATATTTGTAGCACGAATGGGTCGGCTCGACCGGGGGAGGACCACGCTCTTACAGAATTACCAGCGTAAAATTGCAGTTCAATGCTGCTGTGTTTTATATGGCGAGTGTAGAGAACCGGAGACCCTTTTTACTGGCAAAGATGCATTTCATCTTAGTCCTCAAGCCTGACAACGTATCTGCATTTTGATTCACAAACGAGGATAGATGTAATAGACTTATCCTATAAAAAAACTGGCCAGTGTCTCATACAAAAATAAATTCACATAACTTTCTACGTGGTCTATTTTGTATTTTATCTATCAAAAGTCCTACTACTGAACCATAGAATTAGTATATACTTACGTTAGATTGGCAATGCAAACGAGAAAGGGCATAGCATATTTTTACGTTATAATGAGATAATAATAGACTATTAATAGATAGAATAATAATAGACCATACACGTATATGCCCACGCTATAGGCCTATATCGGGCTAACGTCAATCGTTAACGAAACAAATCCCGCTTATTTTCGCGATATCTTTGATTTTAAGTATTGTATAAGTGTTTAAAAGGTGTGACTAAATATAGTGACGTGTGCAGTATCTGAATACAGTTCATCGAGAAAATAAAATCCACAAAATGATACATATCACACGTAAGTACAATTAAAATATTTAGCACTCTAAGTGCAATATTTTTTTACACAAATTGATAGGTAAAAATATCGCATTTTATTACGATAATGCTCTAAATGTGTAAGAAAGAATTATATTAAAAATAATAACAAACACGTGAATTCTCGCAATTTCTGATCAAATATTTGTAGAGACTGACACTATCAATATCATCTTATCGATAATATGTTGGAGGCAGCCTCTAGTAACTTCATATTTTTTTCAAATTACATTTTTTTAATTTTTAGGGTTACATAGCCAAATGGCATTATAGTAAATACTTTAATGAAATAATTTAAACGGTTATAATGTTTCAGATCTCCAAAAAATATTGAGGTTAAACAAAAATGGTTAGAAAAGATAAATAGAAAAGACTGGCTTCCCAAATAATATTAAACTATATGTAGCAAGTAAGGGTACCGTCTGTGTTTCATAGTAAACTTTACATAAATAATTACAGTGTACACACTACACATGTACATAATATAGTTCTTACATTTACGCATAATAAGTTCTATATATCATTATTATTCTGACTATTGAAAGAAAAGTTTTTAATTACTTTAACACTCCACTCCATGCTTCAAATATTGCGTAATTGGTTTTCTCGGAATTAAAAATTAAAAACAAAAAAGGAAACAGCGCCTGCCATATCGTGATACTCGTAGGTACCATTTACATTCTAGTCACGATCCTACTTTTGTAATAGAACTTTATTAGGCACTCTTCTTGTATTAAGTCTTGGAAATTTTCCAGATGAAGTGTAAGCTTAATTAGAACGTAAATTACTCTTATTAAATCTATATATATATATAGTTGAATTGTCTGTCCGTAATATTAAAATGGCTTCTAATAAACTCAGGAGGTTATTTGTATGCTATTAAGAGAGAAAAAAGCATTTTTAAAATTGTTATTCGTTAAATACCAAACATTTTTGGTCCTTGGAAACTTAACCTTCAAGTTTCGAAGACAGTGAAGTGACAGTGAGATTTAGTGAACATTTATAAGCATTGGAAGACCAAACATAACAATGGTCATCTTGCCCAGCATCCACAACACAATGACTGCACTCTGTACTCCTTCTGGTGCAGTCAGGTAAAAAAAGATCTTGATTTTATTTGTATGCTATTAAGACAGAGAAAAGCATTTTTAAAATTGTTGTCTGTCTGTCTGTTTGTCCGGGGTAATCTGCGGGTAATCTGGCTGAACTGATTGTAATAAAACTTTGCGAACAGATAGAGAACAATGCTAGGAGGGATCTAGGATATATTTTATCAGAAAATCAAGGAATATTTTATTTTATTCCAAAATATTTAAATTAATAGATCCTATCAACGCGAAGCCGGGGCGGATTGCTAGTAGTAAGTAAATAGTAATGCAAATTTTATGTTTTCCAAAAAGAACGAAACAAGTAAGAAAAGTAACAGTGCCATGGAGCATTTTCTAATAGAGAGTTCATGAGAACTTTTAAACATTTTCATTTAATAAGTTAAAAAATATGTTTATTCTGATAAACATGCTAGAGCCATGCTGCAGCTATATTATTCTTGTAGCAAGAATGGGTCAGCTCAATCGGAGTGGCACCACGCTCTCACAGATACCAGTGTAAAATAGCAGTTTTGTACGGTGAGTGTAGATAACGGGAGACCTTTTTTACTGGAAACAAGACATTCCAACTTAGTCAAGGGTGACAACGCATCTGCATTTTCTACCGACTTCAAATAGGAGGATGTACTCAATTCAACTGTATGTTTTTCTTTTTTTCCTTTTTTTATGTGCGTTACCTCTTAACTTTTTTCTGGGTGAACCGATATCGATGATTCTTTTTTTATATGAAAGCTGATACTTCTTGTGTAGTCCCATATGAATTTGATCAAGGTCATTCAATCCAATCCGAATCGTACCATTTGGCCCTAGTTAAGGCTCTCGCACACTTTTTTTGAGCTATAAAAGCTATTTTTGAATAAGAGTTATTACCCCAAATTAGCAATCCGTAGCTTAATATTGTTGCAACATACCCATGAAATCTAATAAATGCGGTTTGACGTGACGATTTTCTTCTTAACTTCTTAACCTATTCTATATATATAAATTTTATTACAAATTTCGTCGATATTAGCCATCCAATTACAATTACTATGTATTTTTAATCCCGGAAATATATTTTGTTCGTTTTCTTGCATTTGTCATTATTATACCTTATGTCAAAATCTAGTTCCTTTCTACTATTACTATAAAATTGTACATAACAGGTTTTGGCGATATTGACCTTTAATTTGTTACCATGTAACCATGAAATGACATCATTTATTGCGCATTTTATGTCATTTTCATAATAATGTATATTTCCCTGATTATTTATTATGATCAAAGCTACGTTATCCACAAGCAAAATGTATAGGAATGGAGTTGAACCCGGTAAATCATTTACACAAATTATAAAAACAAAAAAGGCCCAAGAACGTTTCCCTGTGGAACTCCAGCAGACTTAAGAACTAGTCGCGATATTTATTATGAGCTTATAACTTCCACACACTGTTTTCCTTTTTTTATAGAATTAGGGTGACAAACGAGCACACAGTCGACCTGATGGTAAGTGGTCACTGTCGCCCATAGACATCTACATCTATCTTCGTTTGTGAATTAAAATGCAGATGCGTTTGTCAGCCGTGAGGACTAAGATAGAATGCCTCTTTTCCAGTAAAATAGGTATCCAGTTCTCTACACTCACTATACGAAACACAGCAGCATTAAGCTACTGTTTTACGCTGGTATTCTGTGAGAGACTATTAATATAGCTGCAGCATGACTCTACCACGTAATTCTTGATGATAAGTATGATTTTGTTCACTGCAATGTCAGTTCTCTTATTCCATACTTTTCTAGCTTACGTAATAAGGTGTCATGGCAAACAAAGTCAAATTCTTTTGACATGTAAAAAATATACTTGTTACATTTACCTTATCATCTATTGCATCGGTGATTCTTTTTAGTAGATCAGAACATGCCATCATAGTTGTTTAATCGAGGATAAATTTAGATGTCTATAGTACTTACCATCGGGTGGACAGTATGTTCGCTTGTCATCATTATTCTATAAAAAAATGTATTTATATTTCATAATTTGAAACATAAATACATTTTTTTGAATTTGACGGCTCCGTGGCGCAGTGGCTTAGCAATGAGTTGTTGAGTTGGGGGCCGTGGGTTCGAATCCCGCACGGAACAAGTATTTGTATGGCCTACAAATAATTGTTCCGGGTCTGGATGTTTGCCCTCGTGCAATTTATGTTTGTAAACTGCCTCCACGACACAGGAGAAAATCCTAGTGTGGGGCTAAATCCTTTTTTTTTTTAAAAAAAGAATTCCTCCAGCGATACTTTTGGATCGTTTCGTCAAGTAAAGCAATTTTGAAGTGTTTATGGAGAAAAAATATTTTTGTTCTTTAAAATTGAACACAAAATGTTAAATTATACATTTTGTTATTTTGTGGTGTGGTTTTAAGGCGCTTCGAAGATCTTACACGATAATCTCAAAATTATAACCAATAGCAGAAATACAAGTGACCCAGAGGGGTAGGTAGAGACTACGGATTTCCATTTACCACGATGCTGACACACCTCTATCACCTCCTTTACATGCATTTATCTACGGATTTATGCTCGTCGGTTAAGGGTACTCCTATTCTGGCTCATCTTTAATATATCGCCAATTTGGTTGATAAACTCTCGTCTAGGGCGTCCTTTCGCGACTTAGCAGAGATACTGACGCAATATTTAGTATTGCCGACGCGAGCATAGCATAATTTTCTAATTTATTTATTTTTTTGTTAATTGTACTTGCGTTGCGAGACGTCACTCTGATTTATTCCCCAAAAAAGAACGCATTAACAAACCTTACCCGGAACAATAATTCACACTTTTGAAAATAAATTTCAATATACTCGTATGCAACGTAGGTACTTATCTTGTCATAACAAAATAATAAAATTCAACTGCCACCCAAAGATAAAAAACGGTCTTTCTTCTATCCCCAGGACACATATCATTGCTCTGAGCTTTAATCCGAGAATAGCTGCCCTTTTATTTACCTCATGCTCTTTGTTTTCCCTTTCTGTCAGTTTTTCAAACATGCATAAAATTGGCGTTCTTTGAATATATTATAAGGTTTCATGATTTCTCGTCATCATCACCACCGTTTGTAAGTCCACTGCTGGACCTCTTTCGTTGAAAGATTTTGCGTTTTTTTTGTTTTTTTGTTTTGTTGATTAGCGATCGCAGTACCTTTGATGCTTCTGCCCGACGCTGGTCTAGATATTTTACATCTGCCGCAAAAAAAATAATTATACCGGTATCTATCGGAATTTATGAGACCATTCTGTTGTTTTTCAAAGTCGAGAGCTACCATATAAGTGGTGTGATGAATTTTCTTATGCTGTCGCCATACGGATATTTTTAGAGAACAAGAGTAACACTTTTATTAACGTTTTATATAATACAGATCCGTATTCTTTGAATTGTCTTTTTCTTCAGCTTGTTTAATCCACTGCTGGTATGTTGGGCATTTCAAAAATGGCGTTGCATTCCATCGCATACATTTCCTAAAACTGTTACTCATCTCATTGAATAGGGGAATAGTGAGTTCGAAGCCAATTAGCCTTTTCGATTGTGCTGGCAATGCTCCATCAACAGTCTGTGCAATTTAGGTTCTTTAATTTAAAATGGGATTTCCACCAACTATCAGTTGTCGAAATTTCTAGTATTAATCTACCGCGAGCATAAAGAGGTTGATACTTGAAAAAAAAATATTGTTTCGATAAAATACAGCATAATTTTATTTCAAACTAAATTAAAGTACCAGGTTGCAAAGCCAAATAGCACCCAACTTTAACGCTTACTTAGGGAGTAAAGTTTGGAATATGTTTACTATTCATAAATTACTTCAACAGCCAAACAAAGGTTGGGGCGTCGACTATGAATAATTCAATAGTTGAACCATGTGATCTGTTGACAAAAAGCAGCTAAGTTTATCGATTAACGAAACGTTAGGAATGAATGAAGATCTTAAACTAGGATTGTGCAAAACATGAACATTTAATTCGGAATGGAAGGAGTATAATAAGCCGAGCTGATTTTGAAAATGCTACGAGATTGTTCATTTATAAACCCAGTTGTGCTATATATACTCGTATATCTGTTTTAAAAATATGGAATGACATTTGTTTTATAAAAATGGGTGAAATTAATTAACATATTGATATATTTCTCCTCAAAATTACGTCATAAAGTGTGCTCAGTCAAATTAGGCCAATATCTAGTGACTTTTGATTACTTGACAATTATTTTCTTTGTCAAGTCATCAAAAGTCAACGTCTCGGTTTTGTTTTAATAAAATACGATTATGTTTTTTTTTTTGAAAGATTTTCGATCTAGATTGCCACCCTCACAATCGAGCACACAGCAGACCTGATGATAAGTGGATGCTGTAGCCCATCGACATCTTCATCTTAAATACAGATGCGTTGTCACCCTTGAGGACTAAAATGGTATGCCTCCTTTCGAATAAAAAAAATCCGGTTCTCTACACATACCATACGAAACACATCAGCATAAAGCTGTTATTTTACGCTGGTATTCTGTGCGAACGTGATGCTTCCCCGGTCGAGCCGACCCATTTGCGCTACAACCATAATATAGCTGAAACATGGCTTGACATACGTAGTACATTGCAAGAGGGAATGTCGAGTGCCTTCCTAAAGTTTGGATTTATTTTAATTACCAAGCAGTAGGTGCGAGGTCACTTCGCCAATCAATACAATGTTATTTATGCTACGCGCGGACGCTACGGTATAAATATATTTGTACAAATATTTTAAACCAGCGGTTTTTCTCCTACTCATAGGCTATGTGATAGAATTCATCACCAAATCATAACAAATTACGCTAAAACGTGTTATTGGTTAATATAATCGTAAACAATAAACATGTCATCTTTATAAAATGTCAAATGATAATTACGAATTTATTATAACTTTTTTTGGGTTACGTACCCAAAGGGTATCCAACTGAACCCTATTCTTAAGCATCCGCTGTCCGTCTGTCAGCGGCTGTACCTCATGGTCCGTAATAGGTAGATAGTTGAAATTTTCACAGAATATGTATTTCTGTTGCCACTAACAACAAATAATAAAAATTAAAATAAATTAAAAATTAAAACGGGCTCCTACAAACGTGTATTACGTGGTACGGAACCCTTCATGCATGAGTCCGACTCGCACTTCGCCGGTTATTATGTTAGAAAAAGGTAGAGAACTCTTCAGCGCACTCTATGTCATCATTAGAAAAAGTTTGAAAAGCTATAAAAAAATTAACTACTACTAAGATAATAAAAGTAATTAAAATTGGTTTTTATAATAACCTTACATATAAAGAAAAAATATAAAAACTACACAAAAAGTTTACATACCGAATAGTAATTTAATTAACATTTATTGTAACCTAAATTAAACAATCATTAGTAAAAACAAATACTGTAAAGTCACATTGCTTTGCCGTTAAGTGACTATTATAAGAACCTATCACCCTATTTCATCCCGTAGGTGTGAGGTGACCATGGGAAAATAAAAAATATGACTTCTCTCTTCTTCTCTAACCATCTCGCTTACGACAGGCGTATCCAGACCGACGACAGGTACCGCAGCAGTACCGTCAAAGCGTCAAAGTTGACACCGCGATTATTATTGTGTTGTTTGCCAAGACATCCAATGGAGCATCTATTTACAGTTCCCGTTTTTAGAGTAGAGTGAGGATATCCCTAGCACATGAGTAAAGAAACCGACCAGAGGGGAAGCTACATACAAACGGCTCGCTGCGAAGCGATGTGTGCGTGGGCTCTTACCTACAGGTTCACCGACGCTCCGTCGGGGTACAAACCGGTTTGCGCCGGCTTAGTCAGAGTATCCATGAAAGGGCTTCGTGTGCATTTAAATAAATAGACCAACAATATTTCGAAATTTTATACATCAATTAATTTATTAAGTTCTTTTGCAATTATTAAATAATTAGATATAAGTATTTTAATTAAAACAATTAAGAATTAAGTTATTATAAATTTATATAGGTAAATAATAAGTGTTCTGTATAAGCAAAACTGCCAAATAGTTTTACATTATGCATGAATAATTCTAGAGAAAATAAGGATATTTCCTGTTTTTGTACCCGAGAGATCAAGTGATCTAAGTACCTTTTTACGTATTATGTACACTATATTATATTTAAATTTTTCCTTATTGTTTGAAATTAATCGATACGAAACAGCTCTTGATTTCGAACAATTAATAGATATTATGTTGTTACATTATGTAACATAAATAATAATTAATACATATGTTATTTTATATACTATATAATATTTTAAGTTTTTCCCTAATTGTTTAAAATTAATCGATACGAAACAGCTCTTAATAGATATATTGTTACATTAATATAAGTTATAATTAATACACATGTTGTCTTATGCTATACTATGTTTTTATTTTTTGCTTAAAATTTTCACATGCATCATGTGACAACCCTATCAGAATAGGTATACATTTTCGACGTTGTTAAGAAGCTTCCCCTCTGGTCCTTACTCTTTACTCTGTGACCCTAGTACTCATAAACACACAGCATCCGTAAGAACCATAACTTTAAAAGTAATGACTTTTTGAAACTTTCTACTCCCATAAACCATTCCCTAGATTGAATACTATTTCACTACATCAGATGCAGGTAAAGATTTGAGTCATGTTGTGTCACAAAAAAAGGCAAATGGATTATTTTAAATTACTTTTTCTGGGGGTCACTGTAGAAGCGTGCTCGTCGCGACCCCCGCCAGCCCTTTTCAGGGCTGCAATTCTACTTAGCTGCGCACCCATGCCAACGAGGGTTAGGGCGTCCCCCCAAGGCGACGCACACCAGCTCGTCCCCGTTGGTGTGGAATGCAGCGCGCAAAGCGGCGATGGGGACCGCCACCCGTCACGCACAGCCCGACACGGCGGAAGGTGAAGGACAGAGTGCAGAGTTGGCACGTGGAATGTTAGAGGAGGCATGAGAGATAAGACGAATGAGTTGATCGAAATAATGAAAGAAAGAGAATTAGATGTCGTGTGTATGTCGGAGACCAAACGGAAGGGCAGTGGTACTGAAGAGCTCCCTGGCGGGGCGTTAGCTCTATGGTCCGGAGTCCCGGAGAGCGAGAGCGCCCGCCAGGGAGTGGGGGTGCTGCTGTCGTCTCGGTTGGTCGATGTTATGACTGAATATAAGGTTGTGAACTCAAGACTTCTCTGGGTTCGCTTTAAATTGGGACTGACGAAGTTATTCCTTTTGGCTGTTTATACGCCGGTAGCTTCGTCGTCCAGGGCTGAGCTGGAGGAGTTTTGGGAGAATGTAAGAGAAGTTCTAGATTTGGCTAGGGGAAACGAAAGAATTGTTGTATGTGGTGATTTGAATGGATGGGTTGGTACCGCTCGACCAGGGTACGAGTCGGTGCTTGGAAATTTTGGGGATAAAAGGGTTAATGATGCTGGCAAGCTTATACTGGCGGTATGCAAGGAAAAGGGTCTTCTTGTGACAAACACTATGTTTAATCACAAGAAAATCCATATGTATACTAGAGAAAGAAAGAATGAGAGAAGTATGATCGATTTGTTCCTGGTGGATGACCGACTGCGAAAACAGGTGATGGATACGCGAGTGTTCAGGGGTGCTGACCTGGGAACGGATCACTATCTAGTGATTACTAGATTTAGGGGTCTGTTCGCGGGTTGGCGCTACCGGACGGCAGTAACAGAACCACAGTCGGTCCGTCGCATCCGAAGCTGGAAGCTTCAGGAAGCGGATACTAGGGACAAATATCATACGAGGGTAGCCGAAAAGCTTGACACCATCGATGGCAGAAATGAATGTGTGGAAAGAACATGGCAGAACCTTAGGGATGGAATGGTAAGTGCAGCGGAAGAAGTGTGTGGAACGATTAAAAGAGGCAGTAGTAAAAGAAGAGATGCATGGTGGAATGATGAAGTGAAAGAAGCTGTAAAGAAGAAGAAGAAAGCATGGTTAGACTACTTGGCCTCTAGTAATGATAAGGATATGAGAGAGAAGATGGAAGAAAGATATAAGCTGCAAAAAGTTCACACGAAAGCATTGATTGAGGAAGTGCGTGAAAGGTGTAGAATGAAAGCGGACGAAAGGTTGTCGCACAACTTTAAGGAGAACTCCAAACTCTTCTGGAAAGAGGTTGGAAGGACCCGAAGTGGTGCGACGGCCTTAAGAATGAACAAAGTGCTTTCGAGAACTAATGACGTCCTCTCAGACAAATCGGACGTCATGCAGCGATGGAGCGAATTTTATAGAGAAATGTATGCGTGTGATGATCTTAGTGAGGGATCCGGGGATGACGCCGAGACTGGTACGCCAGACCCGGACCTCGATGACACTGAGGTCATCAGTATGAAAGAGATTGAACGTGCGATTCGAAGTTTGAAATGTGGTAAGGCTGCGGGACTAGACAGAGTTACTGCTGAAATGGTCAAGTATGGTGGGCCTCGCGTCTGGGACAGCTTTCATCTGCTGTGCAATTTGTGCTGGCGGACGGGGGATGTCCCGGATGATTGGCGATCCGCAGTCATTGTGCCTTTATATAAAGGTAAAGGTTCACATTTTGACTGCGGGTGCTATCGGGCGATCAGCTTGACCAGCTTAGCAAGTAAAGTTTACTCGAAGGTTTTGACACGTAGGATGCAAGAGAAATCGGAAAGATTTCTATGGGAGGCACAATGCGGATTTAGACCTGAAAGAGGATGCACGGATCAAATGTTTTCTCTCCGCATGATCACGGAAAAGCTTCTGGCTGCTAACCAGAGGATTTTCTGTGCTTTTGTGGATCTTGAGAAAGCATTTGATAAGGTTGTAAGGAAGAAAATGTGGGAACTGTTGCCGGGGTATGGTGTGGATGGTCGATTGCTAAGGGCTATGCAGTCACTTTACTGTGACTGTAAAGCCTGTGTGCGGGTAGGGCATGACCTGTCACCCATGTTTAGCGTCCAAACGGGCGTAAAACAGGGTTGTGTGATGTCTTCCTGGCTGTTCATACTGTATCTCGACAGCTGTTTACAGAAGCTGAAAGATAGCTGTTTGGGTGTGAAATTGGGTGACATTAAAGTAAATTGTCTGCTGTATGCTGATGATGCAGTGCTCATTGCACCATCAGAGGCAGAACTGGAGGCATTAGTCACGTGTATGAAAGAGGAATGTGAAATTAAAGGTCTCCGCTTGAATGCTAATAAAACTAAGGTTCTGGTATTTGAAAGGGACGAAGAGAGAACGAAGTGTGAAATATGGGTAAATCAGGAATGTCTAGAACAGGTAAATGAAATTGTATACTTGGGGAGTGCTTTTAGCCGGGATGGAAGATGTGATTTAGATGTGGACAGGCGTGTCGCTGCCGGGAACAAAGTCAATGGTGCCCTGACTGCGTTAGTCAAAAGGCAAGGCGTAGTGAAGAGTGCACGCCTTGCAATACATAACGCAGTGTTGGTACCGACTTTTTTATATGGCAGCGAAACCTGGGTATGCCAGAAGAAGCATAAAAGCAAGTTGAATGCAGTGGAGATGCGATCTCTTCGTAAAATGTGCGGCGTTACCATGGCCGACCGGAAGCGAAACGAAGAGATTCGCAATATGGCAGGTTTGAAAGATGACCTTATCACAAAAATTGATAAGGGCGTGCTTCGATGGTTTGGGCACGTTGAGCGAATGAGTGAAGACCGAGTGGTGAAGAAAATATATAGCGCGAAAGTTAATATTAAAAGGTGTAGAGGTAGACCGAGACTAACTTTCGAAGACCATGTGAGCAAATTGCTCGAAGAGGGGAGGGTCAAGAGTACTCGGATACCTAGACGTGCATGTATGAAGAAGATAATGAATCTGAAAGAAGCGAAAGAGGTATGTAAGGATCGTGACACTTGGCGATCTGTTCTCTCTGACTACCCCGTCAGGGATTGTGCGTGACTTTTTCTGTGAAAATTTTTCAACAAACTTCAAAAAAGGAGGTGATTCTCAATTCAACTGCATTTTTTAATATGTGTTACCTCAGAAATGTTTACTAGGTGAACCGATTTTGATGATTCTTTTATATTCGAATGCTTCTTTTTTATTTGCTTCTCATGTGGTCCCGTATAAGTTTGATCAAGATCTGACCAGTAGTATATTGTGTATTTAATTGACTTGGGCTTCATCGATGAAGTTCTCATTTTATTTATATTGAAGTCGGTTGTACAAAATCTTTCACTTTACCACTTGTTTTGGTATAAATTTACATAAAAAATTATCTTAATAAAAAATACAACCAGGAATATGCTTGCAGTCTGAAAAACCACTAAGAGTGTCTGCATAGCATTATATATTGTGATTGTAACTATTACACTGTCTTTAGACAACGTACACCAAAAAGCACCAAATATTTTAATACGAAAGTTGACGATTACTAACATTTACATCGTTTAAAGCAAGGATTTTCAAAGTGGGGGGCGCGCCACCCAGGGGGCGCGCAGAGACCTACAAAGGGACGCACGAGCTAGCTGCGTAGTTAAGGACCTTACGACCAATAAACGTCTGTAGGTAGGTGCAGTGTACGTACACCAAAAAAAAATGGTGAAACAATGTTTTGGGCCAAATATTTCACAATTTATCCCAAAATAGCAGAGGAAGCACTTCTATAGTATTTACACCTTTCCTGTACATATTTTTGTGAAAGGAGATTTTCTGCTGATGGAGCAATAAAAACCAAGTCTAGAAATTAACTTACTCGTAACATCGATAGTGCTTTGCATTGTGCGATTTCTGTGGTTAAGCCGTGAATCGGAAACCTGGTTAAAACCATGCAAGCTCATCCATCTACATTCGATTAAATAAGCGGTAGTATTATATAATTAAGTAGTTTTTGTAAGATATTATGTAACTTTTAAGCATTAAAAAGATGTTATTGAACAGAACTATTTTTTTCTAGCCTGATAGTAACTAAAATTATCTGAGCAAGAAGGCGCGGTTATTTTTGTTTTGGTAGAAAGGGGGCGCCTCAGAAATAAGTTAGGGAACCACTGGTTTAAAGGAACCTAAAGAACAATGGCAGACTTTCATAGATAAAATTAATTGAGAAGGAATGGTCGCGTCTATATATCAAAAATATCTTAAAATGTGAAGCGTCAGTCCTTTAATAATTCTGTCAAAAAATTTTGTCCTGAGAAGGCGTCAAAAAAAGATAATTAGATTTGAACCTTTTTAGGTTATGTCTTATGTCACTTGGAAAAAGTCATGCGTGCTGTGGTTGGTTGATGTTAGCTACATAATTGAGAGTTTTAAATTATTTTATCTCTGTTATTATATATTTACAAATTATAAATCTATATTTCTGGCATGACTTCAGGGCCTTTGTGTCATAAAGTGACATTCTCAGAAGGGCTACAAACCAGAGCCGTAAAGCCAATAAAAAAAACAGTGACATTTTGTTTTAGCTAGTTGTTACGGCCCCCAGCTGCCCCTGCAAAGGTTGCCTTGGCTAGGGCCCATAGTAGCCTCTTCGACGGGCAGCCAAGGGTTCGGACCCAAATGGCCTTATGGAGGAATGTCCTATCATACTACACAATAGGTAGAAGGCTAGGTAAATAAATAGTATGTACCTGGATCCGAATCTAAGACCGCACCCAAGGCTCGGTCAGGTCGTAGGTAGGGTAGGTGTATGTAAAGTGGTGTTTAGTGGTGTTTATATGTATGTGACCTGGCCCAGCTGAGGTGACCAGGCAGCGGCTGGTTTCCATGCTGCCCCACAATGCTGCATCACTCCAGCAGGCTTCACCGCTGGACCATTTCTTTCTTCATGTCACTATTTCAGTCTATCAATTTTATTGTACATTTAACTTACTTCAACTCAACTAATTCAACGTTCATAGGAGAATCAAACACGTAATAACCAACTCAAGTAACGAACAGTAGTTCAAAGTTTAACATTCAATATTCCGGATTCATTTGTCACCAAATTACAAATAGGGAACTAACGCGACCTCTTCACGAGTCACAAAGTTCAGCGTTACAAACAATAACTAAATTCCTTCGTTCGATATTAAATACTACGCCACGATAAGAATTCAAAGTCCGCCTCGTTGACACGTAAAACGAACAAAACAGTCAACACACAAAAAAGGGCACTTAACGCGACGGCACAATTACAATGATTTCCAAAGCAATCAACCGGACGACGCCCTCGAAAAGGAATGCGCTGTTCAAATTCCAGACCGTATCTCTACTCGGCGCGCGCGCAAAATTCCACGTCACACGAGCAAGTTAAATATTGCAAAATACACTGTAATACGCAATCACTAGATAATTGGCGCAATTACTTTCAAACGAAATTACTTTAATCAGTCAAACACAATACAATCCTCTTGTCACGAACTTATAACCTAGACAACTAAACCGAGGTGGTTTTCACCAAACCACAATCCAGTAGCGAAGTAACGCGCACAAATTCTAAAAATCTAGACCATAACCCAAAAAAGCGGTCTCGCGAAACCTTTGCAGCGGCCCTCGAAATACGCTTATTAACTGCACCGCTGCCGTCGAGCCACTACTTCACACCTCGACACCGGGTGATTCGCTACGTCCAACGTGATTGGGTGGCGTCTCAAATGACCATTTTTGGGCCTAAACACTAGTGTTGCCATAACATTAAATTGAATTGTTACATAGTACTATGATTGAGAAAATGTATTATTGTAAGAAGTTCTTTGTACAAGACTTATTTTCAACCATATCACTTTTATTTTTATTATTACTGATAATAACTTAATATAAAAATATTTTGTGTTTAGATGTTGTGTTGGTAGTCTAACAAAGTTTATACGAAACTAGTATGAATATAGTAAATGGCAACACTTGAATAGAGTAAAATGATTTGAGTCATTTGTTATTCCCAAAAATGTTTGTTTTTTACATACATACATAAACACTCTCGCCTGTACCCAGAGGGGTAGGCAGAGATGTTTTTTTTTTCTGTGGCTTTAATTAAAATACATTTTTATTTGAAAAATCATAGAAAAATAATAAAACTCTTTTTATATATAACTTATTTCTGAACGCAATAATTTTTGTAAACTAATTTTCTGCCATTGTTTTTTAGCTAATTTTTAAAAAACGATGCGATCGGATTTTCAATCACGAAACTATTTAAAAACAAATTGAAAAGCATACTTGGATCCTTAAAAAAAATCAAAGAATTATTCATAATAACGATATCTACACGACACATTTAATGAATGGGCGACAATAGAAATCCAAAAAATGGAATATATTTTTTATTGAAAATGTAAAACAATCCTTTTGCCATTTTTTGTGATACAGCATGACTACAATCCTTCCATACCCGCATCTATTTCACTACATCAGATTCTGATGTAGTGAAATTGTTTTCAATCTAGGGAATGGTTTATGGGAGTAGAAAGTTTTTAAAAAGTTATTATATGAGCTTTATACTCGTAATGAAATAATAATGACGTATTCAAAGGATACCTGAACGCTATCGATTTGAGGACCGCCGCCTCAAAAGTTTACAACAAAACGCCAACTGCGCAAAGAGACCTTCCACACCTCTGTATTGAGGCTGTGTAATAAAATACAGGATCTCTCTATTTCAAAGTCAATTTTTTATGAAAAAAAGCTCTTTAAAAATGTTTATTATAATATACATGAAAACATGGTTGATATAGTGAACGATCCTCTGGGAATAAGTTACTTGCTTCCGAGTTGTTTCTTACACTTTTGTAATTTTACAGCCTGTGTTTTTATTGTGCAATTTTACTTTTAGAAATATTTTTTCTCAAGACAAATGGTTTTTCTGAAACAGTGATAAATCGAACCGGTGGTAACACATAACTTCTAATGAGAACCATTTGTAATCAATATTGATTACAAAATATTTTATTCTTTTGTATTCTGTTCCGTTCACCACATATTATAAGAAATACGATGTAAGAGTAATAAAACCCACAGATTAGCCTAGAGCGTCGTTTTCCCGATGTATGTTAACAAAAATAGGGAACATTCAGTCGACGACATTTTGTGGCCTAATAAGAGCATTCTTGAACGGAGCTGTTTAGCACAAACAACTCTCGTAATTATTTAATTATTAATCCACACTAGGACAAACAACAACATCATCTTTCTCTCTCGGACCTGTTACCATAACTCAACACCATCTCGAATAGTTTTAATCCTGTCCGTTTGCTGATCCGTTATACAACAATACAACGCGCCATTATACAAAACAATATAGCGTTCGTTGTTTCAGCTGCTTCACACCCTCGAGCAAATTTTTAAACGTGGTAGAGCCATGCTGCAGCTATATTAGTAGTATAGTTGTAGCACGAATGGTTCGGCTCGACCGGGGAAGGACCACGCTCTCACAAAATACCAGCGTAAAATAGCAGCTTAACGCTACTCTGTTTCGTGTGGTGAGTGTAGAGAACCGGAGACCCTTTTTAATGGAAACGAGGCATTCCATCTTAGTCCTCACGGGTGACAACACATCTGCATTTTGATTCGTAAACGAGGATAGATGTAGATGTCTATGGGCCACAGCAACCACTTACCATCAGGTGGACTGTATGCTCGTTTGTCACCCTATCCTATGAAAAAAACTTTGGCTATGGTCCGCTGGTATGATTCTAAAGTATAAAGCAAGTTATGACTGGCCTTTTCAAAGAATATTGTAGAGTATTCTCACACAATCTGTTTGACCACCCACCTATGGATGCTATAAATTTTACTTCTAAAATATCGCCTTGTCGTCGTTTTTGACTTCACTGGCGCAACATATAAGTACTATTTGCGAATAGTGGAAGCACATTATTCCCCTGGTTCCTTCTGGCTAAGGTAAAAAACTATACTTTTCCGTCCAAGACTAGGCGCTCGAGATGTTCCTCCATTTCAGTAAATACAAAATGTACTTACATCATTTGCAATAACAACAAATAAACACTATGCAGATAATCATAAGATCTATTTTCTGGTTTTATTTAAATTTCTCTCATGATAAATAATAATTTTTGTAATATTAATAATACAAGCACATATGAGAATAACATAAAACTACTTTACTACGGATTTTTACGCGTTTAATTAATTATTTATCTCATTTTTTAGGGTTCCGTACCTCAAAAGGAAAAAACGGAACCCTTATAGGATCACTTTGTTGTCCGTCTGTCTGTCTGTCTGTCTGGCTGTCAAGACCCTTTTTCTCAGGAACGCGTGGAGGTATCAAGCTGAAATTCATATGAAATACTCAAGTCTACTGTTCCATGGAGCTGTGAAAAAATCAAACTTCTAAGCCAACGCAATCAAAAGATACAGCCGTTTATGCCGCAAATTTTCGACATTCGCAAGGGAATCAGGGAATCAAAACCTACAGGGTACTTCCCGTGAACTCAGAATCTTAAAACTTGGTACGAAGCAACTTATTGTAGCACAGATAAAGGAAAAATTGCGAAAAGCATAAACTTTTAGTTACATCATATAATAAAAATATTTTTAATAATTTTAAACTACGGAATTGTGCGGAACCCTCGGAGCGCGAGTCCGACTCGCACTTGGCCGGTTTTTATTAATTCCCGACGTTTCGGGTGCTTAATAAAGTGTAATTAAAATTTCGAGATTTAATAATAATGAGATAAATAAGTTAATTAAACGCGAACAAATCCGTAGTAAAGTAGTTTTATTCAATGTGTAGTGTTCGCGTAAATACTAAATATAAGAAATCATTATAACATAATTTGCTCAAATACGTATATTAAGTCCACAATACAACTCACAAGCACTTCTCAAAGCCGGATTGCGTGGAAAGAGCTGAATATTCCCCTATGTGGTCATTTATTGGCGCCACTGCTCCTGAATTATTTATTTATTCTCAGCAGAGGTATGTGCGGGGCAGAATCAATCGGGACGGCTTATGTTAGTCAGCGGGAAAATATCTATTCATTTCATCTATTATATTGTTTATTTCTATTAAAGTTTATCTTATGTTCGAAATATCATTTTGCTTTCTCAGTATAAAATGTATTGTTAATTCTAGAAAAAACATTATTTTATTTTATTAGAATTAACAATTTAATTCATATACTATTAACTTTGTCTTCTTATAAAATACATAGTTCAAGGCTGCAATACTGTAGGAAAAATAGGAGATGAAGTTTTTAATGTACCTATTTAGACGACAATTTTAGTTTTACATTGAGTCGTCGTACACATTTCTTATTTCAGTCGCAAAAACAAAAGTAATTTTAGTAAAACAAGTGATATACGAGTATACTCTGTAAACACTAGGAACAAACACAAGCTAATGATACCAGGTTCTCGACACCACAGAGTCTGTAATTCATTCTTGGGACAAAGTATATGCTATTACAACAATGTCCCAGAAAGTATGTAAGGTCTCTCTAGTACCAAGCTTAAATATTTTATTTAAAAAAAAAACTGTATAAAAAGGATTATTATAATATAATGAAATGGTTTATTATAATATAATGAAATGGTTTATTATAACCCTTGGGAACCGACTTAGCACCAACTTCAGGAGCTATTTTGTTGAAATTATTTTATCGTTTTTAGATGTTTGGAGTGGAAATGAAATTTTTAGCTTTTTGATTCATGACAATATTGAGATATCGAATTCAAATCTTCGGCTCTTTACTATTGAAATGCACACCATCTTAACGATTACGCAACTTGGCCTGAGATTGACATTACATAATAACAATTTTTGAGAAGAATGAAATTTGATTGTTTATATTTTAAAAATTTCACTTTTCATTATATACATGTATTTTACATTACAAATCCTGAAATATCTGTATTAAGCGTTAACTTAAGCGAAAAGTGTGGAATCGTTACTGAAAGAGTAAAAATACTCATAAGGATGCGTACAGATTAAGTAACATGTTATGTAACTTTTGTTTTAATACACGTCCACATTATGATACATTGTTTTTCAACTTTGCAACATATAACAATACTGTACACATTAGAATAATTTAAAATTAAAAATTTTGTACAGCCGACTTCAATATAGGTTATTTGAGAATAACTCAATAACCATTGGTCTGACCTTGATCAAATTCATATGGGACCACACGAGCACTATCAGCTTTCATATAAAAAAAGAATCATCGAAATCGGTTCGCCCAGTACAAAGTTATGAGGTAACACACATAAAAAAAAAAAAAAACATACACTCGAATTGAGTACCGTCTCCTTTTTGGAGGTCGGCAGATAACAATGCAATATAACAGTGTTAAATGACATTGTCGTTTGCCGTTCTGCAGTGCTTATCACAATGTCGACACGAGAAGACGTTATATAACACATTTTATAACATTCAGTTTCCACATTACTGAAACATGTTAATAACAAAGTTTTATAACATATTATGTTATATAATATGTACGCGCCGTTACGCGATTATTAGTTATTCATATTATAAACGTTACTAATTCTATATTCTAAACATTACTAAGTATTTATAGATAATGAATTTTAAAAAATATCTTAATTATATAAATAAATAATTTACAAGAGCGTATCTCGAAGGATTAAATAAATATGAAGTGATATAATGCGCATATAAGAATGGCTAAATTCAATGCTCACGAAGTTTAAACAGTGTTGACGTTAGTCCAACAACAAATACGAAAACAGTTCTGACTTGGACATATTCATTATAAATTGTATTTTGCCGTTCAATAGTTGGAACTTAACATAAACAGTTGATTTTGTGTCAATTTAAGTAATACAATTACTTCGTAGAGATTGAAGTTTTAGAATTTTCGGGCTGTGACTGTGTTTTTTCTGTTTCTTTTCCGTTTTTTATGAACTATTTTAAACTATGGATTCTCTTTCCATGCTTTCTCCTTCAAATATGGTAGGTAGAAGAGGTTGTATAAGGAAAAAATAGATGAAAATTATTTTATCTCTAGCGAGAGGCTTTAATACAACGCTACGCTGCACTAATATTTATTTCTTCCATTTTCTTTATAACTATAACGATTGCTTAGGGGCTTCTAACATAAGCCCGCTTAGTTGCAGCTATATTCGCTTTTATTATTTTAGTTAATAAATGCTATTATAACATACGGCAAGGTATATTTAATAAATATAAAAAATATATAGTGTTATTTAGTATATATAGTTCATTACATTATTTAGTATTAAAACCACCAAGTTTTAGCTGGAATATTGTTGAACAAAATATCTTAATAGAATTCAATTTAATCATACGCTAACAACAAATACAAAACTGTGTAGGAACATTAGATATTTTGCGTTGGAATAGTCTAGTAAAGTAGAGCACATGTCCACTTTATAAATAAATATTACCGAATACAAAAGTGCGATGCGAGAATATAGATTTAACTTTATAAAATAAGGCAAACAAATGTGTTTAAAATAAACTCCTTTGAGTAAGAAAAAATATCCCCGTGTCGCACTTTGGAAATAATTGCAAATAACAAAAGTAATATAGTTTATTATTGAATGATTAGCAAAATATAGTCATTAGTCACCCTTGTAGAAAGGAACTTTAGTCAAACTAGTACTTGAGTACAAAGGCTTAAGCATTGGTAATTTTGTTTTAAATTTGCATACTTAGTTTAAAAATATTGTTATATATATATATATATATATATATATATATATATATATATATATATATATATATATATATATATATATATATATACATTCAAAAGATTGTCGCACGTAATAATTTTATCAAATAAACTCTATATTTTAACAAAGGCTATAAGTAAATAATTTAGTATTCAAATTTAAAAATCACCACATGTTAACTCTTTCATTAAATTTAATACAACTGTATTGCAAACAATTTTCCACAAATCCAAGATCTGAGTAAATACGTATTTCTGTGCACTTTTTGCAACTATATCGTGTGATAACACATATAAATTGAATAGCAGCTTATGAGTTCCATGATTGCACTTGCACTTATTTCTTTTGTTTACCTTGTTTTTAAATTACAGATAGTAAATGTTAATTAAATCTCATCATTTGCGTTACTTTTCATGATATTGTACAAGTAGCTGTAATGTTCTTGTTCAATTTAAACATTAAGTTTTATGTAACTATTATTGTTATTTTGAAATTACTTATGAAAAAATTACTGTCTGATGAATGGATAAAGTTACTGCAATGTCTGACTGGAATTTTAATTCCGTCACAAACAAAAGAATTATTTCATTGTCATTAACTGCCTATTTGAGAATTACTTTGTAAAAATATTCAGTAATCAAAACACTTAATAGCCAGATTGTAGTGGCAAATATATGTCATACATTTAATCCTTTTGCCAATCACTGAATCAAGCAACGCAGCGCATTTAATTACATAATAATCTTTCATCAATAATCTTGATTCCTACGAGAAAGAAAATATGAAAAATAATAAATTTTCTACCCATCCGTAAAAATTTATACATAACGCAAAAATTATTTTGGAACGGGTTTTGAAAGATTCGACTCGATTTGAAAATGTAACTGTCTCATTTTATCCTCGAAATCTTTAAAATTTTAAATACCAGCAGTTTTCAATAATTTAAATAAAATGATATTTTAAATTCCCGAACGTAAATCGAGATTTAATTAAAATTATCTAACTACACGCGAGGTAAATCCTAGTTCATTTAAATTCAGATTTTGGTTTTGTTTTCAATGTTTTTATAGTTATTGTTATATAATTATTTGCGTACACAATATACTACAATTATGACTTACTAACTTACATAATATATTTACAAGCTTCTTATATTTTAGCGTTAGTTATCTATAGTGCAACAATCGTATTAATACACCTAAAATGTGATAAAATATGCTTGTATTAGTTTACAAATGGAAATAAGTATTTAAATTCTATATAAGTGATCTCAATGTTATTTTAGTTAAAAATAATTCTTAATTTATTTACTATCATGTCATGAATATATTTAATTATTAAAATGGAATAATATATTATAGTCAAGCTTAATTTCAACTTATCAATAAAATTATTTATATAATGCCAATCGAAGTACGACTGGTGCACTATAGCAAAATAAAAATAACCTAACAGTCCATTGTGACACCACTTTAAAGTGTTTCCACTCTGGACTGACAGATGGCGTTCCTGCAGAACCGCTCCATTTCTCTGGTGGACATGTACATCGACAACTCGGAGCCATCGGAGAACGTCGGGCAAATACATTTCTCGCTGGAGTACGACTTCCAGAATACAACCCTGATATTAAAAATTATACAGGTAATATATATTAATCTTGCCTTGACATTAAGCAGCATCGGAGAAAATCTACTGCATGACGTATTAATCATACCTTCGTCTATTTTTTTTAATTTCAAACTTCGATTTAAGAAATGTAATTGTAAAACGTGTTCATTGTTGACTGTAATTTTCAAACAGCTATGACAGCATATTTATTCGATTTATAAAAATATAAAAAAAACGTGTATTTAAGATGTGTACATCGTTTTAAAGGCGGTTACTGACATGCTTGCCGCAAGGGCAATCTAGGGTGTAGGAGTAGGGATGACCCTTAATTGCCTCCTTAATTGTGATGTGTGTAGCCAAGCAGGGGCAATTTTTTAAGTCAGCCCTGCGGCAGGGCGGCAGGAGCGCAAGACCTTCCTTGATCCATGGATCGGCCCTGCCGCTATCGAGTGTATAGCGCAATTGGAGCTATTTCAATCAGTTCGTTGCGACTTTCGCGTGGAGCACACGTTTGAGTACAAATCAGACCCGCAGAAAGAACGTTATTTGAACGTTGTAACTTACAAGTAACATTACTGGGATTTGTTACCTAACTTATCATAAGGGCTAGTATGGGAAAGAATATATTCCAATAGTATTAAAATTGCTGGAATATAAATAAAATGTCATTAACTAAATAATTAAACAAAAATACAAATTTTAGTAATTAAATTTATTAAAACTCATCATTAGAAAGCTATCCTGGCTATTAGTAACACTAGTTAAATTATAGTTACTAAGCACTAGTTAGTTAAGTTATATCACAGAACAAATTGCTTATATTAAATTATGACGAGTGAAGTTAGTCGTATTTCATTGTCTTTGATAGCCTAAAAATAGCGTGGCAGAGCTATGTTGCAGCTTATAAGCACTATATTATGGTTGTAATTATTAATTAATTAGTTGTTTTATTGTTAAATGTGGGTGTCTATGTGCCACAGTGTCCACTTACCATCAGGTGAACTGTGCTCATTTGTCACCCTTATTCTATATTAAAAAAAGCCAAGGCTATATATACCGATTCATTGATATTTCGATAAAACTGGCGCCATTCTCAACGCGTGCGTACAGCGAGACGTACACTCTCAGTCTCTCATACTAAACGGCAGGCCGCAGGCGTGTGTAGAGACAGCTCCGATATTGCTCCGATCGCTATGCTCCCTAGATTGCCCCTGCGACAGGCATGTCAGTAGCCGCCTTAGGGATAACCGTACCTACCGTGCCTACATACGGGTATGATTTTGATAACGTAACCATATGATTTTAATAACCGTATAAATCACAAATATACATGGTATAAAACAAAATATTATCTGTAATCAAGTCGTTACCTACGTAAATAGTAATGCGTAACCGTTCAAATCAGATGTCAATTGTTACAGCAAATAAATTTACTAGTTCGTCAATGCCAGTTCCAAAGTAATCATGTTTCCGTAACATGAAACACCTATTTGCAAGCTTTTTATAATGATTTTTTTGTTTAAATTAACAAAATAATTATGTTTTCAATGAGAAATTAAATTAATGTGCGTTTTAAAGTTAATTTAAATTTTGATAGCGCCTGTAAGAAGTAATCAGGAAGATCAACGTGGCATTTAGAATTTGACCATAGTTTTTTTTATTCGTTCAGATTTTTT
This sequence comes from Parnassius glacialis, assembly GCA_033319125.1. NCBI lineage: Eukaryota > Metazoa > Arthropoda > Insecta > Lepidoptera > Papilionidae > Parnassius > Parnassius glacialis. The sequence goes on along the minus strand of JAVANC010000002.1, from coordinate 15,768,649 downwards.
TTATTTCTTTATATAAATAGCTTGCTTAAAACTGGCTGCAATACTCTACAAAATTTATAAATGGATAAATATGAATAATAAAAAATACAAATATATTATAATATTTTTTTTTCAACAAGAAATATTGTGAATGACATCACAGACATTTACGTATATTTATTACTTATTAACACTTTTATGTTGTTATAAATCGAAGATCAAGTGTTAGAAATAGATATAGAATACTTTATATTATATCCAAATTGTGGGATAAATTCGTGAAATTGGATATTGCCCCCAACTATCAATTTTAATTCATATTTTGTAAGGTTTTTTTCTTTTGAAATATTACTCTTGGCAGGAGACTTTAGAACTAGTTTAGTATTTATTAGTTCGTAATTGCATTAGGAAGTAAATAAAACTTGGCAATAACGTAGGGCAAGGATCTACCAGCAAAGGATTTGAGCGGAACCTCGGACCCTTACGTGCGTGTCACCCTTCTGCCGGACAAGAAGCATCGTTTGGAAACGAAGATCAAGCGTCGCACACTAAACCCACGCTGGAACGAGACCTTCTACTTTGAAGGGTTTCCAATACAGAAGCTGCAGAGTCGGGTAACTAATATCTATTTAAGTAATAATATTAGTAGTAATAGTTTTAAATTTAAATTAATTAGTAATAGTAGTAATAAAGGACATTGTCTGTCATCTGCGTCCATACAATGTTCTCTAAGTCTGTCTAAGTCAAAAGTACCAGTTACTCAACTCCACATCAGTAATTCATTCTTGGGGCGACACGCTTTTACAACGAAATCTCAGAATATATACAAAATCTGACTTCCGCCAAGTTTACAAACTTTAATATACAACGATTGTATAAAAAGGGTTATTATGATATTAAGCAATTTATGAATGATAATAACCCCTGGGAATGATGTGATCGCTACCATGCTATTTCTAACTTGTTTTGTGTTGTTAATATTATTGCGTAATTTTCAGGATTGCAAACTGTTTTTTTTTTAAAAGTCTCGCTGGTTTAGCTTGCTGGTATTTTCCGAAGCAGTGGTAATTTAGACATAAGATTGATTTTTAATAAATATTATCTATAATCTATATTGAATAAAAAAGTTTTTATTTCTATTTCTTAAAATTCTGGCGTCAACGATACTAATCGTGATGATGATTAAGTTGTAACACGAACAACTCAAAAAAGATTTTTTTCTGATTTTCAGGTCTTACATCTGCACGTATTTGATTACGATCGATTCTCCAGGGATGACTCGATTGGAGAAGTATTTTTGCCACTTTGCCAGGTATATTTATTACATACATACTATCGTTTTACTACAATCATACAAAATAATTAAAAAATTAAAATTAAACTAATCATACCAAGCAGATGATAAAAATAACCCAATTCCAGAAAGGAATCTTCATTTTAAAACTACTTTTTGAGAGCAGATTTTATTAATATATTTCTTGTTATCCTCTGCACTTCTTTATTATTTTTAAATATCCTTTATTATTTATTTATTATGAACCGTATCTCAATACACCGTAAATACCTTAAAGAAAATAGAAGAAGTTTACTAACACTTGTATTTTTTTAAATTAAATACTTAAAATTTAATACTATAGAAATATTACAATATAATTAATATAGATATAAATAAAGAAATAATCAGTATAATAAGACAGAAGCTATCACCTCCTTCATCATCAGCCTGTAAAAGTTTACTGCTCAACCCCTAAACTTGGTTGCGGATACAATGATGACAGGCGGATTGGTGATCACAATCCAAAAAGTATTTCGTCTCGTCTCTTAATTTTCTTTATTGAAAGTTGAAAAGGCATCATTGTAAATACTCCGCACCTACAGAATAATAAATTCAATCCACTTAACAAAGTGCTTAATGATTTCCATTTGAATAATACGGTTTCATTGAACTGAAGAGCAATGAATCAACCTTACAATAATTTTCCAGCACAAAATTAGAAGGACGGCTGAAAGCAAAACTTTTACTGGGTAATTTAATGGAAGCCCGTAGAATTTATTTTGCGTAAATTTCTCTTACAATTACAATTTCTACACCAGCTATTTGTTAAGCTGGGTATTTACTTTGTGTACCAGAAAATTAAGCGAAACAATCATTTAATTGTTATACCTAACTTATTATTATCGTGTAAAATAAATTAACTAATTGTATTCTTTTCTTTCTTTTTTTTTTTGAAATACGTTCACTAAAATATTCTCCTGTATCCTGGAGGTAGATTACATAGATAAATTGCACAAGGACAAACATCCAGATCAAGAACAATACTAATACTTGTTCTGTACGAGATTCAAACCGGCGCTCAGCGCTGCAACTCATGCACTGCGCCACGAAGCCGTCAAAAATATTGTTTTGGCTTCTTTCATTTTAATTATAGCTAAATTGTTTTGCACTTTATCGTCAATATTAAAACATTCGTTTGAAATTCAGCTTATAACAGTTTTAATATAACACAACATATTTTAAATTACACCATATATCGTTAATACACGGTGATAACGAAACAAATTCAATAAACGTAATTAATTATTATTAAGTCCAAATGTTATTTAAATATAAAATGTTTATAAAGGTATGCAACCTTACAAATTATTTCAATTCACTGTAGTCGATCATCATCTATGTTCGATCGTTAATTATTAGACGTTAAATTATGTTGACTTGAGTTATTAGAATACTGCCAAATCACACCTAACATAATTGGAATCTAGTTATTGCAATTTTGTTTACTTTGAAACTATCTATTAGTAGAGTGAAATGATTTATTGTTTATTATTGTTATTTATTTTTCTGTACACCAAAATTTATAAAAAAAAATGAGATGTACTTTAAGAGAACATGCGGGCTTTGTTTAGTGTATAATAAACTCTTGTTTTCTCCCTGAATAATGATACTAGAGCAATAGTTTCTTCAAGATACAATCTATTTCTACCACCGCCATTTTCAAATGTTTTTTTTTTTTCATAAATTTAAATTTAATTTTAACTTATGAAAAAAAAACTATGAACCGCCGTTACTAGACATTCAGCAAACAAATTTAGAAAACATAAAAATAAAATAAAAACATACGAACATAGCCGCAATCCTTCTTATATTGTCCTGCAAATTCAAAAGTTACAGTCAAAATAAAATTTCATAGTCAAAATTAATAGTAAAAATCGTTCGTCCAACTATAGTTAATTATTTAATATGGAATCGTCAGTTTTCTCAATAATTTTATATATGAATTATACGTACTAGGCTAAGTTACATAAATAATAATGTTTTGAAATTAAATACAACTTTTATATTTGAATAGGTACTCCATTAAAAATGTATCGTAACACATTATATCGTAACAATTTTGTGTCATTTCTAACCGGTTGAACACACCTTTCCGCATTATCAAAATAACATTTTTGTATTTTTAAAGGTGGATCTCAGTGAGAAGCCATCCTTCTGGAAAGCTCTAAAACCACCAGCTAAAGACAAATGTGGCGAACTGCTGACATCCCTCTGCTATCATCCAAGTAATAGTGTGCTCACATTGACGCTTTTGAAAGCTCGAAACCTTAAAGCCAAAGACATTAATGGAAAATCAGGTAAAATAATCATTGAAAAGATATATAATAAGTACTGAACTAAGAAATCTTAATTATTTAATAGAGTTGTTTATAACATTACATAACTAGGCCGTAACATATCGCATCGTTAGCCTTATCTAAATTCACCGCCGGCAACAAGCCTTTTCAAGAACTCGCCACGATGAGCAGACGGATCGGTGAGTGCACAGCCCACAGCTGACTCCGATACATTGCTCCATCAATCAGATTTTAATGAGCAAAAGGGAGTAATAGATTCGCTTACGCTGTCAGAGGAATTTTTTTTTGTAACTAATATATTCAAAAATCAAAATAAAAATCCAAAAAATACATGAGAAATATTGTGGTCTAAGACACCTACATCTATCTTGGGTTTAGAACCAAAATGCATATGGGAAGTGAGGGTTTCATATTAGTCCCCTAAGGACTATGAAATACCTCGTGAAAAGGGTCTCCGGTTCTTGTTAACATACGAAACACTAACATTATGCTGCTGTTTCGCTCTGGTATTCTGAGCGAGTGTGGTCCTTCCCCGATCATGCCGATCCATTCGTACTTCGCTATAAGGTGGGTCTACCACTTCTTCACTAACTGTTGTTAATGTAGTGCGGGAATGTTTTTTTTTTATAGGAGAGGGGGCAAACTAACATGCGGCTCACCTGATGGTAAGTGACTACCGCCGCCCATGAACAACTGCAACACCAGGGGAATCGCAGATGCGTTGCCGGCCTTTTAAAAAGGAGTAGGCTCTTTTCTTGAAGGTCCCTAAGTCGTATCGGTCCGGAAAAATCGCTGGTGGTAATCGATTCCACAAGGAAGTTGTGCGAGGGAGAAAACTTCTTCTGAATCGCACAGTGGTGGACCGCCAATCATCTAGATGATATGGATGGTATCGCAAGTTCTGTCGCGATGTGCGATGGTGAAATTGAGCGGCTGGAATTAGTCCGAACAATTCCTCAGAGCACTCCCCGTGGTAGATGCGATAAAATACGCAAAGAGATGCAACCTCTCTACGCAGTGCCAGTGAGTCAAGCCGATCGGAAAGAACTCGGTCGTCGACGATTCGAACCGCTCTGCGCTGGATGCGGTCAAGTGGAAGGAGCTGGCACTGGGGGGCCCCTACCCAGAGATGGGAACAGTATTCCATGTGAGGCCGAACCTGCGCCTTGTAAAGTTGCAAGCGGTGTGCCCGCATGAAATACTGTCCCGCTCTGCTGAGCACGCCAAGCTTTTTAGAGGCCAATTTGGCCTTCTCTTCCAAGTGACCACGAAACTGCACGTCACTCGATATGTCGACACCGAGGATTCCGATACTGGCTGAGGCAACAAGGGGAGTGCCTTGAAACTGAGGAGATACGACAAAGGGAATCTTTTTAGCGGTAAACGCGCAAACTTGTGTCTTCTGGGGATTGAACTGGACTAGATTTAGTCGCCCCCAGTCTGAGACTTTGTTCAACAAAGTCTCGACTTCAGACACAAGTTTGTTCCGGTACTCGGCGACGTTTTCCCGAGAAATATTGGCACGGCCGGTGTATAAAGCATCACCAGTGCTATCGTCTGCATAGCAATGAATGTTACTGGTTTGCAACATATCATTGATATGCAGAAGAAACAGCGTTGGTGATAGCACGCAGCCTTGTGGAACACCAGCGTTAATGGGCTTGTAATCGGAGCATGCACCGTCTACTACGACCTTGATGCTCCGATCTGCAAGAAAGCTGGTGATCCAATTGCACAATTTCTCGGGAAGCCCATAGGAAGGCAGCTTCGAAAGAAGCGCTTTATGCCAAACCCGATCGAAAGCCTTCGCTATGTCCAAACTAACGGCCAACGCCTCCCCCTTGGACTCCACTGCCTCCGCCCATCTATGGGTCAGGTAGACCAGAAGATCACCAGCTGAGCGACCTCGACGGAAACCGTACTGGCGGTCACTAATCAGCTGGTGATCCTCAAGGTACCGCATGAGCTGGCTGTTAATGATAATTTCCATTACTTTGGAGAATAAGGAGGTGATGGCGATAGGCCTGTAGTTGGACGGATCTGAGCGGTCGCCTTTTTTAGGGATCGGGTGCACCAAAGCTGTCTTCCATGAGTCCGGGACTACGCCTTGGGAGTAGGAGTACCGAAAAAGACGCGTTAAAACCGGTGCCAACTCCGGAGCACACGTCTTCAGCACAATAGGTGGGACTCCATCAGGCCCACTCAACTTGTTGACGTCCAGGGAGAGGAGTGCTTTACGCACCAAGCGCTGTGTAAACAGCACTTCCCGCATGGAGCACTCACACCGCGGGATGTTTGGCGGTGTGTTCTCCCCGTCATCTAGAGTCGAGTTGGAAGCAAAAAGAGAGCCTAGCAGATCGGCTTTCTCCTTTGCGTCATGGGCCAGTGAGTCGTCCACCCTGTGCAGAGATGGCAGAGATGGCTGACAGAAGTTCCCTTGGACAGCCTTGGCGAGAGACCAGAATGCACGTGTTCCCGAAGGGAGGCGAACTAGTTTCTCGCCAATTCTGCCGATGTGCTCTGACTTTGCCTTGGCAATGACACTTTTGAAGGACCTGGAGGCGGAATTGTACTTCTTTTTAAGAGCGCTGGTGTTTACATCCCGGGACGTTGATGCGTCAGCCCAGGCCTGGTAGCACTTCTGCTTATAGCGTGATGCTAGTTTACAGGAGCGACCAAACCATGGCTGGGATCTGCCTCCGATGGGCACCACAGAGGATGGAATAAAAAGTTCCATACCCTGAAGTACCACATCAGCAACAGAATCGGCAACAACGCTGGGATCTTCCGGCGAGAAGCAAACCCGCCCCCAAGGGTAGGATGCAAAAAAAGACCGCATCCCGTCCCAATCGGCCGACCTATAGTGCCAAACACGGCGGCAAGCTGCAGATCGCAACTGCGATGGGAGCGTGAGTGGCACCATACTCCGGATCAGACAATGGTCCGAAGAGCCCAGAGGGGCATCGACGGAGACCTGATATCCGTCCGGATGAGAGGTCAGCAGAAGGTCCAACAGGGAAGGTACATGGTCTTCCACATCTGGGATCCGCGTAGGCGAAGTAACCAGTTGTGTTAGACCATATGCCAAAGCAAAGTCATAGACAGATCTACCCGCATGATCGGTTAAACGAGAACCAAGCCATTATATCACGATCTCTGCGGATGGGACCTGTTGTAGCACGGAGTCTGCAGCCATTTGGACGTGGTCAATGAGTCGGTCTGTGTCGGCATTACCGCTATGGGACCTATAGAGGCACTCGTAGACGCGGGGATGGTCGTCGCTGTCTACGCGCAGCCATAGGATGGACAGGTCCGTACCTTCAAGACTGCCGAGGCGTCGAAAACAGATGTCCTCCCTGACGTATACGCAAACTCCAGCCCGGGGCACAAAGGAGTGTTCAAATTTGTACCCCGGGTAAGAGAGATATGAAGTATCAGCCGGAGAGGACACCTGAGTCTCGGTTAAAAAGAGCAAGGCCGGCTTCGCCGTCTCTAGATGGTAATGGACAGCGTTAAGGTTGGAATGAAGTCCCCTGATGTTGCAAAAATTCACGGATAGCGTGACAGGGGTCGCCTTGGTCTTATTGCTCCGCTTGCCCCGAGCAGTATTAGTCGCGAGCGGAATTTTGCCCCCCCCCCCCCCCCCAGAATACGCGGGGCAGCCTGAGCACCCACGCCCAGGAGTGGAGTGGTTTGGTCGTGGATGCTCAGCGAGGGATTCTCCAGGGGTGCTGGTACCCTCATGGGGTAGTCTTCTGTTCAATTCCACTACCATGTTGATGGGGGGGGGGGGGGAATTGGGCCTCCGGCCACCTGCACTCACCAAGCGGAACGCAGAGGTAAACCTCTACTTCACGCCGGTATTCTGTGAGGTCGTGGTACCACCCCGGTTCGAGCTGGCCCATCCGTGCGACAGCAAAAGCTGCCGCTTAGCTCTACCACTGTAAAAGTGTTATTTTACTGTCGGCCTTATTGTAGAAACGATCTGATATAAAGAATTATTCAAATGAAATAATCTTACAAATAACGTATAGAATTCAACCTTAAAAAAATCTTTTCATTTCAGATTTATATAATTTTAAAATATACTGAAAATAAATGCGATATTTTTATCCTATTTATCCCAAATATCGCATTAATACCTAGATTTTTTTTATTATTTATACTTATTCAAATATGATTATTAAATAAGTATAATTCTTAATTATTTCATTTACACCAATAAATAAATAACTAATTTTAAATAATATTTTTCAGAACTTAACTTTAATAATCTCATGAAATCCTACCCCACTTTCCATATTTATAGATTGCCAAGCCCTCTCTGCTGTATATAAATCAAGATACCATCTTAAAGCAGGCACTCCCAATTAAACGAGTCTCATTTCGCGGTGAAACTGGACTATTTGAATTATTGCCTTGCCTTTTTAGGGATGGTCGTTGGAAAGGAAATTCAGTGTCCGTAATAAAAACAAGTTTAAGGAATTTATTACTACTTTACTTTGCCTTTTCTATACGATAACTTTTACTACTATCTGAAGTTATTTGGTAATAAGGACGCGTTTTATTAGGCGATTGCGAACGCGTTCTGGTTGCGAGTGGTTTATAAAACGGATGTCGTAGGCGAATTCGGAGAACCGTTTCATTAGTCGAAATGGAAAAACTCCATAGTGAGGAAGACTTTTGAGACCAATGTCATAAGGCATATATTCATTAGTCTATATTAAACTGCGATTGTATATTGTACGAGATTTTTCTGTCGCCACCACACTTTTTCTGTCGATTTCAAATATATGCACAGACACCGTATTGATCCAAGGCATGGTAATCAGACTTTCCCTTAACGTGTATTAACAGCTATTTTGGTGATTTTGGGAATTATACAGGTTGTCCGGTAATGAATGGATAACCTTGAAATGTCTTATAGCACAACTTATGGCCGTTCTGAAAAAAATACGAAACAAAATATATCACAAGTAGTATCTTTGATATTTTTTTTTAAAGAAAAGTCGATTTTTTTCTATCTTATTTTACTGCCTTGAACACTATGACCAAAAACGAATGATTTCTATTGGTTTTTTGTTGTTTTATTATTATACACTAACTGTGCTGATAGATAAAAAGTAAACAGTATGAATAGCTTTTGCAGTTTTTATTTAAAAAATTCGCAAATTAATTTATTTCTGAAAAACATGCAAAAAATATTATTTAAGCGAAGTTCAAACCTCTTGGGTATGAAAAAAATGTATGAATGTATGGGTGACCAATAATTTTACAATAATGTCGGTTTCGTGTAGATTTTATAATGGTATAATTCATAAATGTATCTTCCATAAATAGTGACTTATTGCCATTAATGGAGAAAAGGAGAAAATTTGACTAAGTAACAAAATTTGTAATATGGGAACATTTTTTAAATTGAATTGTCTCTGATCATTGGGAATTAATAAAAACACATCAGGAGTTGATCATAAATGAAAACAGCTATTTTTAAACAAATTGAAACCAAATTAAGTATTAGAAATTAACTTATTTAAATGTAATAAAATAACCAATTTAAATGTTAAAATGGTTACTTTACTAGCGTGAAATGGGTCGTGTGACCTTCATATTTACTACCTGCTGTCTTTTGTGTTAAATTAGACAAAGAGGGAATTTGGTAAGTGGGAGAGAGAAGAGCTAAATGTAAAAGAAGCAAGTCGAGTGACGCACTAAGTTCTCTTTTACATTACATTTTCTACATTTTTTTCATACCCAAGAGGTTTGAACTTCGCTTAAATAATATTTTTTGCATGTTTTTCAGAAATAAATTAATTTGCGAATTTTTTAAATAAAAACTGCAAAAGCTATTCATACTGTTTACTTTTTATCTATCAGCACAGTTAGTGTATAATAATAAAACAACAAAAAACCAATAGAAATCATTCGTTTTTGGTCATAGTGTTCAAGGCAGTAAAATAAGATAGAAAAAAATCGACTTTTCTTTAAAAAAAATATATCAAAGATACTACTTGTGATATATTTTGTTTCGTATTTTTTTTCAGAACGGCCATAAGTTGTACTATAAGACATTTCAAGGTTATCCATTAATTACCGGACACCCGATATATTATAAATATCTAACAGTGGTAGAGCCACACGGCAGCTTTTGCTGTCGCACGAATGGGCCGGCTCGAACCAGGGTTACCACGACCTCACAGAATACCAGCGTGAAGTAGATGTTTACCTCTGTGTTTCGCTTTGTGAGTGCAGTGGCTGGAGGCCCTTTTTACTGGAAATGAGGCATTCCATCTTAGTCCTCACGAGTGACAACACATCTACATTTTGATTTGTAATAGAGGATAGATGTAGATGTCTATGGGCCGCAGCAACCACTTACCATCAGGTGGACTGTGTGCTCGTTTGTCACCCTTATCTTATAAAAAAACAAATTATATAGGTAAAGATATTGAATGAGAATTAAAGGTTCTTTTGACGATCAAAGTATAAGTCTCTTCCGTTACTATTCTTTTAATATCCTGTCTATTTAGTATAATGATCGTAAGCGCGACTACTGATCGTGTGATCCTGGGTTCAAATCTTGGGTCAAATCAAAATCAGTAATTAGATTTTATTCCTGCACTTGATTCCTCTTTGATCATGTCGGATTACCATCTCATCGGACTATGAAAATGAGGGAATAGGGAGGGTGCGCTTGCGTGCACACTCGTTTTTTATTATGTTGAGTTGTTATCCGGAGAATTCAGTTTCATTTCCCTCTGTCATCTCTTACAACACTCATTGGATGAGTTGAAGTAGTGATTTTTTTCCATATACTTTTACATATATTGCCATTTGTCAAAAGCCATAACAAAATTCTGACACTTACTAAATTCACCTCTCACGACACCCACGGAACGAAATGAGCATCACATGGAGAAAAAATTCAAAACTAAAAAATTTAATGAAGAGCTGTTGATTACAAAAAAATATATAACAATTGACAGTTCTTCGGATGTCATTACTTTTGGACACAATGAAACATCTGAAACAAGTAGTACAATCCTGTGCATTTTGTACCCAAGTTACCTATTGGAAAGTTATCCAACGTTGTCAAAATTGACAAGGAATAGATGGAAAAGAAGAAAACGTCATCATCATCATCATTTATTTCTGTATTATTACAGCCTGTAGATTCTTAATTGAAAATATATGACATTCTCCGTTGAAATGAAATAACTTTTTATCTCTCATTTTCAGATCCGTACGTTAAGGTTTGGCTTCAGTTTGGTGACAAACGTATCGAGAAGCGCAAGACAGCTATCTTCAAGTGCACGTTAAATCCCGTTTTCAACGATTCGTTCTCATTTAATGTGCCATGGGAGAAGATCAGGGAATGTTCCCTTGATGTCCAAGTTATGGATTTTGACAATATTGGTCGTAATGAATTGATCGGAAGAATACTTTTAGCCGGTACGTAAGTTAAATAGCTAATTTTTAATGTCCTGTATATTGTCTGTGGTATTAAGATCTAAGAATTATATTATTTTTGAATAAAGTTCTCAAAAGAACTGTAAACTTTTACAGTATAATATGGCTTCTCCAATTTGTGTTTCTTCAAAACATTTAGTTTAAAATCAAAATGTCATAACTAACAATAAAGTCATACATAACGAATTCTCACTTATTTAGATACTTAACAATATGAAACTTACACAAAATATTTTATTATTGCCTTAATTTTTTATCTGATAGAAGCCAGTGCTTGACTACTATCTACTCTAGTCATGTAACCAAAGGTGCTAAAACACATTGACTTAGCTTAACAAAAACCTTGCTTTGAAGACACGCACGTTATAATCGTATGGATGGATAGACAGATCCTTTGTTGTACGTTTGACGAACGACGAAGCAAACCGATTAGTTCACATTCGTAGTATATCAACAACAAGGAAGCAGAGACAGGCCGAGCATCTGATAGACCGAATGTAGACGGGAGGGAGGCATTAATTCATGCAATTTCTGCGCACAATTTTCACTTATAAGATTGGTTTTAAGCAGATTCAGATTCCCAATAAGTTTCTGAGCAATTGCAGCTTTGGTTTCAATTGATACCAAAGGCAAAGTAATATGACAGTAATACCCCAAGCACGACCGTACTTGCGCTCTATATAATGTAAGCAGCTGTCCCGGCGTAAAGCACCGCTGCGCCTTTGCAAGGATACCTAACTTTCTTTCACCTGCTTTGGTCGTGGACTCTATACCACCGCCGCCCAAAATACCGCCCAAAGTTCAGTTTCGAGAAAATCATAATTCCCAACCCGATGTATTCCAATGATAGGTTCATATCGGAAAGAAGGAATAAAAGCGAGCCGGATCCGTTTTTTCTACCTCTCCTGGCTGCGGTATAATGTACTCTGTGCTGGCTTCCCTACAGTTCTACTTAGATTTTTTGTCAATTTACACTTCCTTCCGTACTTTATCATTATTCTACTTACGCCACTTTACTTATATTATCATTTTTGTTATTAAATATAGCCAAAAATATCCTATGTTCCATGTTCATGTGGAACTCATAACAAGAAAGAATGTGCCATCTGTATTACTTGCCTAACATATCGTAAGAGGCGGCTGATGAGATATTGGCTTTGTAATTGTGTAGGGCCTACATTGTAAGTGATAGGTGGCTAGCCCATCGCATACAGTGTAGGCGATCACTTCTTTCACAATGTTCCATCTATACCAATACTATTACTAAACGTGGTCCAAGTAGCTTGCTGTTTTATAACTAATATTAAAAATATTTTCTAAATTTCAGGTAAAAATGGCTCCGGAGCTACTGAAACTAAACACTGGCAAGATATGATTACAAAACCTCGACAGACCATCGTGCAGTGGCACCGTCTCAAACCAGAATAAGCCTATCGTTGTTCAAGAATAATTTTTTACCTGAAAAATTAAAACAAAACGTCATAAGACTGAACGGTTAACAAAAAAAAATCAAAACAACACAGATAAAATCTTCTTCAGTCACTTTGTAATTTCTAAAGCAATGCACACTCAATTCTTCCATCTCTTATCTTCAATAATGTCAAAACATTTTGGGAATTAACATCAAACAACCATTTTTTGTGAGTTTGATTTCATCTCATCTTTATTTCAATGGTTGTGTAACTTGTCATGAAGCCATAAAATTAAATCTAAGTTCCAGTTTTGATGAACCAATACCATACTAAAAAGATATAATATTATGTTACAGTTCTACAGATATTGTGATTGACTGTATCACTCTAAGTAACAAAAAAAAACTCGCAATTTTTTTATAAAACACAAATTTTCAATTGGATGAATTTGAATAAAAAATTTATAATAACTCTCAAACTTGTTAAGAGTGACTCGATATTCATATCTCAATTTTTAGCAACTACCATTCATCTCTGGACGTTGTATTTTATTGTTTCGTTTAAGTAATTTGAAAACACGAAACGCACGCTAAAACTATGGACAAAATATGAATTGGTAAAAGAGAATTAATGGTAATTAAAATGTACTTAACTTTTGCCTACAATCAACATTAAAAAGGTCAGGCTTGTACTACATTACATTACTACATTACTGACACGGTCTAGGAGCTAATAAAGTAATTACATTGAAAGTAAACACTCGTGTTTCGAAAGGTGTCGTTCCTACTTGCTCGTACCTACGACTCTCGTTAATGACATTAGCTGGCTTGTAAATTTCTAAGGTTTTAATTAAGTAATAATGCATAGTAAACAAATTGAAAATAACTAAGGTTAGAAGGAAATAACTTATTTTAGATATCTTATTAGAAATTATCTGAGGAAGGTTGAACTTTAAAGTTTAAACAGTCAAAAAAATCACTGCATTAGTCATTTTAAATTTGTTTTCTATGGATCATTTTAAATATACTTTTTTTTCCTCTGAAACTATATAAATTATTAATGTTTTATTAAAAAGTTGAATGATCGATGTTAAGGTTATAAAAATGTTAGAAGTATAAAATTAGAATATTATTGTTAAATTGTAGTAAAATAACGAAAAAAGTCGAGTTCACATCGCACAAAGAGTGTAGTGATTTATGTTTAAATTGTAATGTTATTACAAAATATAATATATTTCTGCATTTATACCCAATTCTGAATAAAATTACTCCTCTTTTAGACTTTGATGATGTCGCTCAGACCCGCATTTTACTGAAAAATTATTACGAATTATGATTATTTTTTGCTAACAAAATTCTTGCGATATCCAATATAATATAAGTAAAACTGCCAAAACTATTTAAATAAACAAACTGAATCATGGACATTGGATATGTATAAAAGATTCTAAATTTAATAATAAATAAGGCGGCGGAGCAAGTAAGTGATTGGTCAATTTTAGGAAAATGTTTTACCGTAACATTAAACGGTTACTGTAACTTACGTGGGACATAGTTAATTCATATTTTTATTATTTTTGATAAAGAAAACAAGAACCTGTCACGATGGTTTATTTTGTCGAATAAATATTTATCGTAAACATTAACGCATAAATGGTCGTTTAAAATATTAATGTTAATAAATTGCTTGTTGTTACATGTTATTAAGCTTACTCCGTAAAGTAATTAGTTTTGATGTTGACATTGACGACTAAATTAATCATTATTGATAAAAATTATATACATTTATAAAGGTTTTTAGAGACATGTGGAATATTTTATAGATACATACCTATCTACATACCGAGTAGCTTGTTGTTGTAGGTGTTAGACAGTTTGGTGTTCACGTATATTAGTTGCGAAGGTGATATTGAATGTTAAAAAATACAATCTTCAGAATAAAAGTAAAATTGCAACTCATATACAACCGAGCTTGAAAACGCAAATTTAGAAGTTGGTTAATAAAATAAAACAGGTCAAACTTAAAAATAGTTGAACGTAGAAAAAAACATCTAAATTTAAAATTGGTTGCATCGATACATAATTGAAAGCCAAATTTACTAGGTTTGATATGTGTAATCTTTAAGAAATGTGAAACTGCGTCAGCAGTGGACTGAGCAAACTATCTAACAATTAGGTTCTTAAGCCTGACCAAAATTAACGCTAATTTGGGATTCAAATACTACATGATAGCAATCGTATGGAATGAGTATTGGTGCAATCGATTTCCTTTTAGAACTTCGATAGATTGATGTATTTTAGTCAACCAGTTCCAGTTATCTAGTTCAAATAGAGAGTGAAGGCTTGGGCATGTTGATGTTGTAATAGTTGAAACTTACAAATATGATAGGTAATTTAAACAGTTCTCTTAGCTAAAAAAGCTGAAAGTATATTTTTTACCATCGGGTTTTTGAACGCGAGAGATGTATTTTACAAGTACTAACTTGAACTAAAATAGGAAAAAACCAATATCCTCTTAAAGCTTCTTCATTATTTTTGCTACGCATTTTAAAAACATTATTTTAATTCTACATGTCCGCTAAACCTTGGTTAGTTATAAGCTATCATAACAAGTTTAATTATAATTTTCACGTAATAAAATTTTATCAAAGCATATCCTCGGTAGAAGCGTAAATTAAAAATTTGTAATTATAAAAGAAAGGTCAAAATGAGAGGAATTATTCTATAAATGTATATAAAATAGTAATATTTTCATGCAAATTTAAGATCGCTTCATTTCCTTCATGAAGTTATTAAAATCAATGTAATTTAATTTAATCTTCCGAGTAATCTACCTCCATTGTCTGCAATTGATATTTTTCAATTTTTGCAATTAACAAGAAAATAAAATTTTGTTTAGACGTTTTCAATGGGTTTTCGTCTTGAATGTTTGTGATATACAATTTCATTACATATCAAGTTTTTTTTGTTCCAAATACGCCTTAAGGAGAATATATTTTAATGAAATAAATATTTTGTGAGATGCATATATTTTGTCTCATACATAGTTATTTTGTCTAACATTAAAACTACAACATTTGTATTGTTTATAAGTCTATACTTATCTATTAAATTTGTTTTGAATCAGTGAGTACAATTTTGAACGCGTTAATCTTTTAAATAAAACCTTAGTTTTTTTTTTTTTTCTTAGAAAAGGAATAGCAAAAAGATTTATTTTTAATTGTAAATCGTTTGCTGGCCGATTATTTATAATATTTTAACAACTCCTATCAGATATATTCCGCTCAACGATGTAACTTGTAATCGCGATCGATGTCTATTTTGTGCAATATAATAATTATTGTATTAAATGTTAACATTAGGTGAATTGTGATTCTAACAGTATAGCTGATTATTTTAACGTATAGTTAAATTAATAACTTTTTAAAGTATAATATGTAATATCACATACCAATAAGAAATCAGTGTTTAGATGATAGATGAAAGTTATAAAAATGTATTTATAGATTGTTACATTAAAATATATTAGCTTTCTTTGCTTTTAAAGCTATTATTACACGTGTTGATGTTGTTCATATAACACTTTGATTTCTACAGTTTTCTTAAGATGGAGGCTATGAGTAATATATTTTATTATGTAGGTAGTAAAATAAGTTAACCAAGTTTAAAGTGTAATTCAAGATTTCAAAATTAATAACATACTCTATGAATTTTTTTAAAACAATTTTTTTTAAATATCTCTTATAAGTCTTATATTATGCAATACATCTGTCTTATATTATCAATCCATTAATTTTTCTTTATTGTGTAGGTAACTGTAAGTTTCTATCATACTTGTATTTCAAATGTTGAAATCTTACTGTATTGTATATTTGTGACATTAATTATTCCCAAATAAAGTATTGAGTTAAATAAAGACTTTCTCTTATTGATTTATTGAATAAGGATAAAAATCAAATGCCATGCTTAGAAATTTTGTATTTTTTATTGAATAACTTTTCTATTATTTTATGTATCAATATCACAAACATTATCTTATAATAGGCAGGTATTCGAGTAAAAAAGCCGATAAACTTCTAAAAATCGACAATCATATATAAAACAGTATACTGTACTTACATTCATTTTATATAAAAACAAACGCACTCTATTCATCTCGAACAATAAAAAAAATAGTAGTCATGGCTCATGGCATAAAAGGCAGGAAATAGGAAGTGGGCTTTTGAATTTGGAACACCATATTGTTTTCATTGTAAGTCATTCATGTTAAACATGAAAATGTTTAGAAAGTGAGCACTGTTATTAGCTGTAATCCGAACAGTGATGTATCGGTGATTTATTTACGTTATTTTGAGACCAAATTATTTCTATTAAAGAAAGAAATATACTGTCACCTTGAAAATAAAAACTCGCCTTAATTCAAATTTAGAACTTTCAAACTTCTCAAGGTGTCTTGAAATTTTGCGCCTAACCTAATTTAATTCTACATTGGATTAATTTAAGCTGCTGGCTTCTCTCCTTCCTTCTTCTCCTCTTCAGGGGGAGGTGTAGGGAGTTCGGGATACTCCAATTTCACACCATCTTCACAGGTGAAGATTGGACAGCAGAGAGGGAACGCCGCCGTCTTGTTTGTCTTTTCTGTAATATTAATATGAAATAAAATGAATTGTGAACGTAAATAGTATAAATAGAGTTAAGCGCCCAATAAATAGGCCGAGAAATAAATATGTCACATCATAAGCGGTTTTGAATTGACATCTAATTTAATAAAACATTAAAACATTCATTTGTCAACTTAAAATTTAAATATTGTTTATTTATAGGTACTTTATTGTTGTAGTAGTATTTTAATTGTTAAATTAATTTAAAAAAAAACTTTGTTGGTGTATTCAGTATACAACACATCCTGTGTATTCTTTTAAAAAACAAGCTATTTCTGAAAGCGCATTATAAACGCTCCACTTTGATAAATTTCGCTTTCGCTGCGCCTGCCCAAATAGAAATGCAGAACACCTAGAGAGACTGCACCATATCAACATAAACTTGGTTTAAAATGTTCTTTGGTGAATGTGGATTTTAAGCCATCCTTTCTGGAACTAGATGTCTCGGTGCTCTGAAGGTCAAGTACAATCTACTAACCCTGGCTATAACTTGTTCGTAGTGAAAATACCAAGGCAATATCTGATCTACTACCATACCTATGCATTTAGTTTATGTAACTTTATTAAGATTTATGCATTTGCAATACATCATCGTCATCATTACAGACCTTCACAAGTCCACTGCTGAACATAGGCCTCCCCCAACAAATGCAACTCTACGTTTGATGTTACTTAGATACTTACATTATCAGATTTTTAAAAACCGTCAACTAACCAGTGTCAAGTTTGCACTTGGGGTTGGCAAGGGGCAAAGGACCGCAGTCCTCAACCAGCTCAAGCAGCCTTGGGGGAACGTCTTCGCTCACGACGCATGTGCTGCGACCGCAGAAAGGTGCCAGATCCCAGCTGTTGCCAGGTTCTACTGTTGCACAGCGAGTTGACGCGAAGCACAAGCCGGGGAAGTCTGCGAAAGAATATTTTGTTTATTATAAAATTTTTATTATCGTATGTATTAAGAGACTTTATCATGAATCTACATTAAGTGTTAATTCATCCTAAAATGGCATTTCATAACTATTAATTAATCTTTGCAAAAAAAAAACGTTATTTATTTTAATTTAACGTTGTCCGGACACAAAAAAGTAAATTTGAACGCGTATTACCGTATATTAGCGTATTACCTACCCAAAGTGTTGGTAATATTAGTTTCGACCTCTATACTCGCAAATAAAACGCAACTTTCTAAGGCCTCTTTCGTAAAGTGTGAACAGTTTCTTATATATGCCAACGTTGCTTTTTATCTTTCCCCATTTTTTAAAATATCAATGGCTGTATTTTAGCCATTTTTAAATTAAAAAATAGCATATTATTATTACGTAAAACATTTGACACAAATTTAATAATATGTAATCACTTCATTTTTAAAATTATAATTAAAAAACTAGGCTAATGAAATGACTGATGACTTATCATTAATCTATGTATTACGTATTTCTTCATATGAAACTTATTGAAATTCAAATGTAGCACAATACGAAATACAACGTTAGATTAAACACTCAAATATTTACCCTGTACTCATTTACATACACTTCAAAAATTAACTGACTATGGTTGACCAGGTCAAGAGGAAGAACAAACAAGAAGAGTACCAATAGGTTTATTTATACTTCCATGCACAAAGTAGTACATATGGCGTACTTAAAAAAATATGGCATTCTCTCCCAGTCAGCCATTAGACTAAACAGATACCACATAATTGTAAAAGAAATATTATTATATTATTATTATTATACCAGGGAGACATAATGGTATATGCGAATACTTAACCGCCGGTGCTAAACGAGTATGCAGTGTTAGTGATAGAAGTTGAGAGCTAGAGAAAATTGCATGTGAAAGGCAAATTACAACGAGCCAAAAGATCACACGTACCACAAACATCATGTAGATCATGTAAAGTTCTAAATAATTGTTGTAAGTTCAATTAAACGGTCGATGTAATAAGCTGATCCAGTTTCTGAGAAACACTAAAGCAGTCAACCTTGCTCCAGCTATTTATAAATAAATGTTAAATACAAAGCATAAATATAAAAAGGTATATAACTATAAAACAATGCAAAACTAAATGCTTATAATATTACTGTTTGAGAAAATTAATTTTCTAGATGATATTAATTTTGAACTTAAATAGATTTCTGATGGTATCCCTTAGTTAAAGAAGTTTATTATCAAAAGAAGTTCTGCAATCTGAAAAAGATTTTAACGTTAATTTTATATCGTTCGCATAAATTTAATGCGCAGTACTAATGGACTAAACACATTCATAAAGCTTTTAAACATTGAATGCAGCTAAATGTGGCTCAGGGCCATCCGGGCAAAACCTAACAAATCACCGGTCGTTTTAGCATTAATGCCATATTGTTCTAGATTGTGATCGTGACGAAACAATAACGAAATCCGTATGAGTTATTGAATTTTTTTTTTTTTTATGTCAATAAAGATTATTATTATTATTATTAATTATGTCGTATGCTCTTTTGATGTAGAAAGTATACCAATATAAAGAGCAGCTGTCGAGCGTGTGCAAAAAAAATTGTCCGTGGGTGTCGAGAGAGTTGCTTGCGGTGTAAAATTATTGCGAAATGCAGCTGAGTGAACGCACGGCGTCGGTTTCTACGTGCAATCCTTTCATTTAATCATCATTACTTTTATATATGTAATGTTTAGTATATTTGATATATTTTATTCTTATTTTTTTTTATAGTATAAGGGTGACAAACGAGCACACAGTCCACCTGATGGTAAGTGGTTGCTGCGGCCCATAGACATCTACATCTATCCTCAATTACAAGTCAAAATGTAGATGCGTTGTCACCCGTGAGAACTAAGATGGAATGCCTCATTTCCAGTATAAAGGGCCTCCGGCCACCTGCACTCACCAAGCGAAACGCAGAGGTAAACCTCTACTTCACGCTGGTTTTCTGTGAGGTCGTGGTACCACCCCGGTTCGAGCCGGCCCATCCGTGTGACAGCAAAAGCTGCCACGTGGCTCTACCACTGTTAAACTTAACTTGTTAACTTGTTATTTACCCGTAATCCTTTAAAAGCTAGCGCTATCTAACAATCTATTCAAATTATCATCACAATAAATAACAACGCTATGAACTTAATTGAAAATCTCTCTTACAAAGCAATAAGGGCCGTGGCCGAGCTCACTTGACTACTCTAGCGCCATCTATTATCTATCTACGGAAGCGGTTGCGATGTATATCGATATGAAAATTTGACGCGCTAAATACATCGTTCTTTATTTAATACATTTCCATAGATGTCGCTACATGGTACCGCTAAGTAAGATTGACGAAGTCATTGGGCTCTAGTATTATACATTGTTATGAAAAGTGCGTATAATTAAATCTACATTTAGTATTTTAGCCAACGACAGAGAACTAGGATTGAATGCCTTGCTACTAGTAAAAAGTCTCCGGTCCTTGGCACTGTTAGTACCAAAGTAGATTTTACCGCTGCCTGTATTTTGAGAGAGCGTGGCCCTTGCTCGGTCAGCTGACTCATTCGTGCTGTAGCAACACGCTTCACGCATGGCTCTACCGCGTACACACATACTCGTATTTTAAAGTAGACGTGTCACAGTCTCCGTCTCAGTAATTCCATGTTTTTTCATATAAAACTTATTTTATACATATTAAATAAAAAGATGTAAACGAATAAGTTACATAAAGTTTTAATATTTACGACGAACAAAGCTTGCAGTCTTATTACAACGGGAGGGACCTGGCTGATGAAGAAAAAGATAAAATCTTCCAGCAGTTGACTTTTCGTAAACGCAGTAGCTAATTGCGTAATAATAAAAGATTTTGTTCAGCATGTATTGTTGTTTGATTTTGATATTTACTCCAAAGTGATCGAACTAGGTGGTAGAACTTCTCTTCTGACCAGGAGTCTATCGGAGTAGCCTTTAGATAAATGCCATACTTTTTAAAAGTTGTCTAAACAAGCATTTATATAGAAACAGAAAATATAGTGTATTAACATTATAGTTTTTAAAGAAAAAATACTAACATGTGGTAAAATTAAAAAATTTGTACAATCGACTTCAGGTCAGACCTTAATCAAATAATATAATAACTTTCAAATAAAAAAACATCGAAATCGGTTCACTAAAAAAAAGTTATAAGGTACACATAAAAACAACATACAGTCGAATTGAGTACCTCCTCCTTTTTTTAGTTGTAAACTACTAAATTAACAAATTCAAGTTAGTATGTTGATGTAGTAATTTATTAATGGTAGTGTCAACTCCCAATTATGTCTACTGTTAATTAGAGATAGAGATTTCGAATAACTCACTCATGCATTTATGGAAAATAAGGATTGGCGCATGTATATCGCTATTGCATTAAACTAAGGTGTGCTATAATGCTATCAGTTGCAGTTACCATATATACTGAATTAAGCAGTACTATATGCAGTACCTATGCTTTTTAACATTAAGCAAGATATTTCAAATAAACTAGAAATAAATGGCGTATTTAGCAACTTTTTAGAATAATGATATGAAGTAATTTCACAAATGCATTTATATTGATTTAAAAAAATTATTTCACAAGTTTTAACGTCTTATAATGAAATAAAAGATTGCAAAAATTTTGACAATGCGTCGCCATTTTTCATTTTATTTTTTTTATTTTTTTTTCTATGTAATTATATATTAATATGTCATATATTATTACTTTCTGCATCCATATGCACTTCGGCCTCCGCTCTCCAACTCGTCTTTGCTGTGGTTTGTCCATAAAGCCAGCCCACCAAAAGTCAACTTTCAGTAGTCATAAGCCTCTCCATAGATTGCCCCATAAGGGAGATATTTGCTATAGTTGTAACGCTTGGCATACGGGTTGGCAACGACAATTATTTGTAGTTGTTCTTAGGAAGACTGCACCCATCTCCTAGTTTGTTTCCCTCTTTTGCCTCTTACGACACCCACGAGGCGATATTGGGTAGTGGATATTTTTACACCGCCACTACACGGTAATCACGGCCAGATGTCATCCTGGACACCTGCAACCAACTTCAAAGAAGGCTACACATGCGTTGTCACCTCTGACTAAGATGGAATGTCTTAACCTGTAATAATACTGGCTATCTATATCATTCAGGCTCAGAAGGGCTAGAACCCAGAGCCGTAAAGCCAGTTAAAAAATCTATATCATTCAGGACAAAACAGTATTGCACGCATTGTTATTTGGAAGCAAAAATAGGTGAGCGTGTGATCCTAACAGAGAAAGAATCCTATCGCCGAGAGTACTAGATATCATCTATACACCTAGCTTTTTTGATCGTCCTCTCTTTGCGGAAAGTCAAGGCTGCCATTCGAGGTTGTCATTGCTACAAAATCTTATAGGTACCATTTTTCATACTCAGTTTCTTAACTCTTTAAGTGAAACTCGATAAATACAACTTCACATCATGCATCCATCTTACAAAAGAGTATATTTTAACCGTTGAGGTATAATGTACTTACGTACGTAGTACATAATACTTACATGATTTTAACCTACATTGTGAAGTTATTTCATTTGTATGAGCTATACGTTTTAAACATTACAGAAATTAATATTTGTTTTGAGTTTTCATGACTTGTTACTTAACAAACTACACCTCGCAAGTTAAAATATTGGTTAATTACCAAATATTAATTAGCGCAGAAAACTTGAATGAATAAAACGTGTCTAATCTTGCATAATATTACGTCAAATTGGATTAAATTATGTTAGTACTACTTACCTATAGCTGTTTGGTATTAATAACATCGGATAATTTTCTAAAATCCTACTATGTTGATAATATTTTTGGGATTTGCTGATTAAAATCGTAGCGGCTTCTTTAGCTGCATCTATAATTCGATATCTATGTAGTGCCGCAGATATTTACGCATACCAAAAAGCACCGCACAACATTCGGATTTTTCGAGCATGCAAAATATTCCTACAATATTCTCCTTTTATCCATTTCTTCTTATATCCACTAATCTATATCATTCCGTAAATGTCATAAGAGGCGATAAAGGAAAACATAAACAGGAAATGGGCAGCAGAATATTTTTAATAACAACTCGAAATCCCACAAAAAAAGATAAAATATACAAATAAGTGTGTCAATCTTGCCATTATACCAGGCAAAATAAAGTGAATATATTTATTACGTATGTTTTTTCCAAACATAAAGCCTTAACCATTAAAATGAAAGCATTTTGATCACGTTCGTGGCTCTATAAGCTAAGGTCCCTTCGCGACCCCTGCGCGGGACGATGTTTAAGAAAAAATCCGCATTGTTCCTATGCAATTGGCTAAATTTTCCATCGCCGCTCATTTTGTGCAAGGTCCAGTGAATTTAGTAGAATTGCCGCAAGTGTGTGTAATTGTAGTTAGTTATTTCACCCACGTACATCCTTTTCATTCTATTACACGCGTTTCGTCCTGTGCAACCAGGTCGCTTGCCCAATTGCATATTTGGCGCCTTAGTACATGTCAGTTTAGTCTTTTAGCACGCAATTTGTGTTAAAAACTTTAAAAAAAATGTAAAAACTTTTAATTAAAGAGTTATTTTTAAATATTTTCACTAAAATATTGCACTATCCAGAATAATCCAATAATAATTACTATGGTCCTAGAATTTAAATATTGCAAAATAAATCTATTAATATTAATAAACTTTAATTCTTTGTCATTTCATATACATTACATAATGTAACAATAATAATTGCATTCTTTCCGAGGTGCTCTTCAATTTCACTCTTAAAATCAGAAATAAAAATCTTCGTAAATATTTTACATTATAAAAACCGTTTAAGCAATAACGCAAACCTGAAATTAACTTTAATTTAATATATAATATCAGTGATGAAAAATAATTTGACAAATATGAATCATAATCCATTGGTGTTGGCCATTATTAATTTGTCACACGTTGCCGGTTACACAAGAGAGCAGTTTCGTAATCTCCGTGATCTGAGGGTATAAAATCCGTCTCACCCGTCGTTCTACATTTTGACGTGCAAATCTAGACAACAACCACTTTCTCTCGGTTCTGAAGTCTACTTGCCACATAAATTATTATAGATTACAGACGACGACTCCCACGCATAAACTTGCGAATAAAAGTTTTTTTTTTTTAATTACACAGTGGCCAGTTAGAATATATTTTGAAAAAGATATGTTGTAATTCAAAAAAAAAGTGGTCGCTCTTTTAAGACTGTTACGAAACAAAATATGCTAGTAGTGAAAAATTTTACTAGATTCAACGAAATACATTGAAATGATTCTATCTATATTGTACTTCTGCAATGCTGTACGTCGTAACAGGATTACTGTATTTGAACCAGCCTCTTTGTTCGTAATAAATAAAATGTGATGATGATTGGATTTATCAGTACGATCTAAAAACAAAGTGCGAGTCAGTCAGAACCAATGCAAAATGCCGAATGATACTATCAAATGCCTGCCAGAAGTATTCACTGCTCTATGTAACAAGCGATCGAACAGGAGGCTCCGCGGACTACTGCTTGACAATGACCACCCATACTCGCACGCATACTCAGTGCTCGAAGCGAGGGACACCCTAGACCCACAGGTTAAGCTTGTGGGTCATCCTTCTAACAGTCCTGATCTATTCATTTCCGATAATAAGAAATCTGCTGAAAGAGATATAGTTATCTGGTGTTAGAGACAGACTGTACGAAACTTTCTGTATATGCTGATAGAAAATTATCTGAAAAGATTTAAAAAAAAACTACCATAGAACAGTACATTTATCGAACAGTGAAAAAGAAAAAGCAATCAAATTGATTCCCCGCGATTTCACTTTCATCGATTGTTTCCGTTCGAATAATGAATCATAGTCATCTTGAATCGACAGTTCCATTTTCAATTACTGTTTTACGTAACTCGCTTACTTCTCGCCTTTACTATTTCACTGACTATTAGTTATCGGAAATATAAATACGGAATAAAACATGTTCCAGCTACCTTCCAATAAAGTAGACCAGGATGTAAAAGTAGTCAGTAGTTGGTAAATGTCAGCATTAAATACCATTTCCTCAAATGCATTAACCGCAAGCTCGTTCTCTCACTTAAAAAACGATGTAAACATTTTTGTCCAACTAGAAATATTGTCATGTGTAAAAGGCATTCATTTACGTATTATATAACAATGCTTGGATCTTGGATTCGAAATTTAAATTTAGTTCGCGCGCGAAAGGCAACATAGTCTCGACAGAATACCGCGTAATACGTGTTGCAGTCAAGACGCACCGCGTTTTAGATTGCAATTTCACGTTCATCAATTACTTTCATTTTAGGCTGGCACGTGGTCACGTTCGGTTGTTCTCGAACATTCCAAGGTCAGCTTGGTAAGTTAATCCAACCGTTCACTCCGTTACTTGATTATATTACCTGTATTACATGAGTCACTTTAATGTCATTGTATATAAAGTTTCATTTTACTCCTCTAAGGCCACCAAGAAACCAATCTGAATAGTTATACGAATTAATCCGTAACCGCTCTTGTTGTCTGTGACCTGCAATTATAATAGCCCTTTTGTTTTAAAGCAACACCTTCCGAGTCTCATTTTTAGCTTTCTAAAGTTTTCGTGCACTGCATACTTTAACATTAAAGTAATTCTCATATTTTGAACCATCTGTTTTTTTCTCAATATATTCATTTTAAGTTTAAACGCAGTTGCAATAATTAAAACTCTTGTTCGCTTTGCCTTTTTGATTAATATACGTAATTAAGGGTATAAATCGTG
Organism: Parnassius glacialis; assembly: GCA_033319125.1. Taxonomy (NCBI): domain Eukaryota; kingdom Metazoa; phylum Arthropoda; class Insecta; order Lepidoptera; family Papilionidae; genus Parnassius; species Parnassius glacialis. The sequence continues at coordinate 15,742,728 of JAVANC010000002.1, read as the reverse complement.
AAAGTAATGTCAATTTCTTGTGATTTACATTCTCTGTCAGAACCGCGATCTCGAAGATGTGTTCGTCCGTTTTGGATACGCAAAACTGGTTTACAAGGACATCTTTGCGAAAAAGGCTGTCCAGTTATTTCCCTAGGGTAAAAGCATACGTTCACTTTACTATCCAATTGATTTATGCAATACAGGTGAAATTGTTTCCTTTTACGTTGATGGGATTTTATTGCAAGAACTTTAAAAAAATATTTTCCCACAAAATCACGGAAAGAAACGAAGAAAATATATTTTTATATTTTTTTACTTGTATCCATAATTCTTCTGTACAGATTAATTAAATTGTATGAACTGTGAAAAAATATATAAGAGACCAATTAAAGCTATTGTTGTTTTAATTAAACCTTATTAAAATCTTCCTGTATGACGAATCTTTTGTCCTTTTACAAACTCCATATAAATACACATAATTGCTTTAACACTACAATTTTTTATTTAATACGAATGATAGTGATGATTTGGTAATAATAATAATAACCGAGGTATTTTTCTTAAGGTTAAAAGAAGATTTGATATATTCATTTTATCAGCCTGTTTGCAATCCACTGCTAGAATGCATGCTAGGTTTTTGCAAGAATGCATCTGTCATACATTTTTTTGGAAAAACTTATCCATACTGAACGCGATATTCAATAGCAATGAAATTTTTAGACATACTTTTTTGTATAAAAAAAATTACATTATTTAATATTGATTGTATTTTAAGGAAATTATGTTCTTCCAACACTAACATAATTTCACACAAAACTAAATACCTAAAGACATTTATTTGTTTTATCCTTCCTATATATCCTATACTTGTACCTATTCAGATAAGGACTGTGTTTTTAATAACTTAAAATATCACTCAGGATATATTTTAATGTTTTCTTTGTTTGGTCTAGCATAGAGGCTGGTTAAAGTGGCTGGTGAAATAGTTTGTACGTTCGTTTTGTATTTATAAAAGTTTAAAAGTTTTACGCAACATCGATTCCGAACGCATCATTATAATATTACCTAACCGAATGAGCACGTCCATTTTAGCCGATGTTATCGGATCGATTGCGAATTACACCCGGACGTTGTAGTGGTTGCAATATTTCCTACATTATTGCAACAAGCAACTACGCACTGCTTATTTGAACCTTATTTAAACAATGCCATATGGCACTAAAATTAACAAGCCTTAACCAGCTACTAGTCTATAAATAATAATAATATGAACATATGCAAATATATATGAATTTAATAATGATTACGTTTAATATTACATAATATTATTACTTGACTATCAATCATTATTGAAATTTTTTTATCATTACTTTTAATGATAAGAAAAAAAACAAATTGTTCGAAGTCAAGAATATTATTTTAATTTTTATACAATGCCAGTATTTTTCTTTGATACGCTATATGATATACATTTTATGCAGAAGGTCTAATTACAAATATTTCCCAGGACCTCAAAGCAGCAATAACAAAACAATAATTGTATGTTAATTAGAAGCATTTTAACTGCCTAATTTACAAGGTCAAGGTTATCTTATCTTGGTAATCAACTTAAATCTAGACACTTTTTGTACATACATTTTTTTTTATGGAATAGGGGGCAAACGAGCATGCGGCTCACCTGATGGTAAGTGACTACCGCCGCCCATGAACAACCGCAACACCAGGGGAATTGCAGATGCGTTGCCGGCCTTTTAGAAAGGTGTAAGCTCTTTTCTTGAAGGTTCCTAAGTCGTATCGGTCCGGAAAATTCGCTGGTGGTAATTGATTCCACAAGGAAGTCGTGCGAGGGAGAAAACTTCTTCTAAATCGCACAGTGGTGGACCGCCAATCATCCAGATGGTATGGATGGTAACGCGAGTCCATTACAGCCTGTAAAAACCACTGCTAAACATAGACGTCCCCTATAAATTGCCTCAATCATCAATCAAATTTTTACCTTAGTTGCCGCGCTTTTCGGGCGTGTTGGCAGCCACATTTTTTCTGCCGACTTCAAAAAAGGAGACGGTACTCAATTCGACGCGTATGTTGTTTTTTTATGTGTGTTACCTCATAACTTTTTACTGGATGAACCGATTTCGATTATTCTTTTTTTATATGAAAGCTGATAGTTCTCGTGTGGTCCCATATGAATTTGATCAAGTTCAAACCAATAGTTTTTGAGTTATTTGAGTTATTCATAACAACTTATATTGAAGTCGGCTGTACAAAATTTTTAATTTTAAATTATTTAAGCTTTGAGTTGTTATTTTTCAGACGATATGGGATAGTGGATATTCTTATATCGCCAGTACACGGCTTGTTTGTATGTAAATACACAACTGTTTTTAATTAAGCGATGCCCCGCAAATAAAATTCCGTGTTATAGTGCGATCACCAATCGCCCTACCAAGAGTGGCGATAATGGAATAATCTCCCCATTGTGGCAGAGGCTCATATCGGATTGTAATGGGTTTATAAAGAAGAAAAACGAAAAAAGTGAAGCGGGCAAAATATTAACGGCATTATCGAATTACAGGATTTTAGTCACAAAAAGGCCTTTAATGCCCTCTAAAGTTCAAAAAATCTAAACTCGAATTTCAGAGCGTCAAACATACGTCAAAAGTGTTATACGTCTGGTATTCTGATCATCAATCCATATAACGGGAGAATCCCATATCCAGCAGAGCACTGTTACGAGTTGATCAAGAACAGATTAGCTCTTGAAATAAAACAGATAATTTCTTATGTTATTTGTTAACGAAAAATTTAGTTCGTCTGAAAAATAAACTAATAATATAAAATTAAAAATTAAAATTGAATTCCCAAATTTTAAATGTTTCAAGAATACACTACGTAGATGGTCTCCATTTCTTTCTAGGAATCCGCCTGGTTAGAGTACCCCTTCTTACCTATTCCTGCTGCCGAACAGCGGAGTTTACACTACCGTTTTCCAGTCTGATTGTTATATAGAGTCAGTATGATTACAAGCTGTGAGTCATTCCATTTTAGTAGTGTCAACACATCTAAAGCCTTCTTTGTTTGAAGTTGTTTGCAAATGTCCATGGACAGTAGACACTTACTTTGAATTTCGTTTGTCACTTTATTAAAAAAAAATACTGTTGATTATGACAGAACCGTTACAGAATATTTGTTTATTATATAAATCTGTGTAATCTGTATCTGCCATGCTTCGTCAAGGATGGAACTGGTTCTCCCAGTTACAAATGTTCTAGATACAATAATTTGCACTAATCTGATAGGTTTTTTTTAATATGGCATCAGATAAGTGGATCTGTTAAGTAGTTTACAGCCTATTATATAAATTACGTTAAAATATGAAAACAGTTTGTGTAACCCGTTATTATAACAGTTTACTCATGAAGACTTGATGTTACAATATGGAAACATTTTGTATCCATTATAATCGTTTACTACTACTAACAAACTAATCGTAACTATACGAGTATTGTCGCTAGATAATACACTAAAAAACAACTAGTTTAGGGAGCCGCGGTAACTCAGAAATTAAGCGCTCGCCGTATATTTTTAAAGAGTCACAAGCTCGGGGTTCGATCCCCGCCGGCATTAATAAAATTGTTAATTGCCGTTTAAAGTACTGATTTAGTATTTGCTCAGCGGTAAGAAAAACATCGTAAAGAAACCTGCGTGAAGAAGAAATAAAATATTTCAAGAACATGCTAAGTCCGCCAAATCCTTATTGCAGGACTATCACAACCCTCCCAAAAATCAGAGCAGCTGTGTGCCCAACAGTGGGTATCTACGTGTATTTTTTTTATAGGATCGGGTGACAAACGAGCACACAGTCCACCTGATGGTAAGTGGTTACTGTGACCCATAGACATCTACATCTATCCTCAATAAAGACTCAAGATGCAGATGCGTTGAGGACTAAAATGGAATGCCTCTTTGCCAGTAAAAAGGGTGTATATACCGAAGTTTCATTAACTCATATTTAAGAAAAATGTAATTCAATTTTATTATCCATATTAGAATATTAACCATAGACAAATAATTAAAAAAAATTTAATGAGAGCAACGAAGAACGTTAAAATCTTACATTTAGTCATAAACTTTATTATTGGCTCTATTAATGCGCCTGTGCATATTTGTAACACACGTAACACATAATACAACAACAGTGTTATAATTTTATTATTCAACTGCATTTAGACAGGGACATGAAATTGTCTCTACATCTACATTCGACTGCATTAAAAATAACCTTAAAGATACTTCTATGCCTTAAAGTATTAGCTCGTAAAAGGTTACTGCAAATAAATTATAATAAATACACATTAGTTAAGTTTATTAGCAAATATTTTAATAAAATTCGAATTTACGAGCTAAATAAGTTCATAGAAAGTAATACTAAATTAATCGATCAATATTGATTGGTGATCACAGCAATTGCATTTCCTTTAATTATTACAATGTATTGGGTTGCACGCGATCGGTTATTGCAGTGAAAATACAGATAATACTGTAAAAATATAAATAAGTTTAAATTATTTTTTTAATCTAGTTAATGTATCTAACTTATTATGATTATTTAGGTATTTATATATCACTAGTTGGATATAGTTTCAATATTTATCGAGTTATCTATCTAATATATATTTAATTAATTAATCAGAAGCTCAACAAAATTATTTTTTTTTACTCACAAATTCATTGACGTTTTATATTATGTTTAAAAAGATTGTCTCTTAAAAGTTAATTGTGACCTTGTACTTTTAAATTTTCCAACTTTTATACCTATTGAAAGTAAATTAATTTGTAAGTTTGAATAATAATCCAATAAAAGTTAAGCTTAGATTCATAAGAGCTAGTAGATCATTAATTGCGAAAGTTTTGTAATTTAATTTTCATATCAACAAGACACTGACCTCTTAACACGTCAGCTGGAATCAGCCGTTTAAATGTCTTCCTCTGGTCTCCATCCTTCTCCTCTTCGGCGGCGAAAGCCAACGCGAAAACGGCAAGAACAAACAGGTACTTCATCTTAGCGAACACCTTACGAGTGCCGATTTGGAAAAGAAGAAAAAAATCAGGAATATACGCGTTTACAAGTGACGGCTCCGCGTTGCGTTCGCGCGACACGACTGGGTTTCACATTCGATTTTCGCGGGGTTTTATTTAAACTCAACAGGCGGGGAGTGAATGGTTAAACAAAATGGCTGGTGTACACAGGCAGGCACTGGCTATTATTTTTATATTTTGTGATGTCTCAGGGTTGGCTTTGTTACGAAATACGAGGGGCGTTAAAAAAATGAGAATGCGGTACACACATTTTGGAATTTAAAAGAGGAAATACTGGCTGGTCACGCTGGAATATATGTCACATAAGTATGTACCTAAAAAATTAATAATCTTTAATATCATCGAATTTAAAAAAATTGAAGTAATTTTATTTGTGGTTAGTTGTAAATTGGCGTTTTGTACATTATTTGCGTGCTGAGGAAATAAAAAATAATTAACCAAACGCTGTTCCTACGCTCTGTTATCAGTGCTTAAAAAATTAGTACATTAATCAAGTCACCCACGATTTACGGGGCACATTAAGGGTAAATGCTACGCCATATCCTACAGTTACACATTAGTGCGCCATATTTTATTGTAAAATAAGATCCACCAAAGGTTGTACAACAAGATTCTGATCAGTTTTTGGCTCAAGTTATAACAATGAACGAAACATGGCTTCACCGTTAAGGTCCCAAAAAAATAGTCTTTTTCTGGTAAAATACTAAATCTCCAAATCGTAAGAAATTGAAGTAATTTAATAATTTAATGCGAGTGCTACCGCCAGTAACATCTTGAGCTTTCTGTCAAAAGGTAATTATTAAATATCTCGATCATGACGCTACTGTTACAGGCACTTTGTATGCAGAACAAAAAAAAATACGGTTGACCCTGCAGTCCATCCCTGGAACGTAACCACGTAAAACATTACATTTAATAATAGTAGGATGGAACACATTCACTATTAATTTTTATTGAACACACTGTTTTGTCTTTATTGTTGTGCATATGGTCATGAATAGGCACTTCGAGCTCGGTATTTTATTTAATTTATATTTATTATTCAACATAAGTTTTCACAAACTTCACGAAAGCATATTCTTGAAGTTATATTTTGCTTCTACGAGAATAAGTATTATAAATAAAAATTATTACCCCGAAATTTTATTTTATTACAGTGTTAGCATAATGAAATAGAAGTTTCTCTTTATTTATTTATGGGTTTACATTTATTTACTTTATTTATTTAACCGTCTCTTTCTATAATTTTTGGTAATCCTGATCTTTAAAAATACATTTTATGATCCCTTCATTATCAGGACGTTATTCATACAACTTACTAACTCGTTTGTTATTGGTGGTAGCCAGGATTTTCATTCACGGAAGCTATTAAAGTAGGTATTACCGTCTTACCTTTTCTACCGTTTCGAACAGTGCATCAATTATAATCTGTTAAGTCCAATGAAGCTGTAAAAACCTGACCATTATCACAAACAAACCGAAACCGAAAAGCAACAGTAGAGACTGTAAATCATTATGTTTTAGTCATCGAAGGTGTGGTAGAAATATTTCTGTTAGCTTCTTTAATCTAAACCGGTTTGCGATACCCGTAGCACAGAGTAAGGAGGTAAGGATCTCATGTGCCCTTCACCTACAATACTATAAAATGTACAACTTTATATAAAATTTAAATACAAGGCCCCTGGATTATTAAGATGGTATATTGACCGTTATGCTATGAACTTATTTGAGTAGTTTGTAATCCTGAATATTAAAAATTAGTGTGTATGAACCCAATCCCTACGCATTTGGTGTTACCAATTACTCATTAAACAAGTTACTCATTAAAATTTATATAAACGCTTTTTACTTTAAAAATTAAGGTAACGACAAAGATTAATTAAAAACAGGCTGGACCCTCGCACTGTGCCTATCCTTAAGTGTTCACACGTGAATTGCAAATGGAAGCACATCCATGTTCCGTGTAGGATTCGAAACTACAGGACTACAGCCAATCGTTGCCACTGGGCTACTAAGTCTGTAAAGAAGATTCGTTTCTGAGTTCTGCTTATAAAACATACATTAAACAAAGTAGTAAGAAATTCGAAATAATAGGTTACTCTTCCAACCGTATCACCGAAGTTTCATAAAAACAGCAATGACAAATGTATGCGGCCGTGTTACGACATCCGTCCACTTCCAGTCCGTATCACAACTCCGTTTATTAAATGGAAGTAACGTTGAAAAACCAGCACATCTGTGCTTGATTAACGATGAAAATGTAGATGCGTCGTTATTGGAAGTACTTAACCTTTGAAGGTGGCCTCGTTAACAGAAAAAGGGTCCCTCACCATATGAAATGCAACAGCATTAGCTGCTATTTCAAGCTGGTATTCTGTATGAGTACTTAGTAAGTTAAGCTGACCCACTAGTGCTGTAATCCAATCATACATTTTTCTACCATATTTTCTCTATTGCCCTTGTTAATTCTAAGTCCGGGAATGTTATGTCCCCACCGGCTACATTTAATATTTTTCACGTGGTAGAGCCATGCTGCAGCTATATTAGTAGTACAGTTGTAGCACGAATGGGACGGCTCGACCGGCGAAGGACCACGCTCTCACAGAATACCAGCGTCAAATAGCAGCTTAACACTGCTGTGTTTGGTATGGTGAGTGTAGAGAACCGGAGACCCTTTTACTGGAAAAGAGGCATTCCATCTTAGTCCTCACGTGTGACAACGCATCTGCATTTTGGTTCGCAAACGAGGATAAATGTAGATATCTATGGGCCACAGCAACCACTTACCATCAGGTGGACTGTATGCTCGTTTATCACACTATCCCATAAAAAAAATATTTAATAGTAAGGTTAATTATTGTAAGAACGATCAGATATACTCGTAAAATGTAGAGTTTGGGTACAAATAAAATTCAAACTCCAATTATTTCTTTTATTTTTAACACGTTCACTGTCCGGTTTTTAAACACAATAGTAAGACAATAGCAGTGACCTATATGTAGTGCACGGGACAGCGAAAGGGTTAAGTTTATAAATAGCTGAACATATTCCATTTCATACTATTATAATTTAAAAATGCTGAAAACGATCGATATATTTGTCATCTAATATATAATAATTAATATAATATGTATGTTCGTATTTTATGCGCTGCGATACCATTCATCAGATAGCGGTAAAACTTTGTCAACTTTTTACTTGTGATCAATGTGCGAGAGGCGTACCGAGAAATTTTATTTTAAAGACATATAATATCACTGAACATACAGCACACTGAAGATACAATTTCAATGAACGTATCATCATTATCATCATTACAGCTCTCCACAAGTCCACTACTGAACATAGGCCTCCCCCAAGGAATGCCACAAAACACAGTCCCGAGCCATCTGCATACATTGACTTCCTGCATGTGTTACCAGGTCGTCACTCCATCTAGTGTAGGGCACACTTCGTTCGCTGGGACGAGGCCGGCACTCGAGAACCTTTCTTCCCCATCGGTGGTCGGTTCTTCGAGCTATATGGCCGGCCCATCACCACTTCAGATTACTAATCCTTTAGGCTATGGCGATTACTCTGGTTCTACTGCGGATATCCTCGTTTTTAAGTCTATCATGCAGAGAAACGGCGAGCATAACCCTCTCCATAGCTCGCTGAGCGACTTTCAACTTCCTCATACGACCAACAGTGAAGGACCTTGATCCATAGGTCATCACTGGAAACACGCTCTGGTTTTGAGGTTTAGAAGTATGCCTCACGAGAAGATGTGTCATACTCTCCCGAACGCTGCCCAGCCGAGTTGAATCCGTCGATTGACCTCTCGGTCGAAGTTGGACTTACCTAGTCGGACTATTTCTCCCAGGTAAACATACTCGTCAAGAACTTCGAGCTTAGTGTTCCCAAAAACTACCGGCATAGGTGTGACATGAACATTAAACATGATTTTCGTTTTGTCCTTGTTCATCTTAAAATTTGAGGTCATTGAGTATAGTGCTTAAGTCCTCCTGCAATTCTGCCAAAAGGACTATATCGTCGGTAAATCGAAGGTGAGTGATGTACTCGCCATTGACGTTAATACCGAATCCTTTCCAGTTCGGTAGCTTGAAAACGTCTCCCAATGCAGCGGTGAAGAGTTTCGATGATATTACATCACCCTATCTTACACCTCTGATAGGTTTCGTACTCTGGTTCTGCACTCGAATAGCTATTGTAGCCCTACTGTACAAACACAATAACAACAAACACAAAAACATATATCGACAGTCCACTTGGCACCGCTGAAAGGAGTTCAGCACCGCGCAAATTTCGACTTTATCATAGTCCCCATACGCAAGACAAAGTGGCAGATTGTACTCTTCGGTCTTCTGTGTAATTTTTCGAATGGTATATATGTGGTCTATTGTGTTAAAGCCTTTTCGGAAACCGGCTTGTTCGGGAGGCTGAAAGTCGTCGAGTCTGCGTGCGAGACGATTCGTAATGACTCTCGAAAACAGCACGTAGACGCGGACTTCTATTTATTAGTATTATATAATAACTGCTGCTCTAAATTTTCTATATTGTTTTAAATTTCGAAGAGTTATATTGTTTAATTAGGAATAGGAATGATAATATAATCATTTAAATTAAATGCTCTATAACTTTAAAAATAAATTGTCTTTACGATACGCGCGCCACCTACTGTAAGTTAATTGTACGATACCTATAGCCTTCGTGCAAGTGTAAGCAAAAAGTTGACAACGTTTTACCGCAATCTGATGTTTCTTTTTATAGGATACGGTGACAAACGAGCACACAGACCACCTGATGGTAACCTTTTAACAGTGGTAAAGCCACGCGGCAGCTGCAGCAGCGGTTGCTGTGGCCCATAGACATCTACATTTATCCTCATTTACGAATCAAAATGCAGATGCGTTGTCACCCATGAGGACTAAGATGGAATGCCTCTTTTCCAGTAAAAAGGGTCTCCAGTTCTCTACACTCACCATACGAAACAGCAGTGTTACGCTGCCATTTCACGCTGGTATTCTGTGAGAGCGTGGTCCTTGCCCGGTCGAGCCGACCCATTCGTGCTACAACTATACTACTAATATAGCTGCAGCATGGCTCTACCACGTACAAAATGATATATGGTATGGCAGCGCATAAAATACGAACAAACAAATATTTATTTTTATAATTTAAAAACATTATTATTCGCCTCTAACTACAGGACGATATACGTAGTGGATATTTTTACACCGCCAATACACGGAATATTTGTCATATTCTCTCCCATCACAGGATATCGCAACAGGTCTCACACAGAATAGAGAACTATTACGTTTAGAGAAAGGCTAGTGCACTCGTTCAGTAAGTAGATGTTGGTAACACCTATCTACTTAAAGTTTTACCGTTCTTATATGCGCAATATTGACAGAATTTATGTACTCAATAGATGAGACCGCCTGAACTGATTAGTTTTATTAATTAACATTTTTATGTTAAATTGAATTTCAGTAAAACGAAGGTGAAAGAGTAAATTTTCTTATAATTAAAATGGAATGCTCAGAATTTAAAAAGACTAATGTGGTACATATGTTAAAAACTTAGTATTTTAAAATAAATATTATATTGTAGAGCTCTTACAGCCTTTTTACTACTTTAAAAACAATTATTACGTAAAGCTTTTAGTAGATTCATTATTTATTGTGTATTAATTATTTATTTAATGCTTAATTTAAATCTTTAGCCTAACCAGGCGGGTTGGCAACCGGAGGAAGATGCTGCCTATCCTGCATTTTGATTCGCAAACGAGGATAGATGTAGATGTGTATGGGATTCAGCAACCACTTACCATCTAGTGGACTGTTTGCTCGTTTGTCACCCTATTTCTATAAAAAAAAACTTTTGTTATGCTGAAATAGTATGCTTTACCGTCTAGGGCTTTATCACCGCTCATCACCAGGTGGCTTATAATAAGGCAGAAAAACGTTTTGAATTTACTCATCCTCATACTCATCACAGCCTGAATTTAAACTGGCTCTCCATATCATTTCTTTTAATCCTGTATACAGCAGAATATACAATGATATTTAGTGCAGAAATATCTAAAAGGACAGTAGCTAACACCAATCAGGAACTATGGAACAGGAACTAAATTAAATCTAGAACTTTTATCTATTTAGGTAAAAAAGGAGCCATATATCTTGAAACAAATTATACTATCGTTGCATATGATGACTGTATGAGTTAGTGAGTCAGTTTGAGTACACACTCACACATATACAAAACTTTAGATATTTAACGCGTTAAATAAGAGCGGGAATAATAATTAAATAATAAAAGGAATAAAATCAGTTCCAGTGGTGACCCAAGACAAGATTGATAAGGACGGGTTTACTCTTGTTGAGAAGAGACGTCGGTCGCGACCCGTCTGTAACCAGCGTGGGACCGCCAAGATAAACGCGAGTACAACTCTGCGTGCTGTGGAGCCAACTATACAACTCTACATCTCCCGTTTGGACAAAAGTACGTCGGGAGAAGACGTCCTGCGTTTCGTGGAAGAACGAAGCCGATGCCGCATTGAGGATCCGATCTCTTTACATTTGCAGCGTCTGGAGTCTAATAGGTCAACGAACTTCACATCCTACGTACTCCAGGTTCCTGCAAAACATAAAGAGACATTCCTCGCTCCCGATTTCTGGCCCTCTGGGGTAGTGTTTCGCCGATACAGGGACGCGCCAAAGAAAAAAAAAGTTCCCTAGATAGTGTTAAGTTATGTCTATATTTTATATATATTTTTAGGTTAAGGTATATATTGCTATGGGCCAATGTTCTTAATTTTTAAGTCCTTGATGCCTGAAATAAAGTTATTGTATTGTATTGTATTGTATTGTATTGTATTATTGTTTAATTAATGGTTTGAAGTGGATTTAGAAAGGTGAAAGTGGTGCAATTTTTTGTATTAAATATCTGTGAATGTTTCTAATTATTTGACTATAACAAAAGTACAACATTACGAGCCTATTACAAAGCAATAAAAAATAGGCAACAAAAATTTCATTTTACAAAAACGCTTGTTACAAAAAATATTAGGTTTGCATGACTAAACTGTAGAAATATCTAACGAAAACGATCAAAGATCTTATCGTGATCTGATTCATAACATAATATAATATACATAAAATTTGGAGCAAATATAATATTATTTCACACGCTTCTTGCAAAAGCGGGTTTCCGTGAATTTACGCTACCCATTAGATTTTTCGAATGTGATGTAACCTATTACCACATCCATATGTCCATGTGTATTAAGTATAAACGACCCGACGTTACGGTGACAAGTAGTGAAAGCAAAGAGCTTGAAGCCAATCGTCATACGTGATCGGGCAGTTTTGCTAAAGCGTTGTCCGTGATATAATTAAATATATTATTTAACGAAAATTATTTGCGTAAATGTATTATAATAAACATAATATACAGCAGCAGTATCTTATTCTCCAGCCATATATACGTGGTAGAGCCATGCTGCAGCTATATTAATAGTATAGTTTGACGGCTCCGTGGCTTAGCAATGAGTTGCTGCGCTGGGGGGCGCGGGTTCGAATCCCGCACGGAACAAGTATTTGTATGGCCTACAAATAATTGTTCCGGGTCTGGATGTTTGTCCTTGTGCAATTTGTGTTTGTAAACTGCCTCCACGATACAGGAGAAAATCCTAGTGTGGGGGTAACGTTTTTATTAAGAAAAAAAAAAGTTGTAGCACGAATGGGTCGGCTCGACCGGGGACCACGCTCTCACAGAATACCAGTGTAAAATAGCAGCTTAACACTGCAGTGTTTCATATGGTGAATGTAGAGAACCGGAGACCCTTTTCACTGGAAAAGAGGCATTCTATCTTAGTCCTCATGACTGATAACGCATCTGTTTTCTAATTCGCAAACGAAGATAGATGTAAATGTGTGGACCACGGCACCACTTACCATCAGGTGGACTGGGTACTCGGTTGTCATACTTATTATTTAAAAAAAGCCAACTGTGCCCGCAACTTCGTCCGCTTATAATTTTTGTTAGTACAATATTTATTTCATTTGTAGTTTTATACGCTGCCATACTATTCATCAGATTGCGCTAAAACTTTGTTAAGTTATTGCTTGCACTTGCGCGAAGATAATAGTCATATTACTATCAACTTACAGGAGGTGGCGCGCGCATCGTACCGAAAAACGTATTTGAAGGTTATATAATACATAATTCAACTTCAATGAATGTATTCATTCCTAATTAAACAATATAACTCTTCCAAATTTAAAACGATATTTCAACAATTATTTTTTTTGCGGCAGCAACGTGCCGGGTAACAGCTAGTTGATTACATTTTATAAAATACACACAATAATTTTATAGATATTTTTATACTTTTAAGGAGCAATTTCATCATAAAATCAATCAAGCGCATTCGTTGTCTTTGACGCCGAGAGTGTAGTATTCGTTAAATATTATATTTAAAAAAAATATATTACAATATTTTTCGAATAAATACAATATTATTTTTATAATTTATAAAAACATATGGTTTTTGTATTACAAACCTCAGTGATAAGAAAGAAACGACAAGTCATAGTAGCAGCTGTGTAGTGTCGGCGTAAATGCATCCATCATCCCTTTACGTCCAGAGGGTGTAGTAAGAAGCGAGTATGGGAAACCAAAACTCTAATGGTTTTCGATATAACCATATCAGTTAAGTCACATCCAGATAAAATATCCGGACCGATTACGAGCAAAGTCAAAGGCGCGAGAAGTCTTGTAGTGCTATCGTTAATCTGCCTATCAACCGTGACATTTATGGCAAATCTCAAAGGCACCTTGAATAAAACTACTTTTATGGATCTTATCGCGATGTCTATGCCTATAATCGGTTTGTCCTATTGCTACACATGCCCCAATAATGTGCTTAATAGTTTAATTTCTTTGACATTGAATTTGAAAAACCTCCTAATTTTAATAGATAAAGAAACTGGATACTACCGCCTGTTTGGAATCCTGTAATTAGTAAGTTTATTCAGCATAGACCAAAAGTATTAATTAAAAAGCTGAAGGTACTCTGCGTTAACTCTGGCGTAGGAACGTCAATCACCTCAGTTCCCTGTGACCATGGGTGCTAGAAAGCACCCGAAACGTCGGGAATTAAAATGTGTAGTGTTCGCGTAAATATAAAAAATCATTACTCAAATGCCCATGTTTTTTGCAGACTTTTACGAGCTGATAATGATAAAGAAGAAAAATAGATAATTCTTTGGACATTTTTGAGTTATAGAATTATGACAAAAGTATTCAGTCACTGACTTTTTTTATAGGAGAGGGGGCAAACGAGCATGCGGCTCACCTGATGGTAAGTGATTACCGCCGCCCATGAACAACTGCAACACCAGGGGAATTGCAGATGCGTTGCCGGCCTAAACACAAAACCTCAGAAAAAACTTCAGATCTGCTACATGTGCTACAAAGATGTGGAGGATATTTATTATAATTAGTGACCGACCGAAGATTCGGTTTCGGTTTCGGTTTCGGCAAAGTTTCGGCAAAAAATCTAGTTTCGGTAATAGTTTCGGTTTCGGCAAAAAACCTGCCGAACCTTCGGCGGCGCCGAAACTCAGTGTTCGTGGATTATCGTGCGTCGTTCGGATGAGTTCGTGATTCGTATTTTATTCATAATTATACAGAAACAGAAACAGAATCTTTTTTATTCAATATATATTGTAAATAATACTTATTGAAAGTCACTCTTTTGTTTAATTACCACTGGTTCGAAAAAAAGCCTCTGTCCTTGGAAGAACCAGCAAGAAACCCAGCGCGACTTTTTTTTAAATAACAGCTTACAATCAGAGGCGTATCCTGGACTAATATAAACGTGCGTGAAGTTGCATCAGCGAGGCCCCTTTTCTTTCGTTCCACGGGTCTACTGAATAGACCTATCCTACCTAACATACATTGACACGACATACGAGGGCGACACTGAAAGTTTTTAGAACTGGCCACTTGCAAACGATATTATAAAAAAATAAGTTCAAATTTTGAAAATGGATCTCTGCCAATATTATTGTGTATGTATTTTATTAATTTGTCATTTGTTTACGATTTGGCGGCAAATTGAAAATTGTCGGTGTCACATCAGCATGAATTTAACGCGAGAAAATTTTCGTACACTGATTTTTTATGAATTTCGATGTTATTTAAGTCAACAAGAAAGATATGATAGACTTCGGTTGGCCTTTCACGATGCAGTCCTATCTCGTGCCACTGTTTATAACTGGTTTAATGAGTTTAAACGTGGTCGCACTAATTTCACCGATGATCTGCCTGAGGGACGGCCATTGATTTAGTCTTGTATAACTCAATAGGGACGGGCTTCTACGGCGACGACTGAAGATAACATCAGTGTTGTGCGGCGTGTGATAGAGACTGACAAAAAAGTTACTTATCAGCAGATTCGGACAAGATAAGGCATCGATATGAGTCAAGTGCGCAAAATCCTCCATGAATATTTAGCAATCAGGAAGCTTTGTGCCCGGTGGATACCTTATAACTTGACAGAGGCCCAAAAACTCCGTCGTGTTGATTGGTGTCGTGAAATGGTTCAAACATTTAATGGAGGTGACTCAAATGCTGTGTTGAACATACTTACAGGTGACGAAAGCTGGATTTATTGTTATGATCCTGAAACTAAGATTCCTTCCGAGGAGTTGCCAACTAAAGTAAAGAGAAGTCGAAGCGTGGGGAAAAAAGATGGTGGCCTCGTTCTTCGGAAGGACAAGTCATTACGCAACAATAATTGTTTTAGCGGATTGAAAACCAGTTACTGCGGAGTGCTACACTAACAGTTGTTTGCTTTTTGTCTTGAAAAAAGTTCGGGAGAAATGACCTCGCAGTAGGATCCTCCTTCACTACCACAACGCCTCGTCGCACACTGCCAAGCAATCAATCGACTACTTGGCGACGTCATACGTGAAATTACTGGGTCACCTGCCCTATAGCACCGACCTTGCACTTTGCGATTTTTATTTATTTCCGAAAATAAAAGAAAAACTTCTTAAAAAAGATGTATATGGACACTATTTTGAAAATATATAATAAGAGTAATAACTTACTAGTTTGTTCAGTTTTTTATTTTTTAAGAACTTTTAGTGTTACCCTCGTACTTACTCATATCTATTAATATCTGACAAATCTCGTATTCCGTCAATGTAATAATCACGGTCTTTGAAGGTAGTTTCAAAGACCGTGATTGTTGCCCTAAACAAACGCACTTTCACTTTTTCAAGGGTTAAAGTGATCAAATTAATTAGTCAACTGTGGTAAAGTCTAGGGGCATCGCATTTTAGGGGATCTCGCGAGGCCCCTTTAAATGCGAGGCCGTGGGCGAGGGCCCACTACGCCCTCACGTAGCTACGCTACTCTTACAATCATGTATGTAACACAATTAACAACAAAAAATAAATTAGAAATAGCTTGGTTGTGATCACCATAGTGGGGTTATTATCATCCATAAATTCCTTGTTATAATAACCCTTTTTATACAAACTTAGTTTATTAAAGTTTTTGAACTTTGAGCAGGTTTTGTATATTTTCTGGGATTTTGTTAAGATGTGTGTAGTGTGTATGTATATTGAGTGTGAATGTGATATATGAAGTTAATGCTCTCATTGAATAATATTAACAATATTATGAACACATTGAGTTATATGTACGTAGTACATATAACTATATGTTCTCAATTAGCGAGCAACTTTTTATGGGTGTAAGTGTTGATTTTTTTACAAAATTGACTTTAAAAAGTATTTCTTAACGTTAAATTGTTGATTTTGACTTGAAAATAAATAAATATATTGCTGCATTTCTATTACAGTTACTGTTTTTGATTAACATGCATTACCTATCTGTATATGTATAAAAATATACTAGATTCCAAAATACAATCAAAAAAATGAACATGTCTAAATAAGATTGGGTTTCGGTTTCGGTTTCGGCCGAAACTGACACCCAGACCGAAGGTTCGTTTTCGGTTTCGGTTTCGGTTGAAAATCCTGTTTCGGTCGGACACTAATTATAATTAAAAATTAAAAATGTTGTACACCCGACTTCAATATAAATTATTAAGAACAGACCTTGATCAAATTTATATGGGACCACATGAAAAGCACCAACTTTCAAATAAAAAAGAATCATCGAAATCGGTTAACTTAGAAAAAAGTTATGAAGTAACACACATAAAAAAAACATACAGTCGAATTGAGTACCGTCTCCGTTTTGAAGATGGTAGAAAAGTGAACAGTGACCTTTCTAAATCTACGAGCAACTAAATTAAATATATCGATGGTAATGTTTATTATACAACTAGCTATTCGTGGAATTTATTACCCTACTTATTTTTCTAAACAAAACGTAGCTTAAGTTATTCCTTACAATATCAGCTATCTGGCAGTGAAAATCCCGTCAGTCGGTTCAGCCGTATCGGAGATTAGCCGGTACAAACAGACAGATAAAAATTTTAAAATTTGTTTTTTTTTTATATACCGTTATACTTTCATATGCATTTAGTAAAAAGCTGTTATTTTGACAATACAAACAGAAACTTTCTTTTAAATCCATTATGCATCACTATACATTCTATCCCATTCCATTACAGCCTATCAAAAGTCTACTACTAACCATAGGCTTTGTCCATGAATTCCCTCAGGATGTCTGCCGAAGTTGCCACGCTATGCAAGCGGGTTGGCAACAGCAGTATATTATTTTTCTTCAGCTGTTATCAGGAAGATGCTACTGCCCAATTCCCGTTTTAGTTTCTTCCTGGCGCCTTCTTACAACATCATATGAGGCAGTGGTATTTTTACACAGCCACTACACAGTTCCAGCCATCTTGAAAGCTCCTTAATTCGATTTTCTTTACAACTACTGCTTTTATTCATTTTAGCCCTTATGTTAATTTAGATGTGGCGGAGTCATGCTGCAGCTATATTATTAGTATAGTTGTAGCACAAATGGGTCGACTCGACCAGGGAAGGAACCACGCTCTTACAGAATACTAGCGTAAAATAGCAGCTTAACACTGCAGTGTTTCTTATGGTGAATGTAGAGAACCGGATACCCTTTTTACTGGAAAAGAGGCATTCCATCTTAGTGCTCACGGATGACAACGCATCTGCATTTTGATCCTTTATTAAGGATAGATGTAGATGTCTATGGGTCAAAGCAACCACTTACAATCAGGTGGGCTGTGTACTCGTTTGTAACCCTTTCCTATAAAAAAAAAATTGCCACAGAACGAGATCATTGAGGTCGTATGCTTGGTGGAGTAAGTAAAGTAACAGTCCCACGTCTGGGCTACAACTGGCACCACATACGTCCCACCACTGGACACTTTACTGCTTTCTTTGATCCTCTTATTATTCCTTATAAAGTAAATATCGACCGCGCTGCTGCTGACTTCACAATAAACAATATAGTAATTAATTTTTTTTTAATTTCTCAGACTCAGAGTATGAGCAATTCCTCCAAGCAATGTTTGCCATCTGTAGACCGACGTAACATTATAAACTTTAAAGGGCATTCGTACGGAATTAAGTTACAAGAAAGACAGAGTCATCGGTTCGTAGCATCTGGTTCAATGAGTACGCGTCCGACCTATAAAATTTTCACTCATGTGCATATTACGTCACGTACCACCAAAGACGAACATTTTAATTGATAGTTAGATGTTATTTCTTAGTACCAATTGATATAAATGTGACCGTGTTTTTTTTATTTAGAATGTTTTTTTTTATTAAACTAAAATGACCAACAAACAGATGCGATGTCACCTCTGTGGACTTAGATTGAACGTCCCATAGTCTCTAATTATATTAGGTCTCCATACCCTTAAGAACGGAACACAACTGTAAAGTCACTACTATTTGACGGCAAAATTAAGTGAAGGTATGGACCTACCCAGACGTACTCCTAGATAGAAAGAAGTTCTACCACCTATGTGTTTTTTTATATAATAAGTTGACAAACGAGCACACTGTCCACCTGATGGTAAGTGGATTCTGTCGCCCATAAACATCTACATTTATCCTCAATTAAGAATCAAAATGCAGATGCGTTGTCACCCCTGAGGACTAAGATGATCGTTTCTCTAATAGAACTAAATCTATATCTCATCTATATCTAATAGAAATTAAACAGTGGTAGAGCCACGCGGCAGCTTTTGCTGTCGCACGGATGGGCCGGCTCGAAGCGGGGTGGTATCACGACCTCACAGAAAACCAGCGTGAGGTAGAGGTTTACCTCTGCGTTACGCTTGGTGAGTGCAGGTGGCCGGAGGCCCTTTTTACTGGAAATGAGGCATTCCATCTTAGTCCTCACGGGTGACAACGCATCTGCATTTTGATTCGCAAACGAGGATAGATGTAGATGTCTATGGGCCGCAGCAACCACTTAGCATCAGGTGGACTGTGTGCTCGTTTGTCACCCTTATCCTATAAAAAAAAGAAAAAAAAAGAATGTTAATTCTGCTAATTCTGGAATGCTCGTAAGATAACAGCATTAAGCTGCTTTTTACGCCGATATTCTGTGAAATCGTAATGCTACCTCTATTGAGCTGATCATTGCTGCTACAACCTTAATATAACTGCAGCGTGGCCCTACCACGTAAAAATGGTGGATCTCCTGGCCAATTTTATATCATTTCATACGTCCAAAGCTATAGTCTCTAGGTTTATTGCATTTATGGTACTAACCATAAGTGTAACAAACCTAGAGACACTCGTAAGTCCAAATCTCAAACGTTATTTACTTTGTGCGATAAAATGTCATGTACGATACAGTAGACCTTAACCTAAGACCAGTGCCGAATTAAGACTACTTGATTCCCTTAACAATCGTCTATGGTATAATGGGGCATATTTATTTAATAATAAATATACATATACCATTATTTATTTACTTTATTAACTTTTATGCACAAAAAATTTAATCGCACATATTCATTATCGGCCTTTAAAAAAAATTACATATTGAATATATAGATATCCAAGAAAAGAACATGATCGTTAACTTCTTTTCTTAGATCTAATAATACTAATATGTACCAAGAGATAGCTAGAGTTAGTTTAGCCTTAGAAAATAAGAAACAGTGGAGTAGCTCTAAAAACTAAGACCAAAGCGTACCTACCATTTTTTATCTTGTATTGAAATGCGACTTGTGACCTTTTTAGAATAGTGTCAAAGTTCAATTTTCTTAGCATAACTGCCTCTCTAAACAATATTGATAAAGGGCTGAGCCTCGCTTGTAGCATCGTCATTCGTTTTCATAATTTTCAATTTCGAAAAAACTCTTTCCCAATATGCAGTTCATTAGCATAAGATATGTTTACGGTGTTGTTTATGGTGCCCCCAAAACGTGATGTCGTAAGCAATTGTTTAATTTGCTTATAGGTTAATCCGGTACTACCTAAGGGCTATACATTTTGATTGCCCGACTCGTTACTGAATTTCTACAGTAAAACTAAGACCTCAGTGAAATGTGTTCGACGATAGGTGTGACGTAACAGCGCATGCGGCCTACAATTTGAGCGGAGGCAACTGAGTACATTGTTATTCAAGAGCGTGTGCTTGGTGTTTGTCATGCACGCTGAACGCCCCACGCCACTGCATGCTCGGATAGA
The DNA here is from genome assembly GCA_033319125.1 of Parnassius glacialis. Classification (NCBI taxonomy): domain Eukaryota; kingdom Metazoa; phylum Arthropoda; class Insecta; order Lepidoptera; family Papilionidae; genus Parnassius; species Parnassius glacialis. The sequence continues at coordinate 15,721,960 of JAVANC010000002.1, read as the reverse complement.
CAGAGCAACGAGGATCTACCACAGATTCTACATTTACAGATACTTCTGTCCAAAGTCTTAGAACGTCTTGTCCAACAACAATTAAATTCCTTTTGTGCAAGAAATCACATCCTTAATTCTCTCGAATCCGGATTTAGGCCGGGTAGTACGACGACAGCATTATTAAAAATTACTGACGACTTTCGTTTCGGAATGGATAACCGCCAAGTCCTCCGCATTCATGATGTCCTTATCGGTGTACTGGATTCTCTTAACATATCTCCTCTCTTATTTGCAATTTTCATAAATTCAATTACCTCCCAAATATCTTCTCTGTACCACTTGTATGCTGATGATCTTCAGATATATCTATAAACCACCGTAGAGGATCTTCCATCATCGTAGATCACCGTAGGGGATCTTCCACCGTAGAGTCGATCGTATGGGATAACCGTTAATCCGATAAAACCCCAAGCGATAATTATTGCTAGTTCAAGAATAATCATAATATTTAATGGTGTTCAAATCCCTTATAAGGACGTTGTAAAAAACTTGGGAGTCTTGAAAGATTCTAGCCTTTCTTGGACTCCTCAAATAAATGCAGCGTGTCGTAAAATGTCCCTCCGAAGAATGAACTACTTTTTACGCATCTCCACCAAAAATATGCTTACCCAATCTTTACTGCTCCCTATCCTCGATTATGCTGACATAAGTTATCTAGATACCGAAGAACAATTTATCAAACTTGAGCGACTTCAAAATCTATGTGTACGGTTCATTTTTGGACTTCGTAAACATGACCATGTCTCAGAATACCGCACTAAGCTGAAGTGGCTTCCAATCCGTCTTTGTCGGAATACTCATATACTTTCTGCTCTCTACTGCGTCTTATTTAATATTTTGAAACTCCTTACCACTAACTATAAAACGTACTCAAGCAATATACTCCTTTAAAAAACAAGTTACCAACATTATCGTTGCCTCTAAATTCTACCCTCCTTTCATCTCTCCCTGTCGCTTTATGGTCACTAGTCTGTCAATTAAGTAAATTTCGTTATGTTTAATCATTTATATTTTAAATTATAATATTATTTATAGTGCACTCTAGCCAACTTTTTCAGCTTTTCACTTCTCTTTTTATTTCCTTTTAGGTTGTCTGGAAGAAGGTTTGTTTCACTTTGTTATTTTTTTAGTGAACAATAAAGTTTATTGTCCACTTACATTTTACATCTCCTACATTTGCTCTAACATTTGCAGTCATACTTTTCGTCCTTTCTACTCTCTCTCTCTCTCTCTCTCTCTTCTATGTATCTATCTTATTTATTCTCAGTTGTCATTTTCTTGTTTTTATAATTCTTTCTGTTTTTAATAATGTACTCCACCCTCATATTCATTAGTTATGCGCAACAGTTCTTTACGTAAAAGTTTGTCAGGAAGAAATCGCTTTCAGAACGATATCGATAAGACCTCCTATTTACCTTGTTCTTTTGTTTTAACATGTGTCGGTATACAATAAAGAAAATATTCATTGATGGAAAATATTTGAATGTACCACTAATAAATTGTGTTTTAAATATTGAAATATTATGTAGTACATAAGTAAATGAAGTGAAGTGAACTGATTTTAAGTGATTACCAAGAGATACAGCTCGAAGAATGACGAATGAATGCAGGAATGAAAGATTCTGGAGTGCCAGTCTCGTACCAGTAAGCGTAGTGTACGGCGGCACCTTACTAGAGACTTTGAACCGTGCTTTATGGGCATTCCTTGGGTAGTTCAGCAGTTCAGCAGTGGACTTTTGATGGGCTGTAATGATGATGATGATGAGGTGCACATTATACTTCAATGGTTTTCACAAATCGTCGTTCGGCATTCAGTACCGCGAATGTGTAATTGAGTCACTTTACAGGAGAGACAAAAAACTGATTTATTTATAATGTACGCTTTACTATTTGTTGGAAAGAGTTTTTTAAGTATTTCTAAATCTATTTTTGAAAGGTTTTTGGTCATATTTTAAATACAAAATCGCGTATTTGATTGAATACTATCGAAACAACAAAAAATAAAAATTTGCAATATTTTCACATTCGCGGTACTGAATGCCGAACGACGAAATGTTTATTTCAACTACAATTTGAAACAAACATTTGTGAAATGTTTGTTTCAAATTTCATTATCTTAATAATTTATTTGCAATTATAAAGTTTAGTTATGAAATTAAAAAGTACAGTCATTTCAATGAAAGTGCATAATTGATACCTCTGATTTACAAATCCTGGAACCAACAAAGTATAAAAGCGTTATTCATAGCCTCATCGGACATGAAGTTTGTTGAAATTGTATATATTATTAAAAAAATAAATTATAAAAAAGCCATATTTACGTGGCTGAGCCAGGCTGCAGTTGTATTATTTACCTGGATCGGGGTAGGAACACGCTCTCACAGAATACCAGCGTCAAATAGAAGCTTAATGCTTAAACGCCTTTTTACTGGAAACGAGGCATTCGATCTTAGACCTCAGAGGTGACAAATCATCTGCATTTTTAAACGTATGTGTCTATGGGCCACAGCATCCACTTTCCATCAGGTGTACTATCTGCTCGTTAGTCACCCTTATTGTATAAAAATATTTAATAAATTGGTAACTTACATTTTTTTAATATATACGGCAGATTCGGGAAGGGATGCCTAAGGCGAAAGTTTGTCGACCAAATTGGTGAAATATTGAAAATGGGGCAAATTAAGAGAGTCCTTAACCGTATATATTATAATTATATATATTATAGTATATATGATATAGTACATCTATATCTATGAAGGCGAGAGAGGTGTGTCAGGATCGTGCCCAAATGGAAGTCCGTAATCTCTGTCTACCCCTCTGAGTGACAGGCGTGAGTGTGTATGTTATGTATGGTTCTTACATTTACGGGAAAATTTCATATGTTTTTAATCAATTTAAAGTTATAAATGAATTTAAGGTCCACCCATTGGTAAGTAGCCACTACAGTCCATGGACAAATGCAACCAACTTCAAACAAAGAAGGAATTATCACCTCTGAGAACTAAAAGGGAATACTTCACTGTCTCTATTTGTACTGATCCTTTATAACCTTCAGACATCGATATATATATGTACTACGCACTAGATTTCGCATTCTGAACATTGACTATGTTCAACTGAACTGTACTGCAATCTATACACTAAACTAAATATCGCGTAAATTGAAGATTTGTGCATTCCATAAGATAATTATTATTACATTTTATTTAGAAATATGTTCGTTTAGATAAAAATAAGAGTAATTCAGATTAAATTATTTTATTTATTTTATATTAAGCTAGCTGTTTATTTATTATTTTATTTATTTATATAGATTAAAGTCTTCGTGGATTCGCGACTCTACTATCTCCCGCTTCTTCTTCTTCTTAATAACTGGCTTTACGGCTCTGGGATCTAGCCCTTCTGAGCCTGAAGTTACAATAAATTATAATGATTATCCTTCACATTATACTGCTTCACAAAATGTTGATGCGTCATATTGTGCAGCCCTTGGGAGATTTTGACGGCAACTTGAGCCAGCAGACAGCTGACGGTTGGCGATGGTATATCAAGGCGCCTAAGCTGACAGACACCTTATTTTGAGAATCACATCACCATCAGAGCACTTGTTTCACAGTTTCCACTAATAGTTTACATGCGCAGACACTTAATACACAAAATCGCACCACTTTTACATATTATCAAAGTCCACTTCAAACCATTACTTAAACAATAATAGAGCAGCAAACCGCCGCCGGTCAAGTTCCCGCCAAAACTCCACTATTACTATCTCCCGCGCATGCGCGAAGACATAGAGTAACGCACGATGTTTGTTTGGAATAGCTTCTCTGTACGTAGTCCATATAACTCAATGAGTGCAGACCAGATCACAGCAGTAGAGGCACTATTGCTTGTTCACAGAAATAAGAAATGTTGTGGTACCAAGTGATATACAGAAAACGAGCTTTATCACCTTGAAGATTTTTAATATTTAATAAAACTATGTTTTACGATATTTTGCTTTTTATTTTCCCACGGTTCGAATGCTTTGGATTTTGTGTTTTGTTTTTTTTTGCGGCCATGGTCAGTTAGGAGTTAAAACACGATGCGGTGTCTAAGTTAGATGACGAAAAGTTTCTATTGAAAGCTCTTGCAACATTGAGCGTTGTCATAGATAAGTAATGAGTTAGAGCAATTGGCAAGTGTCAAATGATAGCGATCTTGACCACCGTTTGCAATTCTTGACAGTATAACTCTGCAGAGCATGACGGCTCCTTTGTGTATTAGCTTGCAATGAGGCAGCACTGAGGCCGCGGGTTCGAATCGCGCACGGAACAAATATTTGTATAGGTAGTATAGACATCCAGGCCCAGAACATTTTTTCATGTGGAATTCCTCCACGATACAGGAGAAACTCCTAGATTGGGGAATATCGTTTTATGAAAAAAGAAAACCTAAAAATTTTAAAAAGAAACATCAGGAATTGTTAAGACAAATCATGCCGGCAAGAGACGTTGTGCTTTATTGCCGGCCATATGAGAAAACTTAAGTTTGATTTTTTTGCGCCCAGAAGCAATTGGAAAGGGCTATCCCGTTACGCGAGGAGGTGGTAAATGCTTTATGCATACCACGACAGCCGGTCTGTCGTGATTATGTGGGACTTACTGTGATTATCCTAATCGAGACCCTAAGTGATACCCATTAAAACCACCTGTTGGATAGCAGTTGGCTGATTAAGCCTCTTTACCGGATCGGAAGCGACCCTCTTTCGGGAGAAGAGGGCGCAGAACACTTAAGTTTGCTCAGCGAGCTATCCAGAGGGCTATGTTCGACGTTTCTCTGCGTAATAGAATCCGTAACGATAAGATCCGCAGCAGAACCAGAGTAACCAATGTAGTCCTACGGATCAGTTGGCTAAGGTGAATTGAGGCCATATAGATCCACGAACTTACAAACGACGGGGAAGATAGTTTCCAAAGTGTTAACGTCATACGGTAAGAGGTTCCCGATGTCAACTTTTTCAATCTATTAAAGTCCATATTAGAATTATCTATTACTGCGCTGACTATTATTCCACCTGATGGTAAGTTGTGATGTAGCTAAAGATTGTGAAATGCACTCATATTGCTTAACAAAAGCCTAATCACTCTCATATCTCTAGCCTTACAGATACTGTAATCGGATGAAAAGGCAGATGCTGGCAAATTATTCCACTCCTTTGTTATTCGCATTAGTGATATATCGGCAACAAAAGATTAGCCGAACAACTGGCTGTCCGATTGTGAAAGAGAGTTGGAGGAATTATGTAATGTAATTCCTGTGCACTTTCTCCAAAATGTATTTTGTGGAACAATGAAAGGCTGGCTACTTTGTGCCTGAATTTTTATAAAATGGTAATGAACGCAAATAAAACGGTAACCTTTAATGCTCGGTGGTGAGGAAAAACACCGTGAGGAAATCTGCATGTCTGAGAAATAAAAAATAATAATTCGAAAACATGTGAAGTTCGCCAACACGCATTGAGGGCAGTGCAACGGATACTTCCTTGCCCCAAAACCCTCTCAAAAGTTAGCGAGAGAAGGCCTGCGCCCATCTGTGAGAAGTATATAGGCTGTGACTTTACTTTAATAAACGCAAATAAAACGGTATTTACCTTTGGAATAACCCTATCTATTCCTAGACATCTAATTCTTGTAACGTGATATATAATTGTTTTCAATTCAATAGTATGCAGAAACATGTTTGTATTTGTAATTGTGATTAAACTTTAAATGAGACATTTGTTCCTGTATCGATTACAAATGAGAAAATGCATTTGTTTTGTGCTAGTAAACACAATCTCTGTAATTTATAATATAATATATGCGTTTGTGTGTCTGTATACATATAGTAAGAATAGCTGTAACTATAAGGCAAATAGTTAAAAATTAGTTAAAAAGCACAGAATAAATAAGAATAATGTTAGGGTTGTACGAGTTTAGATTAATAAGCCGGTTATATAAAAAAATATTTTATACTTGTATAAAATGTCTGAATAAATGGCTTATATTAAAAAAAAATTATTATTATTTTTACCTGATACTAAAATTTACAAACCATAATCGGATTAATTTGGCGCGGTCGATGAAGAGTCGTTGTAACACTTCTATCCTGGTGTGTCAAGACATGATTTTACTCTCGTAAATAATATATCTCATAGAAGCTTTATGGGAGAATGAAATTAACATATTTAAAAAAAAAACTTATTTGACCAGACGCTCATTAATTTCACCGAAGTTAAGTGTGGTTGGTCATTTAAATTGGTGCAGATTAAGATAAGACAGACAGACAGAGATGGACAGCAGTATTTTTAAAATAAAAAATAATAAATCTCTATGCATGCCAACCCACCTGCCAAGCATGCCAACCCACCTGCCAAGCATGCCAACCCACCTGCCAAGCATTTCAACCCACCTGCCAAGCATAGTATGGCAAGTATGCCTCATAAAGCAGTCTATGGGACAGGTCTATGTTCAGCAGTTGACTTTTGATAGAATGTAATCAACGAAATTTTTTTATGAATATTAACTATTAAATCATGATGAAATCTCTTTAGAAATTATTATAACATTTTGTACTTTTATATTCCTTTGTCATTTGCTGATATCGATTATGCGGCAAATTCTTCCGGTGACTGGAATTGTCCTCTGTGAAGGTTTTATATTCTAAATGCCAGAAAGTAAAGTGTTACGAATTGTCAATATGATTGTATCAATAATGTAAAGTTTACATTTAATCTTCTATTTATAATGTAAAGTTCTCTTCCTTTTCAATTTTAAATTTAGAATAAGTATTATATCATTGGTTGGCCTTTGAAAAATTAGAAGAGTGCCTGTGGATATATACCTACACGGCGAGCTCTTAACACAGTGTACAGTGGTAGAGCCACGCGGCAGCTTTTGCTGTCGCACGGATGGGGCGGCTCGAACCGTGGTGGTACCACGACCTCACAGAATACCAGCGTGAAGTAGAGGTTTACCTTTGCGTTTCGCTTGGTGAGTGCAGGTGGCCGGAGGCCCCTTTTTACTGGAAATGAGGCATTCCATCTTAGACCTCACGGGTAAAAACGCATCTGCATTTTGATTCGCAAACGAGGATAAATGTAGATGTCTATGGGCCGCAGCAACCACTTGCCATCAGGTGGACTGTGTGCTCGTTTGTCACCCTTATCCTATAAAAAAAACCACTTTCAACTAATTTAAAAACAATGAAAGCCACAAATGTTTTCTTATACCTAAGGAATAAGTATCACTCCAGACTAACTCCTAGAAGCTCCTACACGTGTAAAATAAGAATAGCTATATAAAAAAAAACATAAATAGATCAGTTTTCAGCTTTTTTTTTTGTTTTTTTTTACTATTATAAGCCAGCGCTTAACTATTATCCAACCTACCACCCAGATGGTAAGCGGTGATTCAGCCGAAGATGGTTAAGTGCACTACTTAACAAAAGCCTATTCACTCTTGTGTTAAATTTATGGTATAGTTTTTTATATATAACTTACTTACGTAATGGGATGGAAAGACAGATGCCAGCAAATTATTCCATTCCTTTGCTGTACACATGAAGAACGATGAAGCAAATGGTTTGGATTTGAATGCTTGGTAAATCGACCACGAAAGGGACTAAATATATCATGTAGGAAACCGAAAGATTGAATACTTTATGCCTGTGTTCGAGACTGGTGAACCTGAAATTGTATTGATTGTTCTGGTCCGAATTCTTCTCCAAATATCACATATTGACTAGTTTGTAGCATTAACATTTAAAATAAATATAGATGAAGACTTCAAGAAAAAAAATCTGCCTTTTCAAATGTAATCTTAATCAAGACAACTTTAGTTACATCAACCTACAATTAGAAAACTGGTTTGTGAAACGGCAGACTATAATATCCGTTAATATGTTACTTAAGTATGTTTTTATATAATTTATATAGGAACACTAATCAAGTAAAGTTTCTGAAAACATTGTACCCGAGACAGATCATCAAAAAATGGTCATTTTGTGTTCTGCTGTGGTAACTCTGGAACTAAGCACTCGCTACCCGTTTCTAATAAAAAAGTTCATGACAGATCTACAGCCGGTCGGACAAAACAGTGATCCATCTGTAAGGGTTCCACTTTTTCCTGTTTATGTACAGAACCCTAAAAAGACTTTCATATGATCTACATAATGGTGCCTATACTTAGGATATTCTGTTATATTTTATCCTTTTTCCCTAGATATTGACTAAAGCTTCTTAAAAATCTTAGTATAAATCTTAGTACCTTACTTTACTTATTGGTAATCTTACTTTTAGAAGGTAACACATTCACTGTCCGAGTTTGAGACACAATAGTAAAACAATAGCAATGACCTATATGTAGTGCACGGGAAAGCGAAAGGGTTAAAATAAATTATATTAAACAGAAAGCTCAAATGTAAAAATTACAACATTTACATGTATAAACTAAACATTTCTCACGTGGTAGAGCCACGTTGCAGTTACATTATGCAGCACAAATTGGGAAGGATCACGCTCTCACATAATACTAGTGCAAAACAGCAACTTCGTCGTCTACTGTGTTTCCTATGGTAATTATAGAGAACCGGGGGCCCTCTTTGCTGATAACGAGGTATTCTACCTTAACCCTCAGGAGTGACAATGCACCTACAATTAGAATATTAATCGAGGATAGATAAGTAGGTGTCTATGGACCACAGCATCCACTTCCCACCAGGTGGACTATGTGTCCGTTTGTCACACTTATTCTATAAAAAAATCATTCAAAAGATCTCCGAACCCTAGTTAATAAATAAATTAAGCCCTGGTCGTCATAGAGCTCTAGCTAGTGAGCTTCCTACCTACTAAAATAATAAATTTTATCGTACTTATGCAACCCGAGTTTGTTCCCCGCCGACACCAGTAAAATTGTATGAAGTAAATACTCCATAACTCAGAAACGAGAGAAGAGCTGTAGCCTGTACCCAACTATGGGATGTATAAAATAAACTTGACAACTATACTTTTTTATCATGTTAGATACCTAATTAATTTTTATTTCATTATAACATTGCAAAATTTTTGGAATTTTAAAATGAGCTCTAAACACCACGCCCGCGAGGCACAATTTGCGAAAACAGCTTTTCTTATCAAACTTTTTTATATTCTACCACCGATTAAGGCGCTTCAAATATGCACACCAACAAAAAATTACCCTGAAGACAACCAAATCAATAACGGTGATGGCCATTACCTACTTTAATCTATTAAATCATTGATTTAATAACACTCATTATACTTACACACTTTTTGTATAAGGTCAATGACTGCGATTCTTAGCGTCTTAAATCACATAAGAAGTCAATTTCATATGCATGTTCGCTACTCATATATGTATAAAACAATTTATTTGAATAACAGAATTAGTTACTTTTGTATTTGGATTGTACTGTTTCTTTCTTCATTATGTGTGTACCACTGCAATTAGAGAAGACGACAGTAGGGATTTCTCCGAACTTATCGCACCCGTGGTTATTCAACCAGAGTGAAACGATAGAAGTAAATATATGTATACAATTACAGTTACAATACAGTTTTATACGTGGTAGAGCCATGCTGCAGCTATATTAGCAGTATAGTTGTAGCACGAATGGCTCGACTCGGCCGGGAGGGACCACGCTCTCACAGAACACCAGCGTAAAATGGCAGCTTGACACTGCTGTGAGTGAGTGAGTGTAGAGAACCGGAGACCCATTTTACTGGAAAAGAGGCACTCCATCTCAGTACTCACGGGTGACGACGCATCTGCATTTTGATTCTTTATTGAGGATAAATGTAGATGTCTATGGGTCACAGCAACCACTTACCATCAGGTGTACTGTGTGCTTGTTTGTCACCCTATCCTATAAAAAATATAATAAAAAAATACAAATATATTAGTGTAAACATAACAGTTACTTCTATATTACAGGATTCACTCTGTATTTGTTTGACCATATCGCCATTAATTAATTCATTCATTTATTACGGCCTATCAAATTCTACGCTAAACGTAGGCCTCCAACAAAGATTGCCTCATAGCGGGGATATTTTCTATAGATGCCACATTTCGCAGGCGGATTAGCAACCATGGCATTTTTATTATTAAAATGTTTAACAGGATTATGCTGCTGCACATCTTTCTTTATAGAATAATGGTGGTAAACTAGCTTACAGTCCACCTGGTGATAAATGAATGCTGTAGCCCATAGACATCTACATCTATCCTCAATTAAGTATCAAAATGCAGATGCGTTGCCACCCCACAGGACTAAGATAGATTGCCTCATTTTCATTTAAAAGGAACTACGGTTCTCTACATTCGCCATACGAAATACAACAGCATCAAGCTGCTATTGTACGTTAGTATTTCGTCAGAGTGTGGTTCTTCCTCAGTTGGGCCGACGCATATGTGCTACAACCATAATATAGCTGCAGCATGGCTCTACCACGTATAAAATCTCCTGTTTCAAATTCGCTCTGTCACCTCTTACGATATCTACGGGACTATATGCTGTAGTGAATTCACTTACGCCATATAGGTACCTACAATCAAAATTGTTTATGTTACCTAAAGTCAAGTTCTATCGATCTAGCATACAACATATTTTAAAACTAATTTTTATTTACCTATAATTCGGTCAACAAAAAGATAACCAGGTCAATTTTTTCCGCGGATGAATAGTGTCGAGCGTGACCTGGCGATACAATGGAATAAATCGAGTGACCAAACGAATGGGATCCGTCACGGTATGATTATCAAAGGGGACGTGATGCGGCATCATGAACGACAGTTTTTCGATTTCCAAAAAAGTAGAATAACACTAATCTATACCGATCAGTTTTACTGAGTCATGATATATAACTATAAGTACAATATTTATTTCAATAAAAAACGTGGTTTCTACGTGGTAGAGCCATGCTGCAGCTATATTAGTAGCATAGTTGTAGCACGAATGGGTTGGCTCGACCGGCGAAGAATGCGTGAATTTCACAGAATACCAGCGTCAAATAGCAGCTTAATACTGCTGTGTTTCGTACGGTGAGTGTAAAGAACTTACTTTTTACTGGAAACGAGGCATTCCATCTTAGTACTCACGGGTGGCAACGCATCGGCATTTTCATTCGCAAACGAGGACAAATGTAGATGTCTATGGGCCACAGCAACCACTTACCATCAGGTGGAATGTGTGCTCGTTTGTCACCCTATACTATAAAAAAAAGTGCAATTTAAACGCGGTAGATGTGAACCCTTCAGAAAATGAGATCGAGATAATAGGAAACACTGTAAACTTTATTATAGCTCATTCTCTCGCGGGCTGAATCCTATAGATGTATATTTTTGTCGCTTTTTAGTGTGGTTTTTTTCGTTTCATCGAATTTCAAATCACAACGATTCTAAAGAAGTCTTCGTTATATTACAATATTGTTCAGTACTACAAATAATGGAAATAGAAACAGAAACATTTTTTATTCAATATAAATTATACTTATTGAAATTCTGTGTAAACTGCACGTTTTTTTTATAGAAATAGGGTGACAAACGAGCACACAGTCCACCTGATGGTAAATGGTTGCTGAGGCCCATAGACATCTGCATCTATCCTCGTTTCCGAATCCAAATGCAGATGCGTTGTCAACCTTGAGGACTAAGATGGAATGCCTCTTTTCCAGTAAAAAGGGTCTCCGGTTCTCTACACTCACCATACGAAACACAGCAGCATTAAGGTGCCATTTTAATCTGGTATTCTGAGAGAGCGTGGTCCTTCCCCGATCGAACCAACCCATTCGTGCTACAACTATACTATAAAAAAATTAAAGTTTAAATTATAGTTTTAACAAATAAAAGCCAGTGCTAAACAAATATCCCTTGGTGAGTGGTGATGTAGCCTCAAATGGTAAAGTGCACTGGCTCTAAAGTTCCCGAAAAAACGTCTATATTTCTCAAATTCTGGAAATCTCGATGGACGAGGGATTAGCAATCGCACTGATGACAGACGGTGCGTGTTCTTTATTCTGTTCCCAATAGACTGCTATTCTTTAACGAACTTGGAGTGGTACTTAAAAGACACAGAGATTTTTTTTTTGGTTGTTGGTAAATTTAGTAACGCTCATTTTCGGCCTGAAATTTAATCTCAAACAGAATTATATTAATAGTATATTTTTACCCGAGGCTACGCTCGCGTGAGTTTTAATTTAGGAACATCATTGTATATATGTTGTTTTTTTTTGGAGTTTATGGCCTGGTATCTAGACCTTTAGGCCAAGTCTTGACTATTTTTATTCGGTTTATTATAATTTCCCCAAGCCTTGTCTATATGTATTATTATCCTTCATAGTTCACTGTTTCACAATATGTTGATGCGTCACATTGTGCAGCCCTTGGGAGATTTTGACGGCAACTTGAGCCAGCAGGCAGCTGGCAGTTGGCGATGGTATCTAAAGGCGCCTATGCAAACGGCTTATCTTGAGAATCCATCACCATCAGAGCACTTGTTTCACCGTTTCCACTAATAGTTCACATGCGTAGACAGTTAATACATAAAATCGAACCACTTTTACATATCAAAATCCACTTCAAACTATTATTTAAACTATAATACAGGAGCAGCAAACCGCCGCCGATCAAGTTCCCGCCAAAACTCCCGTATATATGTTGTATTTATTACTTTCAACAAAGTGACATCTGAGGAGTGAAATGGAGAAGGCTTCTAAAATAAGCTTGCCGATTCCAGCACGGCTTTAGACCTGAAACTAGTTTTTTTTCTTTTACAAAATTAAAGTATTCAGTTTTTAGTCTATAGTGTTACGAGTACGTTATTTTTAAAAACCATTCTTCATTTGGTACATAACTCAAGGATTAAGCTTTACTTTACTTTATACTATACCTACTCCACTTTCATAGTATGCGACCAACTGAGCGCGAAAGCTTCGTGGCGCAGTGACTTAGAAATGATTTGCGACGCTGAGGGTTTTGGGTTCGAATCCCGCAAGAAACAAGTATTTTATGGCCTACAAATAATTGTTTTAGATGTCTCCTTGCACAATTTATGTACATATAAACTGCTTATAAGATACAGAAGAAAATCCTAGTGTGGGGATAACGATTTTAGAGCAAAAATAAATAAATCGAACGGTCATCACCAACAGTGACGGATATACGTTAATTGATTAAGTACGTTTATTATAATTTTAAGTACAAAGTTACCACTTGCTCAGTGGTAAAGGAAAACAACGTGATGACTGCCGCATTTCTAAGAATTAAAAAAATACAAAGTCAGTCAGTAAGTCCACCAACGCCGTGCGCTGTGTACTGTAATATCATGATGTCGTAAAGGAGGAGAGATAACAACTTAAAACATTATAAAATCGAACCAATCCAGCCAACCCGCCTGCCAAGCATACCAACTATGACAGACATCCTCCGTATGAGGCAATCTTTGGGAGAGGCCTATGTATGTTGAGCAGTGGACTTTTGATGTGCCCGCAGTGCGGTAGTCTTGCCCGCTTCAAAAACAACGTTATTTTTTTTTATTTTATTTTTTCTTCCAAATATTAGAAGCAATCTATCGTTTTATTTAGCACAATATTTTAATGCTAAGTCTAGAAGAAGCAATAGTGTTCAATTAATCTTGACTCCATGTCCACTTACTACTCCACAATATCATGTAACATCATGTGAAAGAAACAAAGATAACATCACAGCTGTTAATAAAATGCATCTTTACATCAAATTAATGTAGTTATGTTTTATGGAGATACGAGAATCGCATTACTCGACAAATTTACATAAATTAGAAAGAAAGATGACAACGCAGTTTTTTTATGAGTGGTTTTTAATTAATATGTTTGTAATGGTTTGTGGCATAAAATTATGATAACAATGTTTTTCAGTTTAAAATCCTAACTATCATCAGTAACTAGAAAGAGGCATACAGAAGATCCGGTAGACTCTTCAAACGAGAAAGCCAAGTTTAGTTAAAAGATCCTAAAATCGTACTATATAAATAAAACATGCAGATAATATATTTTTAACTACAGAAAAAAGAATTATGAGAGTGATAAGTAGTTAGATGAAAGTCAGGAAATCGATAATAACTATAGCTCGCCGTGCATGTATCAAAGGAAGTGAGAAATAAATGTGAGAAAAAGAACATGGCCTCATAGATGCCGACACCGGTCCCAAGATCTAGTCTGAATTTATTAGAAAATACTAGTGATAAACTAGTATCAATAGTGTTACACATCTGATGAAGCCATGCTAATCTAGCTGTATGATAAAATATTCTACCATGTCTAGATAAAGTCTCGAGAGGATAACGATGATTTTTTTTGAATTGAATAGTGATGAAGCATAAATAAAATACAATAAGAGCATCAGAGTGGCACACATAAACGCACACAATTTGATGTTGCTGCGATTTGCATGGTTCGTAACAAGAGAACCTTTTTAATGTTTCCATTTCATGTTAAACCTTGAAGGTGACAATGCATCTCCATTTTAATTGTTAATCAAAGATAGATGAAAGTATCTATAGAAGAAACCCGGCAACAATTTCCTAAAGTGACCAGTGTATATTTTTTCCAACTTAATTATATAAAAATACTTCCCACAGACAATAAGTAAAGACATGAAAAGCTTTAAATAAAGATATTTAAGAAAAACAGCATGAAAATGGTAACACATTGTAGTACAAATAAGGGCTTTTAAATCATGATACTGTTACCAAACCTACAATAATTGCTTTAGTCATTACATGCCCTAGTTATTATCGCTGTCGGGCAATTACCATGAAACGGAAAGTTTATGCTAACACAATTCTGCCATTTCCAACATGGTAAAGAAGTACATATCCACGTTATAAGTTTGACTTAGAAAATTTTGTTTTCGTAATTACTTTACGTCACTGAGCGCTGTGACGCCTATATTAATCCAACGAATAATTTAAAATCGAAAAATACTAATATTTTTAATATACATACATCTCCCCGTCGTAGTGTGCCCCTTATTTTCGTATAGATATCCTGAGTTTAGTTTTTTATTTAAGTTTTTAAATGTTACAACTTTAATGTGACTTAAATTTAAACTTTGAACTCGACTAATTTTTACATTTATTTACATAACATAATATACAATATTGAAACCGATAATTAAAAAAAACTAAAACTAGTAACTTAATTACCATATAGTCCTACTTCTCGCGGTATCGTGCCAAGAACGCTGGCTGCGTTTCCCCACTGAATGGCCATACTTAGCCTTTGAGCGAGAAAAGAATCAGCCCTCTTATCACCAGCAGTAACGACCAGTCGCGGATGGAGTTTCTTTAGTAATTTCACTGCACGTAGACCCCACGGACCGCTAGTCTCTACAGTAAATGGCACAAATATGTAGTCATCTCTCAGAGACTCATCTATCTCTCTCATCAGACTCATTTACTTAGTTCAGCTGCCTCAGATGCCGCCTCGGCTCTAAACGAGTACCCCTGAGATGAGAGGCTGCCAAAGTGTCTACGCAAGTAACATCCCACACTAGGGCTTTACCTCTCTCCCAAGGGACCAATATCATACCCTCGTATCTCTTGCCATCATCTCTAAATAGTCCCCAAGGCTCTAAGACCGAGGGAACATTTATAGAGACAAGAGCCCTTCGGATAACATCGTTCAAAGAACCGTATCATGTAAACATACCAGCACTTTTCTTACATCGCTATCACACCGTGGTTGACAAATCCCGCTCCTGATCGGATTCCTATGGCGATACGCAAGCTTTCCCCATCAAGTAATGTGCCGAGATTACTTGTTGGTAAGACATGTAACCAGTGAATAGATTCCTTAGTAGAAACAGCTAGAAGGCGTGCCTAATCTTGGTCACTATGGAAATTATGAAACAAATCTTTCTGCAAGCTCTGTACCAACTTTTTTGTTGGTTAACTTCCAATGGAACATTTTCGCCAAGACAGAGCATTTGCCATGTATGCCCTACCTCCGTAGCAAAGCACAGGTCTAATTTATAATTTAAAATTATGTTACATAAGTCACTGACACTATGCACGGATCAAGGAAAGCAGGCAATGCAACGCTAGAAAGATTTCGCACACCAATACCACCAAATTTTATAAAGTAGCTTGAGTCCAGACTGTTGTATTTAAAGTTAAATTTAGAATTTTTTATAACTATTTTAAGATTGTTATCAATATCTTTTGAAATATTCGAACTTTTGCAGACTAGTCTTGAACGGAGTAAGTATGTAAATCTCGGTACAAGGAGACAATATTTTAAAATAGTAAGAGCAATGTGGGTGTTTAATTTATACAATTTATCAACGTGGTTTAAAAACAGATCAAATTTTGTTTTTAAAACAAGTTTTTTTTATAAAAATAGGGTGACAAACGAGCACACAGTCCAACTGATGGTAAGTGGTTGCTAAGGCCCATAGACATCTACATCTATCCTCGTTAGCGAATCAAAATGCAGATGCGTTGTCAGCCTTGAGGACTAAGATGGAATGCCTCTTTTCCAGTAAAAAAGGTCTCCGGTTCTCTACACTCACCATACGAAACACAGCAGCATTAAGCTGCTATTTTACGTTGGTATTCTGTGCGAGCGCGGTCCTTTCCCGGTCGACCCAACCCATCCGTGATACAACCATAGTATAAATACAGCTGCTGATTAGCTCTAACAAAAAGTTATCAAATCAAATTTAATACTATCAAAAACCAACAAGTCACCTAGCAGGTAAAGCGATTCCGTATTGACAGATTTTATTCCTGGAGAAATATGATTGAAATTTTGAATTAAACAGAGACTGTTAGAACTAGATCAATTATTGGAAAAAAAATATTATTTAAATCATAAGTACATTAGATATTAGTGACATAAAAAATAAATACCGTAATATTTATTACAATATAAACAAACTAATAATACCAAACAGTCCTACTCCCCATCCGTAGCAAAATGATTTTAGGGCGATGATATCTTAATTTCCGCAAGATTGCACCGCTCGACTTCAAAATATTTTTGAGAAGGAAGCACCTCATGTGAGCAGCGCACTTTTAAGGCGTTAATAAACAGTATTTGAAAGTGGCCGTGTTTCACTCCATGATGAAATTCATACAGGTCGACATTTAACTGCAATCACTGAGGAAAATGTGGCTACTATCATTATAAGGCGACTAATTTATGAAAACCACCTATGAGGAGAAAGACATTTCAAACTTTGGATGTTTGAAGGCGAGAGTAAGCCAACAAAACTGAAGCAGGCAAGAAGTTTGCGCAAAAACATATTATTGCATTTTCTCCCAGGCGAGTCCTGTCTGCACGATCCTACTTGATTAGTAAATGACAGTTAATTCTAAGTGGTACACCATCATTAATTTGCCCAGTGCTTCTGAGAAGTTAAGGGGAAAACAATCAAGAACATCCATGACAATCCCATGGCAATGCTTCCGTGCACAGCGAACAAAACACATTTTTTTTGTTTCTGAAATGGTAGAGCTCCTAGCCCAATCTGCACACTGTGCAGACGTCACCCCATACGATTTATTCATTTTCCCAATAATCAAAGATTTGTTTTTTGTTTGATATCTACGGAGCCAGAAGGGTCCGTGATAGCTTTATACCAGCACTTAAAAAAAAATCATGCCCTCGGACATATAATGAAGAACAATTAAAAAAACAATAGATTATTTTACAAATGTAGGAACGGAATACAAGACAATGAAAGAAATGGAATGTGTTACATTGATGATAGGTACAGTATGAGCTAGCAAAAGTAAGAGAGAGGCACATAAACGTAGTGATTTATATATTTTTTTGTTTTGTTAAATATACTTGAATACAAAAAATATAATTGCCTATAAATTCAGTAAGAACAAAGTTTATTTGAAGACCCATTCTCATACATATAAATTGCTATATTTATGAGTTACGCAAAACTTTCAGCGTACCCCACGTATCATACAGCCTGCAGTTGGAGAAAGCTGAAATTTAATGTGCAGAGGTTTAAGCTACGTTATGGCCAAGTCACGAACTTTTATACGTAGAATTATCTGAATATAGATCTTAGAGTGCGTAGATATAAGATATAAAATACATTATATCTCCTAACCTAAAGGAGTAAAAGAGTTACGAGACTTTTAACATGAATCTTGTTATGAATTTTAACAATTAAAAGATTAACATCTCAAAATTAGTTAAAGTGATGGGATTAACAAGTCTTTCTTTTGTAACAAATTACGATTTCGTTACTCCGTTAGTTTCTAGTCTACAGAAAGCAAAAGTTATAGGGAAGTCAATTGCTATTAAAAAGAGAGCATTTACCTTTCAAGTATCCTAACTTTTTACTGTTGAGACTGTTCTCGGAAATCTGTCTCGCTATATTACGTCAGGCCAGACCGAAGTAACAGACGTTTCACATTTTAGTTCAAAAAATTGTCAATAGATCAGATGGTTTCAAAGAATAATTTGAATGAAGTGAAATCATTTTTTTCTTCATCCTCATCATCAACCATTGCTTTTTGGACAAGGGTATCACTCGTTGCAGAAGGTCTTTATCGTCATGCTTGGCAGGCAGATTGACGAGCGCAATATCAGACGCCTCTCACCTTTGATGCTGCTGTCTGTCATCGGTCTGAATACTTTAAGTCTGGTGTAAGAAGAAGGGAGAAGAAGATAGGGTCACCAATTAAGTCACCCACGTGACAAAATATGGTGATGGAATCTCTTATGCCGCCACCACACGTTAAGTGTTCTCGAAATAAATATAATTTTTATTTCATAATTGGCTGCCCGAACATAACGTCAGCATCTGGTTCGCACGCTCGCTAGCGGCAACCATATTAAAAATTAAAATGCATGATGATATGATTCACTGATATACTCGTATTTTTTAGATAACACTACCTCAGTTCGTAATAAGACCTTACTTTACGTGAATACTGATTGTTTACGTGTGCATTGACCTTAAAATCAATTCACTATTTTTAGACGGTTTCAAAAAAAGAAGAGGTTTTTAATTCGACTGTATGTATGTTACACGATACCTTAGTGAATAGTGAACCGTTTTTAATGATTATTTTATTTTTAAATAGGTTATAGTTCAGTTGTGGCTCCATATCAATTTAGAGAAAAAAAATCACCTCTAAGGGTAGGGAATTTTTACATATTATATTTTTATATTATTTTTTTAAATATATTTAGACGACATCCTTGTTGTTATCTTCCTACAGCCTATAAATGTCCACTACCGAACATAGACCTCCTTATTACATTGGCTCATTGGGGATTCTGCCTTAGTTGCCACGCTTGGCAAACGAGTTGGCAACGCAGTTTGTTATTATTTTGAGTTGTTAACTAGAGCTGATGATTTTCCTTAGTCCACTCTAAATGGTCAAAAATTGACTCGATAGAAAATAAAAATCGACTTTAAACTTCTTTGGAATCGGCCAAAGCCAAATTTTAAGTACTTTTTCAAGGCTAAAGTGTGTTTAATTTAAACTTAAGTTCAAAGGGCAGTGTCCGTGTAGAGCGTTAACGTTGAACCTGAAAGACTTTTATTGTCTGTGTACGTTACAGGCATTGTTATTTTAATACCCTTTTGTTCTATTTGTCACGGTGGGATTAATTCGTATTTAGAGGTATTTACACAACGTAGTAACTATTGACAATAGGTTCTGCGACAAATTAGTCATTTTTATGTAAAATTCACACACGCTTTCGTAAAGACTGTACTTTCGCAATAAAACTGCAGTGAATAGAACATTTTAAAGAGCGTGTCTTTTGCAATGAAGCGTTTTTACATCACCTCCAACTTATTAATACTCAATAAATCGCGTTAAGTTAGTATTTAGTGTTTAGGCCCAGCGTGACAGACAAAAAGAGTATATTAAATAACAATTAAATAAAAAGAGTATTAATAATGTTAACTCTGAAAAGCAATTTTAGATTACAAAAATTCTATCTACACCAGCCGCTATATATTCCTCTGCCTAATATGCTCCATTCAAACAGTAGCAACTATAGACATGCAACTTTTTAAAATTAGACCATAGGTGGGTGCTTACTGGCAGATTTGCTAATATTTTTTGAATTTAAAATCCGTCTAAATTTCTTCGAAAAAAAATAAGTGCGGTAGCTTTTTTCGAAGTTAAGTAACGAACATAATTCACTGATTTCTTTTAATTTTTATATCTTAGCACTGTTTATGTGAAACTTGCTGGCTATACCGAATAGGACTTTGTAACGTAGTCGTAGTTATGATGTCATCAGTGGCTCCGCTTTCGGATAAAGTAAACTAATAAAACAATTAGATAAAGGTAATCGAATAAGCTTCCATCTATTTCCGAGTAAAATGAACAAGCCATAAATCAAATCTACGTAAATGTACATACAAGTAACCTACGTGACATCTCATTTATTGCATGTATTTTTTTATGATATAGGTAGGCTGTGGGGGCTGGTTAATTGGTTTTGTATGCGCACAATCAGAACGTAAGCGGTGGCCCTGACTTTAAAACGGAATAAAGTTATTTATTTATTATAATTATTAAAACTATAAAACGGGTCCTATCAATAATATCTTTGTACACAAGTACTCTCTACACAGTTTATCAGTTTTACTTAACAGTAAATTATACTTGTGCAATAGCTTGAAAAGAAATCCACTACCCAAACTGTTACGAAGAAGCTTATTAGTCTCATTACACACTAATTCACAAACACAATAGTGAATGTGAATTCATCTCGAACCAAGGTTTTTTATTTGTGTTTGCAAGGAGGATTTGCCTTAATAATCACACTCGGCAATCCACCTAGGTTTGACGTCACGTACAATTAACGCTGCTCCTCGTCGCCGTTCTCAGTATTTTACGCCTGGCGTAAATAGCTAGTTATAATGGACTTCATCCTAAGCCATAAGTACTATCTGGTATTTCCTATATTCGCCCCTTACGATACACCCACGGGACAAAATGGATGATGGGTTGAGATCGTCACCGCACGATAACCCGTGTGAACTTACTAAAAACAAGCAGCTTGTTGTTGAAACTTGTTTAAATTTGTTTAAAAGAAACACAAATTCGGATTGTGACTTGTAGTGAAAAGTCTGTATAGTAATCAAAAACTTTAACTCAATCTTTGCACTGCGTAGGTAGCCAAATGATCTCAAATGCAAACAAAATAAAAGAAGCTGCTTGTGATTGTATGGTAGACATGTGAAGGAATCATTCATTGCAGCTTTTTATATAGCATTGGGGGCACACTAGCTTGCGGCTCACCTAATGGTAAGTGACTACCGCCGCCCATAAACAACTTTAACACCAGGGTTTTACAGATGCGTTGCCGACTTTGTAAAAAAATAGGCTCTTTTCTTGAAGATCCCTAAGTCGTATCGGTCCGGAAAAATCTTTGGTGGTAGTCGATTCCACAAAGAAGTTGTGCGAGGAAGAAAACTTTTTCTAAATCGCACAGTAGTGGAGATGGTATGGATGGTATCGCGAGTTTTATCGCAATGTGCTACGGTGAAATTGAGCGACTGGAATTAGTCCGAACAATTCCTCATAGCACTCCCCGTGGATGATGCGATAAAGAACGCAAAGTGATGTAACATCTCTTCGCAGTGCCAGTGAGTCAAGTCGATCGGAAAGAACTCGGTTGTCGACGATTCGAGCTGGTCTGCGCTCTATGCGGTCAAGTGGAAGGAGCTGGCACTGGGGAGCCCCTGCCCAGAGATGGGAATAGTATTCCATGTGGGGCCGAAACTGCTCCTTGTAAAATTTCAGGCGGTGTGCTGGCATGAAATACTGTCCCGTTCTGTTGAGCACGCCAAGCTTTTTAGAGGCCTTTGGCCTGCTCTTCCAAGTGACCACGAAACTGCACGTCACTCGATATGTCGACTCCGAGGATTCCGATACTGGCTGAGGCAATAAGGAGAGTGCCTTGAAACTGAGGAAATACGACAAAGGGGTTCTTTTACCGGTAAACGCGCAAACTTGTGTCTTCTGAGGAGTAAACTGGTCTAGATTTAGTCGCCCCCAATCCGAGGCTTTGTTCAGCAAAGACTCGACTTCAGACAAAATTTTGTACCGGTACTCGGTGACGTTTTCCCAAGATATATTGGCACGGCCGGTGTATAGAGCATCACCAGTGCTGTCATCCGCATAGCAATGAATGCTACCAGTTAGCAACATATCATTGATATGCAGAAGAAACAGCGTTGGTGATAGCACACAGCCTTGTGGAACACCAGCGTTAATAGGCTTGTAGTCGGAGCATGCACCGTCTACAACGACCTTGATGCTCCGATCTGTAAGGAAGCTGGTGATCCAATTGCACAATTTCTTGGGAAGCCCATAGGAAGGGAGCTTCGAAAGAAGCGGTTGGTGCCAAACCCGATCGAAGGCCTTCGCAATGTCCAAACTAACGGCCAACGCCTCCCCCTTGGACTCTACTGCCTCCGCCCATCTATGAGTCAGGTAGACCAGAAGATCACCAGCTGGTCGACCCCGACGAAAACCGTATTGCCGGTCAATAATCAGCTGGGTGATCCTCAAGGTACCGCATGAGCTGACATTTAATAATGGATTCCATTATTTTGGAGAACAAGGAGGTGATGGCGATAGGCCTGTAGTTGGACGGGTCTGAGCGAAAGATCCAAGCGGTGTGCCGCTCTACTAAGCACACCAAGCCTAAACTGTATGTTACTCGATATGTTGACGCCGAGCATTCCGATACTGGCTAAGCCAACAAACGGAGTGCCTTGAAACTGGAGAGATACGACAAAGGGGTTCTTTTTAGCTGTAAACGCGGTACTTGCCGAGTACCGCGTTTACAGCTTTTACCGAAAAATATTGACACGAGCGGTATATAAAGCATCACCACAAACAGCGTTGGTGATAACATGCAGCCTTGTGGAACACACCAGCATTAACATGCTTGTAATCGGGGCATGCACTGTCTACTACGACCTTGATGCTCTGATCTGCAAGAAAACTGGTGATTCAACTGCACAATTTTTGCAAAAGCCCATAGGAAGGGAGCTTCGAAAGAAACGCTTTTTGTCAAAGCCGATCGAAGGCATTCGCAATGTCCAAACTAACGGACAATGCCTCGCTCTTGTACTCTACTGCCTCCGCCCATCTATGAGTTAGGTAACCCAGAAAATCACCAGCTGAGTGATCCCGACGGAAACCGTACTGGCGGTCACTGATCAGGTGGTGATCTCAAGGTCTGAGCTGACAGTTTATGATGATTTCCATTATTTTGGAGAACAAGGAGGTAATGGCGGCAGACCTGTAGGATCTGAGCGGTCGCCTTTTTCAGGGATTGGGCGCATCAAAGCTGTCTCCCATGAGTTCGAGACTACGCTTAGGGAGCAGATGTACTGGAAAAAATGCGTTAAAACTAATGTCAACTCCGGAGCACACGTCTTCAGCACAATAGAAGGGACGCCATCAGGCCGAATCAACTTGTTGACGTCAAGGGAGAAGAGTGCTTTGCGCACCAAGCGCTGGGTAAACAGCACATCCTGCATGGAGCGCTCATACCGCGGGATGGTCGGCGGTGTGTTCCCCCCGTCATCATGAGTCAAGTTGGACGCAAAGAGAGAGCCTACAGAACGCAACCGCGATGGGAGCGTGAATGACACCATACTCCACCATAAGGCCACTTGATATCCATCCCGATGAGAGGTCAGCAAGGTCCAGCAGGGAAGTTGCACGATCCTACATATCTAGGATCCGCTTAGACAAAGCAACCAGATGTGCCAGAGTACGGTCTATATACCAAGGCAAAGTCATAAACAAATCTACCCGCATGATCGGTTGAACAGAAACCAAGCCTGATAGGCGTTAAAGTCACCGAGGATAACCTATAGGATAGGTATAAAACCTGTTATAGCAAGGATGTGTAGTGTAGCCATTTGGATGTGATCGATGAGTCGGTCTGTGTCAACATTACCGCTATGGGACCATTATGGGACCCGTAGACGCGGGGATGTTCCTAGATGCCTCCGCGCAGCCAAAGGATGGACAGGTCCTTATCTTCAAGACCATAAGTATCAGCCGGAGAGCCAGAGCCGGAGGTAGTGGACGGCGTTCAGGTTTGAATGAAGTCCACTCCACGCGCGAAGTAGACAGCGTGGCAGGGGTCGCCGTTGTTTTATTGCCCCGAGCAATATTGGTCGCAAGCGGAATAACCTGAGCACCCACGCTCAGAAAAAGGAGGGTAGCGCTTGGGCGTGGATGCTCAGTAACAGATTCTCTGAAACTAGGATAAAAGGGAATGGGAGGTGGCCCCCGGCCACTTGCACTCACCAAGCAAAACGCAGAAGTAAGCTTCTACTTCACGCTGGTATTCCGTGAGGTCGTGGTACCAGCCCGGTTCAAGCCGGCCCATCCTTGCGACACAGCAGATTCTGCCGCGTGCCTCTACCACTGTTAAAAATATTTTTTTTACTGCCATATAGCTTATTCAAATCTCTCTCAACAATCACTACTGGGATATAGTGTCAAGGAATGCAAGCGGTGAATAAACACATACTGCTTTATAACAAATAGTATTGTATAAATTAGTCCCAGGTTTCTACTATAATCTGTGTCATGAAAGAAGTTCCGCGAAAATATGTCCTATAAAATATAAAGTAATAACCGGCCAAGCGCGAGTCGGACTCGCGCATGATGGGTTGCGTACCATCGTTATACACGTTTCTATTGTGGGATCCCCCTTTAATTTTTAATGTATTTTAATTTTTATTATATTAATTTGTTATTATAACGACAACAGAAATACACATTCTGTGAAAGTTTTAACGGTCGATCTATTACGGATCATGAGATACAGCCCGGTGACAGACAGCCGGAAGGACGGACGGATGATTGGATAGCAGAGGCTTAGTAATAGGGTCCCGTTGATTACCCTTTGGGTACGGAACCCTAGGAAGGAGGCCGACAACAAATATCAAACTAGGGTTGATTCTGTGAGAAGGACTCTTCCTTGACCATAGTTTAAGACCGATCAAAAAGCCAGGTTTCTAAAAAGAAGGAGAGACTTGCCGATTGTTCTAGTCCATTACTTTTAAAACCTTGCTGAAACGATGAAACATGCTTGCAAAGAATTCATCGAATCCCTTTAAAGGATTTGTATCGCAAATGCATCAATGAACTACCATTAAATGGCGAAAGTGCATAAATAACAATGGCTTAATTTACAAAAAAAAGGGAATTTCTTTTATTTAGTTTTATTTTTTGCACAGTACATACGAGTATGCTCTTCTCGGACTGCATTAAAATTTTTATTAAATTACTGTTACCGTTACGGCCTATTAAATTCTACTGCTTAACATAGGCCTCCCTCATAGATTGCCTCATAAGAAGGATATTTGTCATTGTTGCCACGCTTGGCAAGCGGGTTGAGTTTTATTAAATTGTCATTTATTATCTCTTTTCTCTTGTCTTTCTCTATATTATCCACACGTATTTCTCCACTGTTGACGCGTTAACAATACTAAAGTTACAATAAAAATTTATTATTAGTAAATGTAATTATTTTATTATTTGCGTAACACTTGCAATGCAAAACCTATTTTTTTTCTATTAATTAAGCATTACCTACGAGCATGCGTGCGTAAATTTTGTTTATCAGGTCAGTATCGTACTAATAGAAGTCTGTAGACTCTACCTCGGGGAGACAGGTATGAAAGTTTATGTATTTATTTATTTACTAACATGAATTTAGGAACATCATTAAAAGCTGTTCCGTGCCCAATTTAGAAAAAATTTGTTTACTTTTAGAGTGACCTCGATGTCTATGTCTCTATGTCTGTCAAAGATTTTTTTCATTCTAAAACTCTATTAGACGTAGATGATTGGTAACATGCTACAGAAACGCGTGAATATATATGTCTAGAAACACCTACTATTTTTTATATCGGGCGTGTCTTCCGATTCCGATGTATCAATAAGAAAGGTAAATAGTCTTGAAATCAAAATGTATTATTATTATTTACATTTTACTCTTTACATTTATTCATAGTTAAACTTAAGTTTTAGTTTTAACAAAGTAATATAATGTTTATTTGAGACATTTTATTCATATCATTGGTCCTATTTATTATTGATTGGCACCATAAAATAGATGTAGATATTTTTTTTAACTTCGAGTAGAATTGAAAATTTCATAAATACAGTTCTATAATAATGAATACTACACATGGATTAAAACTTATGTTACGGGATTTTTTATGCATCTTGGATGAAAGTTCCGAGTAAAAGAACATATCGTTGATGTGAAGCACCGAAGCTCCGGAAGTCTAAAGTATGTCAACATCTTTAGTATCGTCCCAACCATTATATCGGTTCTGATAGACAACAAATCCTTGCAATAGAACACCGAATCCTACCAATGATGATTCGCGAGGCTATTGAAATTAAAAATATCCTAATTTTAATAGGGATGACTGAGTGCTACCTTCTGCCAAGGACCCCATAGTTAATAAAATTAAATTCAAACTACTTCTGCATTTATTCAATTCTATTTTAACTACGACATCAGGTTGTCAAACACCTTAGTTCTCCCGCCGCTCCCGTGACCATGGATGCTGTAAAGTGCCCAAAACATCGGGAATTTTTAAAGTTAAAATTAAACGCGATAGAATCCTTAAAATTGGTTTTATTCCTTATAAATATTATTCACAGTGAACGTGAGGATCACTACACCCATGAACGGGAGTAGAAAAATGTTCGCCCTGTTGTGGCGGTGAAAGAAAATCCACCACCTCATATCTTCCCATCGTAAGAGGCGACATTGGAAAACAAACTGGAGATGGGATGGGCTGCATCATCTTCCTGACAACAGATCAAAATAATAATAGCTGCGGTTGCCAACCCGCCTACCAAGCGTGGCAACTATAGCAAATACCAGCCACTTGACAATTTATGCGGGAGGCCTATGTTCATTTCAGTAGACTTTTGATAGGCTGACGATAATGAGTTCTACTCATCTTTGCAAGCCTTAATATTTACGGTAGAGTGAAAACAAAAAGTAATATACCCGAAAACACGAATGAAATAAAAACTGCATATTATATTGCCCTATGAAAACTATAAAAATAGCAGCTTAAATACATGTTACTAATGGGCACAGGCCGCAAAGGTTTTGGCCATAAAAGTGTTCGCTGCGCTGATTCCAACGCGGGATGAATGTGATGTTATTGATTCAATTATTTACATCGTATATTCAGTAGCGTTGTATTATTTCATTTTATCAATGACTTGCCATTTTAGTTTATTTACAAGTAAATAGGTGGCGCTAATATTAGATGAAATAATGAAAGTCAAATCCATACCATCTAGTAATATCAGCAATTGAAGCGAACATTTATTTATTATATCAGTAAGGGATAAAGTGATGTCAATTCTCTTAAAAGTTCTGTTTCTGTTAAAAAATACGCTATCAGCGCCGCTAGTGGTGAAAAACGATATAATGATATCGTCATATGACCATATAATGAAATAGCAACGTTGTGTTTAGTTATTAATATCTCTAAACGATTTCTATTCATTGATTTGGTAATGCTATATCATGACATGGTGAACAAATAGTGTTAAATACTATGAAATGACCACACCATTTCACGAAATGATAGACTAATTTATGATATATGATCAATTCTACGATCTGGCCATGATATATATAAAAATCTCTTGAATAAAACTATAATGATAATGAAAATTTTGCTACAATTGCAGACAGACCAGTTTTAATCACTTTACATATATATTAGTAATTGCAATAAATTCTTTATCAATTTTCATATTTTTGATAGACGTCACTATTATTACACTTTTAAAATATAATAACAAAAATACTAAAAAACTAAACGTTAGTTTTTTTTAATAATTTTAAAAATCTAATCACTTAATCATATACAGGCAAGTTATTTATATAATTTCATTTATTAGTAACTGAAGACAAAATACTTTTCCATTTGATGATAGATGGCGCTATTTTGAATACCAAATCGGTGTAATTCCAAATTATTTTACCAAGATTATAACTATATTTTAAACTTTATTTACGAATATGGTATTTATTTGAAAAACACCCGTCATCCCGCCTATAACCAATATATAATAGAAAATTAACATCTAAAGGAAATAAAATACTTAACCTTCCTTTTTTGAAGTTCCGTAATCGGATAAAAAGTAGCCTATAAGTTGCCCCGGGTTACTCACTACCTACATACAAAATTTCATGTAAATCGGTTCAGTAGTTTTTGCGTGAATCCGGAATACACAGACAGACAGACAGACAAAAATTCTAAAAATCACTGATTTGGCGTCAGAACCCTTTATTTAGTCCACTGGACTTGTTTTTTCAAGAATATATTAGAATTACAGACACGACTTATCTACAGATTTATTATATGTATAGATATGTATAGATTACGTACGTAGTACGCCCACTTGCAATTTCAAAACTGTAACTTTAACTTATTATGCATTCTGTAAAAAAAATGTTCACAATTGTTTAATGTTAAGCAATTGTTTAATGTTATATTAAAATTCGAAGCTTATTTAATTTTTGATAATTTAGTTTGTTACATTTTTTCTTTTCTTCGTCACCTGGTAAAGGCACTTTTGGATATGGCACTCCATTTTTAAGATAATTAATAGAATCAGGCGTTACTTAGCGGCCAGCCTCCTCAGAGTCTACTTCACCTGAGGATGCCTTGTGTAGAGGCGAAACACGTGTCGTATTTTCGATAGTGGTGTGTCGTGCCTAGTGTGGTGGTGCAGGGGATTGTAGTGCTGGGATTAACGGCGACAGGTACAGTGCACGCGATTGAGGGAAGGTGTGAGTTCCCCTTAAAACTAGGCAGGACACATCATTTTCTTTATTTACGCGGAATTAAGCAAATGAGTTTATAACAACCCCACTCCACTTTTAAACATGGAACCCTCATGGGTCAAATAAGAATGATTTGTTTTTGATTTAATTTACTACTATAATTTCTCATTACTACTTCGTTACTATAATTCTCTCTTTTTTTTTAAATGGCTGTACTGACATTAAAAGGTTTTAACTTAAAACCTATTCGCTGACTGAATACAACAATAAGGCTACTGATATCCGTGACGTGATAGTTAAATCCGTGTATGCAGGAGACAGGCAAGTGCAGAAACTTTTCTAGGTCACATTCGAGTTTAAATGTACTCCTATTTTACTGTTAATATGTTTTTATCATACTTTATTCATTAAATATTTATACAAAAGACGTTGCAGTTTTGTCTTTGTCTATAAAGTTTAAAAATACAAATAGGAAAGTCAATAATCATGAACAAAGCAATCCATTCCGTTATTAATTGTTTTAACATTTACCGCCTAGCACATAATAAATCAACATTTAAAATAGTAAGTACTCATCAAATATTGCCGGTGAGAATCAAACTCAGGTTGCTCGCTAACTTAGAAACAAACACAAATGGAGCTCACTAAAAAAACTAAGTCTCTGTTAAAAACCAACGCAAAAAATATATTACTCCATTTTCCAGCTTCTCATACTAATTATAGACAAACAGCTTTATACCAAAACCTTTGAGATTATTAAATAATTATTCTAAAATCAACGATTAAGATTTATTCTATAACAGTACTTCGATCATTAAATCTACTCTTACAATAGATTTACCTACCTATGTAGTGTGTCTGAGTAATAATTTGTTGTAAATTATTTCTGTCTACATGTGGAAGCTTTTTATTAGCATATAATTATGCTCCTATATAATGATCTAGATTATAAATGTAGCAATGAGTTCCCCGAATAATTTAAAATAAAAAATGTTGTACAGCCGACTTCAATATAAATTATTAGAAATAACTCAAAAACTATTGGTCTGACCGTGATCAAATTCATATGGGACCACATGTGAAGTACTAGCTTTGAAATAAAAAAGAATGATTGAAATCGGTTCACCCAGTAAAAAGTTATGAGGTAACACACAAAAAACATACAGTCGAATTGAGTACCGTTTCCTTTTTGGAAGTCGGCAGATAAAATAATTTAAAATTAAAAATGTTGTACAGCCGGCTTCAATATAAATTATTGGAAATAACTCAAAACTATTAGTCTGACCTTGATCAAATTCATATGGGACCACATGTGAAGTACTAGCTTTGAAATAAAAAAAGAATGATTGAAATCGGTTCACCCAGTAAAAAGTTATGAGGTAACACACAAAAAACATACAGTCGAATTGAGTACCGTTTCCTTTTTGGAAGTCGGCAGATAAAATAATTTAAAATTAAAAATGTTGTACAGCCGACTTCAATATAAATTATTAGAAATAACTCAAAAACTATTGGTCTGCCCTTGATCAAATTCATATGGGACTACATGTGAAGTACTAGCTTTGAAATAAAAAAAGAATGATTGATATCGGTTCGCCCAGTAAAAAGTTATGAGGTAACACACAAAAAAACATACAGTCGAATTGAGTACCGTTTCCTTTTTATGAAGTCGTTAGATAAAATAAAACAAAACACGCAGCCTTTGTG